>JASUUJ010000015.1:0-322912 GCA_030449895.1 Citrus mangshanensis
TTCAAGGCTCCTAGGCCTAGGCCTAGGCCTAGGCTAGGCCTAGGCCTGGAGGCCTAGGCCTGAGCCTGGGCCTGGGCCCTGAGCCTGGGCCCTGGGCCTGGGCCCTGGGCCTGGGCCTGGGCCTGGGCCTGGGCCTGGGCCCTGGGCCTGGGCCTGGGCCTGGGCCTGGGCCCTGGCCTAGGCCCGGTGGCCAGCTGGTTTCCGGTTGCGTGTTGCTGCCTAGGCCTAGGCCCTGGGCCCTGGGCCCTGGGCCTGGGCCCCTGGAGGCCCTGGGCCCTAGGCCCTGGGCCCTGGAAGGCCTGGGCCTGGGCCCTGGGCCCTGGGCCTGGGCCTGGGCCCTGAGCCCTGGGCCCTGAGGCCTGGGCCCTGGGCCTAGGCCCTGGGCGGCCTAGGCCCTGGGGCCTGGGCCTGGGCCCTGGGCCCTGGGCCCTGGGCCTGGGCCTGGGCCTGGGCCTGGGCCTGGGCCTGAGGCCTGAGCCTGGGCCTGGGCCTGCGGCCTGGGCCTGGGCCTGGGCCACAGGCCTGGGCCTGGGCCCTGGGCCACAGGCCCTGGGCCTGGGCCTGGGCCTGGGCCTGGGCCTGGGCCCTGGGCCTAGGCCCTGGGCCTGGCGGCCTGTTCCTGGGCCTGGGCCCTGGGCCTGGGCCTGGGCCTGGGCCTGGGCCTGGGCCTGGGCCTGGGCCTGGGCCTGGGCCCTGGGCCTGGGCCTGGGCCTGGGCCCTGGAGCCTGGGCCTGGGCCTGGGCCTAGGCCTGGGGCCTGGAGGCCTGGGCCCTGGAGGCCTGGGGCCTGGAGCCACCAAGGCCTGGGCCTGGGCCCTGGGCCCTGGGCCTGGGCCTGGGCCACAGGCCTGGGCCCTGGGCCTGGGCCCTGGGCCTGGGCCTGGGCCTGGGCCTGAGCCTGAGCCCTGGGCCCTGGGCCCTGGGGCCCTGGAGGCCTGAGCCCTGGGCCTGGGCCCTGGGCCTGGGCCCTGGGCCTGGGCCTGGGGCCTGGGCCCTGGGCCCTGGGCCTGGGCACAGGCCTGGGCCTGGGCCTGGGCCCTGGGCCCTGGGCCTGGGCCCTGGAGGCCTGGGCCTGGGCCCTGGGCCTGGGCCTGGGCCTGGGCCTGGGCCAGGGCCTGGGCCCTGGGCCTGGGCCCTGGGCCCTGGGCCTGGGCCTGGGCCTGGGCCTGGGCCTGGGCCTGGGCCTGGGCCTGGGCCTGGGCCTGGGCCTGGGCCTGGGCCTGGGCCCTGGGCCTAAGGCCACAGGCCTGGGCCCTGGGCCACAGGCCACAGGCCCTGGGCCTGGGGCCTGGGCCTGGGCCTGGGCCCTGGGCCCTGGAGCCCTGGGCCCTGGGCCTGGGCCCTGGGCCTGGGCCCTGGCCCTGGGCCTGGGCCTGGGCCCTGGGCCTGGGAGCCTGGGCCACCTGGGCCTGAGCCCTGGGCCCTGGGCCTGGGCCTAGGCCTGGGCCTGAGGCCTGGGCCTGGGCCCTGGGGCCTGGGCCTGGGCCTGGGCCTGGGCCTGGGCCTGGGCCCTGGGCCCTGGGCCTGGGCCCTGGGCCCTGGGCCTCAGGCCCTGGAGAAGCCTGAGCCTGGGCCCACCTGGGCCTGGGCCTGGGCCTGGGCCCTGGGCCTGGGCCTGGGCCACCTGGGCCTGCAGGCCTGAGCCCACCTGGGCCTGGGCCCTGGGCCTGAGCCTGAGCCTGAGCCTGGGCCCTGGGCCCTGGGCCTGGGCCCTGGGCCTGGGCCTGGGCCTGGGCCCTGGGCCTGGGCCTGGGCCCTGGGCCCTGGGCCTGGGCCCTGGGCCTGGGCCTGGGCCCTGAGGCCTGGGCCCTGGGCCCTGGGCCTGGGCCTGGGCCTGAGCCCTGGGCCCTGGGCCCTCAGGCCCTGGGCCACAGGCCCTGGGCCTAGGCCTGGGCCCTAGGCCTGGGCCCTGGGCCTGGGCCCTGGGCTGAGCCTGGGCCTGAGGCCCTGGGCTGGGCCTGGGCCCTGGGCCTGGGCCTGGGCCCTGGGCCTGGGCCTGGGCCCTGGGCCTGGGCCTGGGCCTGGGCCTGGGCCTGGGCCTGGGCCTGGGCCTGGGCCCTGGGCCTGAGCTACCTGGGCCCTGGGCCTGAGCCTGGGCCTGGGCCTGGGCTGGGCCTGGGCCTGGGCCCTGAGGCCTAGGCCTGGGCCTGGGCCCTGGGCCACAGGCCTGGGCCTGGGCCCTGGGCCTGGTGGCCCTAGGCCTAGGGCCCTGGGCCTGGGCCCTGGGCCTGGGCCTGGGCTGGGCCCTGGGCCCTGGGCCCTGGGCCTGGGCCCTGGGCCCTACTGAGCCTGGGCCCTGGGCCTGGGCCTGGGCCTGGGCTGGGCCTGGGCCTGGGCCTGGGCCTGGGCCTCGGGCCCTGAGCCTCAGGCCCTGGGCCACTGGGCCTGGGCCTGAGCCTGGGCCTGGGCCTGGGCCAGGCCCTGAGCTGGGCCCTGGGCCCTAGGGGGCCTGGGCTGGGCCTGAAGCCTGGGCTGCGAGCTGGAGCCACCTGGGCCTGGGCCTGGGCCTGGGCCTGGGCCTGGGCCTGGGCCTGGGCCTGGCCTGGGCCTGGGCCTGGGCCCTGGGCCTGGGCCTGGGCCCTGGGCCTGGGCCTGGGCCTGAGGCCTGGGCCTGGGAGGCCTGGGCCTGGGCCCTGGGCCTGGGCCTGGGCCTGGGCCTGGGCCTGGGCTGGGCCTGGGCCACCTGGGCCCTGGGCCCTGGGCTGGGCCCCTGGGCCTGGGCCTGGGCCCTGGGCCCTGGGCCTAGGCCTGGGCCTGGGCCTGGGCCTGGGCCTGGGCCTGGGCCCTGGGCCTCGGCCTGGGCCTGGGCCTCGGCCTGGGCCTGGGCCTGGGCCCTAGGCCTGGGCCTGGGCCCTGGGCCTCATTTGGGCCTGGGCCTGGGCCTGGGCCTGGGCCTGGGCCTGGGCTGGGCGGCCTGGGCTGGGCCTGGGCCTACAGGCCCTGGGTACACTCAGGCCTGCCTAGGCCCTCAGGCCTGGGCCCTGGGCCTGGGCCCTGGGCCTGGGCCTGGGCCTGGGCCTGGGCCTGGGCCTGGGCCTGGGCCCTGGGGCCTGGGCCTGGGCCTGGGCCTGGGCCTGCCCTGGGCCTGGGCCTGGCCCCCTGCCTGGGCCTGCCTGGGCCCTGGGCTGGGCCTGGGCCCCTGGGCCCTGGGCCTGGGCCCTGGGCCTGGGCCTGGGCCCTGGAGGCCTGGGCCCTGGGCCTGGGCCTGGGCCTGGGCCTGGGCCTGGGCCTGAGCCTGGGCCCTGGGCCTGGGCCTAAGGGAGCCCTGGGCCTGGGCCTGGGCCTGGGCCTGGGCCTGGGCCTATGGGCTGGGCCTAGGCCTGGGCTGGGCCTGGGCCCCCTGGGCCCTGGGCTGGGCCCTGCGGTGGGCCTGGGCCTGCTGCCTGGGCCTGGGCCTGGGCCTGGGGCCTGGGCCCTGGGCCTGGGCCTGGGCCCTGCCTGGGCCCTGGGCCCTGCCTGGAGCCTGGGCCCTGGGCCTACCTGGGCCTGGGCCTGGGCCTGGGCCCTAGGCCTGGGCCTGGGCCTGGGCCTGGGCCTGGGCCCTCTGGGCCCTGGGCCTGGGCCTGGGCCCTGGGCCCTCGAGCCTAGGCCCTGGGCCTAGGCCCTGGGCCCTGGGCCTGAGGCCTGAAGCCTGGGCCTGGGCCCTGGGCCTGGGCCCTGGGCCCTGGGCCTGGGCCCTGGGCCTAGGCCTGGGCCTGAGCCTGGGCCCCTGCTGGGCTGCCTCGGCCTGGGCCCCCTGGAGGCCTGGGCCTGGAGGCCTGGGCCTGGGCCCTGGGCCTGCCTGGGCCTGGGCCTGGGCCTGGGCCTGGGCCCTGGGCCCTGGGCCTAGGCCCTGGGCCCTGGGCCCTGGGCTGGGCCCTGGGCCCTGGGCCCTGGGCCCTGGCCCTGGGCTAGGCCTGGGCCTGGAGGCTGGGCCTGGGCCTGGGCCCTGGGCCTGGGCCTGGGCCTGGGCCCTGGGCCTGAGCTGGGCCTGGGCCTGGGCCTGGAGGCTGGGCCTGGGCCTGGGCCTGGGCTGGGCCTGGGCCCTGGGCCTGGGCCTGGGCCTGGGCCCTGGGCCCTGGGCCCTGGGCCTGTGGGCCTAGGCCTGGGCCCTGGGCCTGGGCCTCTTGGGCCTGAGGCCTGGGTGCTGGGCCTGGGCCCTGGGCCCTGGGCCCTGGGCCTGGGCCTGGGCCAGGCCTGGGCCTGGGCCACTGGGCCTGGGCTGGGCCTGGGCCTGGGCCTGGGCCACAGGCCTGAGCCTGGGCCCTGGAGGCCTGGGCCCTGGGCCTGGGCCCTGGGCCCTGGGCCTGGGCCTGGGCCCTGGGCCGACCTGGGCCTGGGCCTGGGCTAGGCCTGGGCCCTAGGCCTGAGGCCCTGGGCCTGGGCCCTGGGCCTGGGCCCTGGGCCTGGGCCACTCAGGCCCCACTGGGCCTGGGCCCTGGGCCCTAGGCCTGGGCCCTCGGAGGCCACAGGCCCTGGGCTGGGCCTGGGCCTGAGCCTGGGCCCTGGGCCTGGGCTGGGCCCTGGGCTAGGGCCTGGGCCTAGGCCTGAGGCTCGGGCCTGGGCCTGGGCCTGGGCCTGGGGCCTGGGCCCCTGAGCCTCGGCCTGGGCCTGGGGCCTGGGCCTGAGCCCTGAGCCCTCGGAGGCCCTGGAGGCCTGGAGGCCTGGAGCCTGGGCCTGGGCCTGCCCTCGGCCTGGGCCTGGGCCCTGGGCCCTGGGCCTGGGCCCTGGGCCTGGGCCCTGGGCCTGAGGCCTGGGCCTGGGCCTGGGCCAGCTGGTTCGGTTGCGTGTTGTCCTGGGCCTGGGCCTGGGCCTGGAGGCCTGGGCCTAAGGCCTGGGCCTGGGCCTGGGGCCTGGGCTGGGCCTGGGCCTGGGCCTAGGCCCTGGGCCTGGGCCTGGGCCTGGGCCCTGGGCCCTGGGCCCTAGCGCCTGGGCCCTGGGCCTGGGCCTGGGCCTGCAAGGCCCTGGCCCCTGGGCCTGTTCCTGGGCCTGGGCCTGGGCCACTGGGCCTGGGCCCTGGGCCCTGGGCCCTGGGCCTGAGAAACCTGGGCCACCTGGGCCTGAGGCCCTGGGCCACCTGGGCCTGGGCCACCAAGGCCGCAGGCCTGGGCCCTGGGGCCCTGGGCCTGGGCCTGGGCCCTGGGCCTGGGCCCTGGGCCTGGGCCTACTCAAGAGGCCTGGGCCGCAGGCCCTGGGCCTGGGCCCTGGAGGCCTGGGCCTCAGGCCCCTGGGCCTGGGCCTGGGCCTGGGCCCTGAGGCCTGGGCCCTGGGCCCTGGGCCTGGGCCTAGGCCTGGCCTGAGAGCCTGGGCCACAGGCCTGGGCCAGGCCACAGGCCTGGGCCTGGGCCTGGCCTGGGCCACCTCGGCCTGGCCTGCCTGGGCCCTCGGCCTGCCTAGGCCTGGCCCTGGGCCCTGGGCCTGGAGCCGAGGCCTGGGCCTGGGCCTGAGCCTGGGCCTGGGCCACTGGGCCGCCGGCCTGGGCCTGGGCCTCAGGCCTGGGCCCTGGGCCTGGGCTGGGCCTGGGCCCTGGGCCTGGGCCTCGGCCTGGAGGCCCTGGGCCTGGGCCTGGGCCTGGGCCTGGGCCCTGGGCCCTGGGCCCTGGGCCTGGGCCCTGGGCCTGGGCCTGGGCCTCGAGCCTGGGCCTGGGCCTGAGGCCTGAGCCTGAGCCCTGGCCTGGGCCCTGGGCCATAGCCACCTGGGCCTGGCCTGCCTGGGCCTGGGCCTGGCCTGCCCTGGGCCCTGGGCCTGGGCCTGGGCCTGGGCCTGGAGGCCTGGGCCTGGGCCCTGGGCCCTGGGCCTGGAGGCCTGGGGCCTGGGCCTGGGCCTGGGCCTGGGCCTGGGCCTGGGCCTGGGCCTGGGCCTGGGCCTGGGCCTGGGCCTGGCCTGGGCCTGGGCCTCCTGGGCCTGGCCCTGGGCCTGGGCCCTGGGCCTGGGCCCTGGGCCTGGGCCACAAGGCCTGGGCTTTGGGCCTGGGCCTGGGCCCTGGGCCTGGGCCTGGGCCTGAGCCTGGGCCTGGGCCTGGGCCTGGGCTGGGCCTGGGCCTCGTCCTGGGCCTGGGCCTAGGCCCTGGAGGCCTGGGCCTGGGCCCTGGGCTGGGCCCTAGGCCTGGGCCTAAGGCCCTGGGCCCTCCTTGACCTGGCCCTGGGCCTGGGCCTGGGCCTGGGCCTGGGCCTGGGCCTGGGCCTGGGCCACAGGCCTGGGCCTGGGCCTGGGCCTGGGCCTGGGCCACAGGCCTGGGCCTGGGCCTGGGCCTGGGCCTGGGCCTGGGCCTGGGCCTGGGCCTGGGCCTGGCCTGGGCCTGGGCCTGGGCCTGGGCTGGGCCTGGGCCTGGGGCCTAGCCCTGGGCCCGAGCCCTGGGCCCTGGGCCTGAATGCCTGCCCTCAGGCCTGGGCCTGGGCCCTGGGCCTGGGCCCTGGGCCTGGAGGCCTGGGCCTGGGCCTGGGCCCTGGGCCTGGAGCCCTGGGCCTGGGCCTGGGCCTGGGCCTGGGCCTGGGCCCTGGGCCTGGGCCACTGGAGGCCTGGGCCTGGGCCTGGGCCTGGGCCTGGGCCTGGGCCCTGGCCTGCCTGGGCCTAGGCCTGGGCCTGGGCCCCCAGGCTGGCCTGCCTGGCCTGCCCTAGGCCTGAGCTGGGCCTGGGCCTGGGCCCTGGGCCTGGGCCTGGGCCTGGGCCTGGGCCTGGGCCCTGGGCCTGGGCCTGGGCCTGGGCCTGGGCCTGGGCCTGGGCCTGGGCCTGGGCCTGGGCCTGGGCCTGGGCCCTGGGCCTGGGCCTGGGCCTGGGCCTGGGCCTGGGCCCTGAGGCCTGGGCTAGGCCTGGCCTGCCTGGGCCTGGGCCCTGGGCCACAGGGCCTGGGCCTGGGCCTGGGCCTGGGCCCTGGGCCTGGGCCCTGGGCCTGGGCCCTAGAGCCTGGAGGCCTGGGCCCTGAGCTGGGCCCTGGGCCTGGGCCTGGGCCTGGGCCTGGGCCCTCAGGCCTGGGCCTGGGCCTGGGCCTGGGCCTGGGCCTGGGCCCTGGGGCCCTGGGCCCTGGAGGCCTGGGCCTGGGCCTGGGCCTGGGCCTGGGCCTGGGCCTGGGCCTGGGCCCTGGGCCTGGGCCTGGGCCTGGGCCTGAGGCCTGGGCCTGGGCCTGGGCCTGGGCCTGGGCCTGGGCCTGGGCCTGGGCCTGGGCCTGGGCCTGGGCCTGGGCCTGGGCCTGGGCCCTGGCCACAAGGCCTGGGCCTGGGCCCTGGGCCTGGGCCTGGGCCTGGGCCTGGGCCTGGGCCTGGGCTGGGCCTGGGCCTGGGCCTGGGCCTGGGCCTGGGCCTGGGCCTGGGCTGGGGCCTGGGCCTGGGCCCTGGGCCTGGGCCCTGGGCCTGGGCCTGGGCCTGGGCCTGGGCCTGGGCCTGGGCCCTGGGCCCTGGGCCCTGGGCCCTGGGCCCTGGAGGCCTGGCCTAGCCGCCTGGGCCTGAGGCCTGGGCCTGGGCCTGGGCCTGGGCCTGGGCCCTGGGCCTGGGCCTGGGCCTAGAGCCCTGGGCCCTGGGCCCTGGGCCCTGGGCCTGGGCCTGGGCCTGGGCCCTGGGCCTGGGCCCTGGGCCCTGGGCCCTAGGCCTGGGCCTGGGCCCCTAGGCCTGGGCCTGGGCCTGGGCCTGGGCCTGGGCCTGGGCCTGGGCCTGGGCCTGGGCCCTGGGCCCTGGGCCTGGGCCTGGGCCTGGGCCCTGGGCCCTGGGCCTGGGCCCTGGCCTGGGCCTGGGCCCTGGGCCTGGGCCTGGGCCTGGGCCTGGGCCTGGGCCTGGGCCTGGGCCTGGGCCCTGGAGGCCTGGGCCTGAGGCCCTGGGCCTGGGCCTGGGCCCTGGGCCTGGGCCCTGGGCCTGGGCCTGGGCCCTGAGGCCCTGGGCCCTGGGCCTGGGCCTGGGCCTGGGCCCTGGGCCTGGGCCTGGGCCTGGGCCTGGGCCTGGGCCTGGGCCACTGGGGCCTGGGCCTGGGCCTGGGCCTGGGCCTGGGCCTGGGCTGGGCCTGGGCCCTGGGCCTGGGCCTGGGCCACAAGGGGCCTGGGCCTGGCCTGGGCCTGGGGGCCTGGGCCACAGGCCTGGGCCCTGGGCCCTGGGCCTGGGCCTGAGCCTGGGCCTGGGGGCCTGGAGCCTGGGCCCTGGGCCTGGGCCTGGGCCCTGGGCCTGGGCCTGGGCCTGGGCCCTGGGCCTGGGCCTGGGCCCCTGGGCCTGGGCCTGGGCCTGGGCCTGGGCCTGGGCCTAAGGGCCTGGGCCTGGGCCTGGGCCCTGGGCCCCCTGGGCCTGGGCCCTGGGCCTGGGCCCTGGGCCTGGGCCTGGGCCTGGGCCCTGGCCTGGGCCCTGGGCCTGGGCCTGGGCCTGGGCCTGGGCCTGGGCCTGGGCCTGGGCCTGGGCCTGGGCCTGGGCCTGGGCCTGGCCCTGGGCCCTGGGCCTGGGCCTGGGCCTGGGCCCTGGGCCCTGGGCCACTGGGCCTGGGCCTGGGCCTGGGCCTGGGCCCTGGGCCCTGGGCCCTGGGCCTGGGCCTGGGCCTGGGCCTGGGCCTGAGCCTGGGCCTGGGCCTGGGCCCTGGGCCTGGGCCTGGGCCTGGGCCTGGGCCTGGGCCTGGGCCTGGGCCTGGGCCCTGGGCCTGGGCCTGGGCCTGGGCCTGGGCCTGGGCCTGGGCCTGGGCCTGGGCCTGGGCCCTGGGCCTGGGCCTGGGCCCTGGGCCTGGGCCTGGGCCTGGGCCTGGGCCTGGGCCTGGGCCCTGGGCCTGGGCCTGGGCCTGGGCCCTGGGCCTGGGCCTGGGCCTGGGCCTGGGCCTGGGCCTGGGCCACTGGGCCTGGGCCTGGGCCTGGGCCCGGCCTGGGCCTGGGCCTGGGCCTGGGCCCTGGGCCTGGGCCTGGGCCTGGGCCCTGGGCCTGGGCCTGGGCCTGGGCCTGGGCCTGGGCCCTGGGCCTGGGCCCTGGGCCCTGGGCCTGGGCTGGGCCTGGGCCTGGGCCTGGGCCTGGGCCTGGGCCTGGGCCCTGGGCCTAGGCCTGGGCCTGGGCCTGGGCCTGGGCCCTGGGCCCTGGGCCTGGGCCTGGGCCTGGGCCTGGGCCTGGGCCCTGGGCCTGGGCCTGGGCCTGGGCCTGGGCCTGGGCCTGGGCCTGGGCCTGGGCCCTGAGGCCTGGGCCTGGGCCCTGGGCCTGGGCCTGAGGGCCTGGGCCTGGGCCTGGGCCTGGGCCTGGGCCTGGGCCTGGGCCTGGGCCTGGGCCTGGGCCTGGGCCTGGGCCTGGGCCTGGGCCTGGGCCCTGGGCCTGGGCTGGGCCTGGGCCTGGGCCTGGGCCTGGGCCTGGGCCCTGGGGCCCTGGGCCTGGGCCTGGGCCCTGGGCCCTGGGCCTGGGCCTGGGCCTGGGCCTGGGCCTGGGCCTGGGCCTGGGCCTGGGCCTGGGCCTGGGCCCTGGGCCTGGGCCTGGGCCTGGGCCCTGGGCCCTGGGCCCTGGGCCTGGGCCACCTGGGCCCTGGGCCCTGGGCCCTGGGCCTGGGCCTGGGCTGGGCCCTGGGCCTGGGCCTGGCCCTGGGCCTGGAGGCCCTGGGCCTGGGCCTGGGCCTGGGCCTGGGCCTGGGCCTGGGCCTGGGCCCTGGGCCCTGGGCCTGGGCCCTGGGCCTGGGCCCTGGGCCCTGGGCCGGGCCTGGCCTGGGCCTCAGGCCTGGGCCTGGGCCACTGGGCCTGGGCCTGGCCTGGGCCTGGGCCCTGGGGGCCTGGGCCCTGGGCCTGGGCCCTGGGCCTGGGCCTGGGCCCTGGGCCTGGGCCCTGGGCCTGGGCCTGGGCCTGGGCCTGGGCCTGGGCCCTGGGCCACTGGCCCTGGGCCTGGGCCAGGCCCTGGGCCCTGGGCCCTGGGCCCTGGGCCCTGGCCCTGCCTGGGCCCTGGGCCACTGGCCCTGGGGCCTGGGCCTGGGCCTAGGGCCTGGGCCTGGGCCTGGGCCTGGGCCACCTGGCCTGGGCCTGGCCTGGGGCCTGGGCCTGGGCCTGAGGCCTGGGCCTGGGCCTGGGCCTGGGCTGGAGCCTGGGCCTGGGCCCTGGGCCTGGGCCTGGGCCTGGGCCTGGGCCTGGGCCTGGGCCTGGGCTGGGCCTGGGCCTGGGCCTGGGCCACTGGGCCTGGGCCTGGGCCTGAGGCCTGGGCCTGGGCCTGGGCCTGGGCTGGGCCTGAGCCTGGGCCTGGGCCTGGGCCTGGGCCCTGGGCCTGGGCCTGGGCCTGGGCCTGAGGCCTGGGCCTGGGCCTGGGCCTGGGCCTGGGCTGGGCCTGGGCCTGGGCCCTGGGCCTGGAGGCCTGGGCCCTGGGCCTGGGCCTGGGCCTGGGCCTGGGCCCTGGGCCTGGGCCTGGGCCTGGGCCTGGGCCTGGGCCTGGGCCTGGGCCTGGGGCCTGGGCCTGGGCCCTGGGCCTGGGCCTGGGCCTGGGCCTGGGCCTGGGCCCTGGGCCTGGGCCTGGGCCTGGGCCTGGGCCCTGGGCCTGGGCCTGGGCCCTGGGCCCTGGGCCTGGGCCTGGGCCTGGGCCCTGGGCCTGGGCCTGGGCCTGGGCCTGGGCCTGGGCCTGGGCCTGGGCCTGGGCCTGGGCCTGGGCCTGGGCCTGGGCCTGGGCCTGGGCCTGGGCCTGGGCCTGGGCCTGGGCCCTGGGCCCTGGGCCTGGGCCCTGGGCCTGGGCCTGGGCCTGGGCCCTGGGCCTGCCCTGGGCCTGGGCCCTGGGCCTGGGCCTGGGCCTGGGCCTGGGCCTGGGCCTGGGCCTGGGCCTGGGCCTGGGCCTGGGCCTGGGCCTGGGCCTGGGCCTGGGCCTGGGCCTGGGCCCTGGGCCTGGGCCTGGGCCTGGGCCTGGGCCTGGGCCTGGGCCTGGGCCTGGGCCTGAGCCTGGGCCTGGGCCTGGGCCCTGGGCCTGGGCCTGGGCCTGGGCCTGGGCCTGGGCCTGGGCCCTGGGCCTGGGCCTGGGCCTGGGCCTGGGCCTGGGCCTGGGCCTGGGCCTGGGCCTGGGCCTGGGCCTGGGCCTGGGCCCTGGGCCTGGGCCTGGGCCTGGGCCTGGGCCCTGGGCCTGGGCCTGGGCCCTGGGCCTGGGCCTGGGCCTGGGCCTGGGCCTGGGCCCTGGGCCTGGGCCCTGGGCCTGGGCCTGGGCCTGGGCCTGGGCCTGGGCCCTGGGCCTGGGCCTGGGCCTGGGCCTGGGCCTGGGCCTGGGCCTGGGCCTGGCCTGGGCCTGGGCCTGGGCCTGGGCCTGGGCCTGGGCCTGGGCCTGGGCCTGGGCCTGGGCCTGGGCCTGGGCCTGGGCCTGGGCCTGGGCCTGGGCCTGGGCCTGGGCCTGGGCCTGGGCCTGGGCCTGGGCCTGGGCCTGGGCCTGGGCCTGGGCCTGGGCCTGGGCCTGGGCCCTGGGCCTGGGCCTGGGCCTGGGCCTGGGCCTGGGCCTGGGCCTGGGCCTGGGCCTGGGCCTGGGCCTGGGCCCTGGGCCTGGGCCTGGGCCTGGGCCTGGGCCTGGAGGCCTGGGCCTGGGCCTGGGCCTGGGCCTGGGCCTGGGCCTGGGCCTGGGCCTGGGCCTGGGCCTGGGCCTGGGCCTGGGCCCTGGGCCTGGGCCTGGGCCTGGGCCTGGGCCTGGGCCTGGGCCTGGGCCCTGGGCCTGGGCCTGGGCCTGGGCCTGGGCCTGGGCCTGGGCCTGGGCCTGGGCCTGGGCCTGGGCCTGGGCCTGGGCCCTGGGCCTGGGCCTGGGCCTGAGCCTGGGCCCTGGGCCTGGGCCTGGGCCTGGGCCTGGGCCTGGGCCTGGGCCTGGGCCTGGGCCTGGGCCTGGGCCTGGGCCTGGGCCTGGGCCTGGGCCTGGGCCTGGGCCCCCTGGGCCTGGGCCTGGGCCTGGGCCTGGGCCCTGGGCCTGGGCCTGGGCCTGGGCCCTGGGCCTGGGCCTGGGCCTGGGCCTGGGCCTGGGCCTGGGCCTGGGCCTGGGCCTGGGCCCTGGGCCTGGGCCTGGGCCTGGGCCTGGGCCTGGGCCTGGGCCTGGGCCTGGGCCTGGGCCTGGGCCTGGGCCTGGGCCTGGGCCTGGGCCTGGGCCTGGGCCTGGGCCCTGGGCCTGGGCCTGGGCCTGGGCCTGGGCCTGGGCCTGGGCCTGGGCCCTGGGCCCTGGGCCTAGGCCTGGGCCTGGGCCTGGGCCTGGGCCTGGGCCTGGGCCTGGGCCTGGGCCTGGGCCCTGGGCCTGGGCCTGGGCCTGGGCCTGGGCCTGGGCCTGGGCCTGGGCCTGGGCCCTGGGCCTGGGCCCTGGGCCCTGGGCCTGGGCCTGGGCCTGGGCCTGGGCCTGGGCCCTGGGCCTGGGCCTGGGCCTGGGCCCTGGGCCTGGGCCTGGGCCCTGGGCCTGGGCCTGGGCCTGGGCCTGGGCCTGGGCCTGGGCCTGGGCCCTGGGCCTGGGCCTGGGCCTGGGCCCTGGAGGCCTGGGCCTGGGCCTGGGCCCTGGGCCTGGGCCTGGGCCTGGGCCTGGGCCTGGGCCTGGGCCTGGGCCTGGGCCTGGGCCTGGGCCTGGGCCTGGGCCTGGGCCCTGGGCCTGGGCCTGGGCCTGGGCCTGGGCCTGGGCCTAGGCCTGGGCCTGGGCCTGGGCCTGGGCCTGGGCCTGGGCCTGGGCCTGGGCCTGGGCCTGGGCCTGGGCCTGGGCCTGGGCCTGGGCCTGGGCCTGGGCCTGGGCCTGGGCCTGGGCCCTGGGCCAGGCCTGGGCCTGGGCCTGGGCCTGGGCCTGGGCCTGGGCCTGGGCCTGGGCCTGGGCCTGGGCCTGGGCCTGGGCCTGGGCCTGGGCCTGGGCCTGGGCCTGGGCCCTGGGCCTGGGCCTGGGCCTGGGCCTGGGCCTGGGCCTGGGCCTGGGCCTGGGCCTGGGCCTGGGCCTGGGCCTGGGCCTGGGCCTGGGCCCTGGGCCTGGGCCTGGGCCTGGGCCTGGGCCTGGGCCTGGGCCTGGGCCTGGGCCTGGGCCTGGGCCTGGGCCTGGGCCTGGGCCTGGGCCTGGGCCTGGGCCTGGGCCCTGGGCCTGGGCCTGGGCCTGGGCCTGGGCCTGGGCCTGGGCCTGGGCCTGGGCCTGGGCCTGGGCCTGGGCCTGGGCCTGGGCCTGGGCCTGGGCCTGGGCCTGGGCCTGGGCCTGGGCCTGGGCCTGGGCCTGGGCCTGGGCCTGGGCCTGGGCCTGGGCCTGGGCCCTGGGCCTGGGCCTGGGCCTGGGCCCTGGGCCTGGGCCTGGGCCTGGGCCTGGGCCTGGGCCCTGGGCCTGGGCCCTGGGCCTGGGCCTGGGCCTGGGCCTGGGCCTGGGCCTGGAGGCCTGGGCCTGGGCCTGGGCCTGGGCCTGGGCCTGGGCCTGGGCCTGGGCCTGGGCCTGGGCCTGGGCCTGGGCCTGGGCCTGGGCCTGGGCCTGGGCCTGGGCCCTGGGCCCTGGGCCTGGGCCTGGGCCTGGGCCTGGGCCCTGGGCCTGGGCCTGGGCCTGGGCCTGGGCCTGGGCCTGGGCCTGGGCCCTGGGCCTGGGCCTGGGCCTGGGCCTGGGCCTGGGCCTGGGCCTGGGCCTGGGCCTGGGCCTGGGCCTGGGCCTGGGCCTGGGCCTGGGCCTGGGCCTGGGCCTGGGCCTGGGCCTGGGCCTGGGCCTGGGCCTGGGCCTGGGCCTGGGCCCTGGGCCTGGGCCTGGGCCTGGGCCTGGGCCCTGGAGGCCTGGGCCTGGGCCTGGGCCTGGGCCTGGGCCCTGGGCCTGGGCCTGGGCCCTGGGCCTGGGCCTGGGCCTGGGCCTGGGCCTGGGCCTGGGCCTGGGCCTGGGCCTGGGCCTGGGCCTGGGCCTGGGCCCTGGGCCTGGGCCTGGGCCCTGGGCCTGGGCCTGGGCCCTGGGCCTGGGCCTGGGCCTGGGCCTGGGCCTGGGCCTGGGCCTGGGCCTGGGCCTGGGCCTGGGCCTGGGCCTGGGCCTGGGCCTGGGCCTGGGCCTGGGCCTGGGCCTGGGCCTGGGCCTGGGCCTGGGCCTGGGCCTGGGCCTGGGCTGGGCCTGGGCCTGGGCCTGGGCCTGGGCCTGGGCCTGGGCCTGGGCCTGGGCCTGGGCCTGGGCCTGGGCCTGGGCCTGGGCCTCAGGCCTGGGCCTGGGCCTGGGCCTGGGCCTGGGCCTGGGCCTGGGCCTGGGCCTGGGCCTGGGCCTGGGCCTGGGCCTGGGCCTGGGCCTGGGCCTGGGCCTGGGCCTGGGCCCTGGGCCTGGGCCTGGGCCTGGGCCTGGGCCTGGGCCTGGGCCTGGGCCCTGGGCCTGGGCCTGGGCCTGGGCCTGGGCCTGGGCCTGGGCCCTGGGCCTGGGCCTGGGCCTGGGCCTGGGCCCTGGGCCTGGCCTGGGCCTGGGCCTGGGCCTGGGCCTGGGCCTGGGCCTGGGCCTGGGCCTGGGCCTGGGCCTGGGCCTGGGCCTGGGCCTGGGCCTGGGCCTGGGCCTGGGCCTGGGCCCTGGGCCTGGGCCTGGGCCTGGGCCTGGGCCTGGGCCCTGGGCCTGGGCCTGGGCCCTGGGCCTGGGCCTGGGCCTGGGCCTGGGCCTGGGCCTGGGCCTGGGCCTGGGCCTGGGCCTGGGCCTGGGCCTGGGCCTGGGCCTGGGCTGGGCCTGGGCCTGGGCCTGGGCCTGGGCCTGGGCCTGGGCCTGGGCCTGGGCCTGGGCCTGGGCCTGGGCCCCTGGGCCTGGGCCTGGGCCCTGGGCCTGGGCCTGGGCCTGGGCCTGGGCCTGGGCTGGGCCTGGGCCTGGGCCTGGGCCTGGGCCTGGGCCTGGGCCTGGGCCTGGGCCCTGGGCCTGGGCCCTGGGCCTGGGCCTGGGCCTGGGCCTGGGCCCTGGGCCTGGGCCTGGGCCTGGGCCTGGGCCTGGGCCTGGGCCTGGGCCTGGGCCTGGGCCTGGGCCTGGGCCTGGGCCTGGGCCTGGGCCTGGGCCTGGGCCTGGGCCTGGGCCTGGGCCTGGGCCCTGGGCCTGGGCCTGGGCCTGGGCCTGGGCCTGGGCCTGGGCCTGGGCCTGGGCCTGGGCCTGGGCCTGGGCCTGGGCCTGGGCCTGGGCCTGGGCCTGGGCCTGGGCCCTGGGCCTGGGCCTGGGCCTGGGCCTGGGCCTGGGCCTGGGCCTGGGCCTGGGCCTGGGCCTGGGCCTGGGCCTGGGCCCTGGGCCTGGGCCTGGGCCTGGGCCTGGGCCTGGGCCTGGGCCTGGGCCCTGGGCCTGGGCCCTGGGCCCTGGGCCTGGGCCTGGGCCTGGGCCTGGGCCAGGCCTGGGCCTGGGCCTGGGCCCTGGGCCTGGGCCTGGGCCTGGGCCTGGGCCTGGGCCTGGGCCTGGGCCTGGGCCTGGGCCCTGGGCCTGGGCCCTGGGCCTGGGCCTGGGCCTGGGCCTGGGCCTGGGCCTGGGCCTGGGCCTGGGCCTGGGCCTGGGCCTGGGCCTGGGCCCTGGGCCTGGGCCTGGGCCTGGGCCTGGGCCTGGGCCCTGGGCCTGGGCCTGGGCCTGGGCCTGGGCCCTGGGCCTGGGCCTGGGCCTGGGCCTGGGCCTGGGCCTGGGCCTGGGCCCTGGGCCTGGGCCTGGGCCTGGGCCTGGGCCTGGGCCTGGGCCTGGGCCTGGGCCCTGGGCCTGGGCCCTGGGCCTGGGCCTGGGCCTGGGCCTGGGCCTGGGCCTGGGCCTGGGCCTGGGCCTGGGCCTGGGCCTGGGCCTGGGCCTGGGCCTGGGCCTGGGCCTGGGCCTGGGCCTGGGCCTGGGCCCTGGGCCTGGGCCCTGGGCCTGGGCCTGGGCCTGGGCCTGGGCCTGGGCCTGGGCCTGGGCCCTGGGCCTGGGCCTGGGCCTGGGCCCTGGGCCTGGGCCTGGGCCTGGGCCTGGGCCTGGGCCCTGGGCCTGGGCCTGGGCCTGGGCCTGGGCCTGGGCCTGGGCCTGGGCCTGGGCCTGGGCCTGAGGCCTGGGCCTGGGCCTGGGCCCTGGGCCTGGGCCTGGGCCTGGGCCTGGGCCTGGGCCTGGGCCTGGGCCTGGGCCTGGGCCTGGGCCTGGGCCTGGGCCTGGGCCTGGGCCTGGGCCTGGGCCTGGGCCTGGGCCCTGGGCCTGGGCCTGGGCCTGGGCCTGGGCCTGGGCCTGGGCCTGGGCCTGGGCCTGGGCCTGGGCCTGGGCCTGGGCCTGGGCCTGGGCCTGGGCCTGGGCCTGGGCCTGGGCCTGGGCCTGGGCCTGGGCCTGGGCCTGGGCCTGGGCCTGGGCCTGGGCCTGGGCCTGGGCCTGGGCCTGGGCCTGGGCCTGGGCCTGGGCCTGGGCCTGGGCCTGGGCCTGGGCCTGGGCCCTGGGCCTGGGCCTGGGCCTGGGCCTGGGCCTGGGCCCTGGGCCTGGGCCTGGGCCTGGGCCTGGGCCTGGGCCTGGGCCTGGGCCTGGGCCTGGGCCTGGGCCTGGGCCTGGCCTGGGCCTGGGCCTGGGCCCTGGGCCTGGGCCTGGGCCTGGGCCTGGGCCTGGGCCTGGGCCTGGGCCTGGGCCTGGGCCTGGGCCTGGGCCTGGGCCTGGGCCTGGGCCTGGGCCTGGGCCTGGGCCTGGGCCTGGGCCTGGGCCTGGGCCTGGGCCTGGGCCTGGGCCTGGGCCTGGGCCTGGAGGCCTGGGCCTGGGCCCTGGGCCTGGGCCTGGGCCTGGGCCTGGGCCTGGGCCTGGGCCTGGGCCTGGGCCTGGGCCTGGGCCCTGGGCCTGGGCCTGGGCCTGGGCCTGGGCCTGGGCCTGGGCCCTGGGCCTGGGCCTGGGCCTGGGCCCTGGGCCTGGGCCTGGGCCTGGGCCTGGGCCCTGGGCCTGGGCCCTGGGCCTGGGCCTGGGCCTGGGCCTGGGCCTGGGCCTGGGCCTGGGCCTGGGCCTGGGCCTGGGCCTGGGCCTGGGCCTGGGCCTGGGCCTGGGCCTGGGCCTGGGCCTGGGCCTGGGCCTGGGCCTGGGCCTGGGCCTGGGCCTGGGCCTGGGCCTGGGCCCTGGGCCTGGGCCTGGGCCCTGGGCCCTGGGCCTGGGCCTGGGCCTGGGCCTGGGCCTGGGCCTGGGCCTGGGCCTGGGCCTGGGCCCTGCCTGGGCCTGGGCCTGGGCCTGGGCCCTGGGCCTGGGCCTGGGCCTGGGCCTGGGCCTGGGCCTGGGCCTGGGCCTGGGCCTGGGCCTGGGCCCTGGGCCTGGGCCTGGGCCTGGGCCTGGGCCTGGGCCTGGGCCTGGGCCTGGGCCTGGGCCTGGGCCTGGGCCTGGGCCCTGGGCCTGGGCCTGGGCCTGGGCCTGGGCCTGGGCCTGGGCCTGGGCCTGGGCCTGGGCCTGGGCCTGGGCCTGGGCCCTGGGCCTGGGCCTGGGCCTGGGCCTGGGCCTGGGCCTGGGCCTGGGCCTGGGCCTGGGCCTGGGCCTGGGCCTGGGCCTGGGCCCTGGGCCTGGGCCTGGGCCTGGGCCCTGGGCCTGGGCCCTGGGCCTGGGCCTGGGCCTGGGCCTGGGCCTGGGCCTGGGCCTGGGCCTGGGCCTGGGCCTGGGCCTGGGCCTGGGCCTGGGCCTGGGCCTGGGCCCTGGGCCTGGGCCTGGGCCTGGGCCTGGGCCTGGGCCTGGGCCTGGGCCTGGGCCTGGGCCTGGGCCTGGGCCTGGGCCTGGGCCTGGGCCTGGGCCTGGGCCTGGGCCTGGGCCCTGGGCCTGGGCCTGGGCCTGGGCCTGGGCCTGGGCCTGGGCCTGGGCCTGGGCCTGGGCTGGGCCTGGGCCTGGGCCTGGGCCTGGGCCTGGGCCCTGGGCCTGGGCCTGGGCCTGGGCCTGGGCCTGGGCCTGGGCCTGGGCCTGGGCCTGGGCCTGGGCCCTGGGCCTGGGCCTGGGCCCTGGGCCTGGGCCTGGGCTGGGCCTGGGCCTGGGCCTGGGCCTGGGCCTGGGCCCTGGGCCTGGGCCTGGGCCTGGGCCTGGGCCTGGGCCTGGGCCTGGGCCTGGGCCTGGGCCCTAGGCCTGGGCCTGGGCCTGGGCCTGGGCCTGGGCCTGGGCCTGGGCCTGGGCCTGGGCCTGGGCCTGGGCCTGGGCCTGGGCCTGGGCCTGGGCCTGGGCCTGGGCCTGGGCCTGGGCTGGGCCTGGGCCTGGGCCTGGGCCCTGGGCCTGGGCCTGGGCCTGGGCCTGGGCCTGGGCCTGGGCCTGGGCCTGGGCCTGGGCCCTGGGCCTGGGCCTGGGCCTGGGCCTGGGCCTGGGCCTGGGCCTGGGCCTGGGCTGGGCCTGGGCCTGGGCCCTGGGCCTGGGCCTGGGCCTGGGCCTGGGCCCTGGGCCTGGGCCTGGGCCTGGGCCTGGGCCTGGGCCTGGGCCCTGGGCCCTGGGCCTGGGCCCTGGGCCTGGGCCTGGGCCTGGGCCTGGGCCTGGGCTGGGCCTGGGCCTGGGCCTGGGCCTGGGCCTGGGCCTGGGCCCTGGGCCTGGGCCTGGGCCTGGGCCTGGGCCTGGGCCTGGGCCTGGGCCTGGGCCTGGGCCTGGGCCTGGGCCTGGGCCTGGGCCTGGGCCTGGGCCTGGGCCTGGGCCTGGGCTGGGCCTGGGCCTGGGCCTGGGCCTGGGCCTGGGCCTGGGCCTGGGCCTGGGCCTGGGCCTGGGCCTGGGCCTGGGCTGGGCCTGGGCCTGGGCCTGGGCCTGGGCCTGGGCCTGGGCCTGGGCCTGGGCCTGGGCCTGGGCCTGGGCCTGGGCCTGGGCCTGGGCCTGGGCTGGGCCTGGGCCTGGGCTGGGCCTGGGCCTGGGCCTGGGCCTGGGCCTGGGCCTGGGCCTGGGCCTGGGCCTGGGCCTGGGCCTGGGCCTGGGCCCTGGGCCCTGGGCCTGGGCCCTGGGCCTGGGCCTGGGCCTGGGCCTGGGCCTGGGCCTGGGCCTGGGCCTGGGCCTGGGCCTGGGCCTGGGCCCTGGGCCTGGGCCTGGGCCTGGGCCTGGGCCTGGGCCTGGGCCTGGGCCTGGGCCTGGGCCTGGGCCTGGGCCTGGGCCTGGGCCTGGGCCTGGGCCTGGGCTGGGCCTGAGGCCTGGGCCTGGGCCTGGGCCCTGGGCCTGGGCCTGGGCCTGGGCCTGGGCCTGGGCCCTGGGCCTGGGCCTGGGCCTGGGCCTGGGCCTGGGCCTGGGCCTGGGCCTGGGCCTGGGCCTGGGCCTGGGCCTGGGCCTGGGCCTGGGCCTGGGCCCTGGGCCTGGGCCTGGGCCTGGGCCTGGGCCTGGGCCTGGGCCTGGGCCTGGGCCTGGGCCTGGGCCTGGGCCTGGGCCTGGGCCTGGGCCTGGGCCTGGGCCTGGGCCTGGGCCTGGGCCTGGGCCTGGGCCTGGGCCTGGGCCTGGGCCTGGGCCTGGGCCTGGGCCTGGGCCTGGGCCTGGGCCTGGGCCTGGGCCTGGGCCTGGGCCTCAGGCCTGGGCCTGGGCCCTGGGCCTGGGCCTGGGCCTGGGCCCTGGGCCTGGGCCTGGGCCTGGGCCTGGGCCTGGGCCTGGGCCTGGGCCTGGGCCTGGGCCTGGGCCTGGGCCTGGGCCTGGGCCTGGGCCTGGGCCTGGGCCTGGGCCTGGGCCTGGGCCCTGGGCCTGGGCCTGGGCCCTGGGCCTGGGCCTGGGCCTGGGCCTGGGCCTGGGCCTGGGCCTGGGCCTGGGCCTGGGCCTGGGCCTGGGCCTGGGCCTGGGCCTGGGCCTGGGCCCTGGGCCCTGGGCCTGGGCCTGGGCCTGGGCCTGGGCCTGGGCCTGGGCCTGGGCCCTGGGCCTGGGCCTGGGCCTGGGCCTGGGCCTGGGCCTGGGCCTGGGCCTGGGCCTGGGCCCTGGGCCTGGGCCTGGGCCTGGGCCAGGCCTGGGCCTGGGCCTGGGCTGGGCCTGGGCCTGGGCCTGGGCCTGGGCCTGGGCCTGGGCCTGGGCCTGGGCCTGGGCCTGGGCCTGGGCCTGGGCCTGGGCCTGGGCCTGGGCCTGGGCCTGGGCCTGGGCCCTGGGCCTGGGCCTGGGCCTGGGCCTGGGCCTGGGCTGGGCCTGGGCCTGGGCCTGGGCCTGGGCCTGGGCCTGGGCCTGGGCCTGGGCCCTGGGCCTGGGCCTGGGCCTGGGCCTGGGCCTGGGCCTGGGCCTGGGCCCTGGGCCTGGGCCTGGGCCTGGGCCTGGGCCTGGGCCTGGGCCTGGGCCTGGGCCTGGGCCTGGGCCTGGGCCCTGGGCCTGGGCCTGGGCCTGGGCCTGGGCCCTGGGCCTGGGCCTGGGCCTGGGCCTGGGCCTGGGCCTGGGCCTGGGCCTGGGCCTGGGCCTGGGCCTGGGCCTGGGCCTGGGCCTGGGCCTGGGCCTGGGCCTGGGCCTGGGCCTGGGCCTGGGCCTGGGCCTGGGCCTGGGCCTGGGCCTAGGCCTGGGCCTGGGCCTGGGCCCTGGGCCTGGGCCTGGGCCTGGGCCTGGGCCTGGGCTGGGCCTGGGCCTGGGCCTGGGCCTGGGCCTGGGCCTGGGCTGGGCCTGGGCCTGGGCCTGGGCCCTGGGCCCTGGGCCTGGGCCTGGGCCTGGGCCTGGGCCTGGGCCTGGGCCTGGGCCTGGGCCTGGGCCTGGGCCTGGGCCTGGGCCTGGGCCTGGGCCTGGGCCCAGGCCTGGGCCTGGGCCTGGGCCTGGGCCTGGGCCTGGGCCTGGGCCCTGGGCCTGGGCCCTGGGCCTGGGCCCTGGGCCTGGGCCTGGGCCTGGGCCCTGGGCCTGGGCCTGGGCCTGGGCCTGGGCCTGGGCCTGGGCCTGGGCCTGGGCCCTGGGCCTGGGCCTGGGCCTGGGCCTGGGCCTGGGCCTGGGCCTGGGCCTGGGCCTGGGCCTGGGCCTGGGCCTGGGCCTGGGCCTGGGCCCTGGGCCTGGGCCTGGGCCTGGGCCTGGGCCTGTGCAGGCCTGGGCCTGGGCCTGGGCCTGGGCCCTGGGCCTGGGCCTGGGCCTGGGCCTGGGCCTGGGCCCTGGGCCTGGGCCCTGGGCCTGGGCCTGGGCCTGGGCCTGGGCCTGGGCCCTGGGCCCTGGGCCTGGGCCTGGGCCTGGGCCTGGGCCTGGGCCTGGGCCTGGGCCTGGGCCTGGGCCTGGGCCTGGGCCTGGGCCTGGGCCTGGGCCTGGGCCTGGGCCTGGGCCTGGGCCTGGGCCTGGGCCTGGGCCTGGGCCCTGGGCCCTGGGCCTGGGCCTGGGCCTGGGCCTGGGCCTGGGCCTGGGCCCTGGGCCTGGGCCTGGGCCTGGGCCTGGGCCTGGGCCCTGGGCCTGGGCCTGGGCCTGGGCCTGGGCCCTGGGCCTGGGCCTGGGCCTGGGCCCTGGGCCTGGGCCTGGGCCTGGGCCTGGGCCTGGGCCTGGGCCCTGGGCCTGGGCCTGGGCCTGGGCCTGGGCCTGGGCCTGGGCCCTGGGCCTGGGCCTGGGCCTGGGCCCTGGGCCTGGGCCTGGGCCTGGGCCCTGGGCCTGGGCCTGGGCCTGGGCCTGGGCCTGGGCCTGGGCCTGGGCCTGGGCCTGGGCTGGGCCTGGGCCTGGGCCTGGGCCCTGGGCCTGGGCCTGGGCCTGGGCCTGGGCCTGGGCCTGGGCCTGGAGGCCTGGGCCTGGGCCTGGGCCTGGGCCTGGGCCTGGGCCTGGGCCTGGGCCTGGGCCTGGGCCTGGGCCTGGGCCCTGGGCCTGGGCCTGGGCCTGGGCCTGGGCCTGGGCCTGGGCCTGGGCCTGGGCCTGGGCCTGGGCCTGGGCCTGGGCCTGGGCCTGGGCCTGGGCCTGGGCCTGGGCCTGGGCCTGGGCCTGGGCCTGGGCCTGGGCCTGGGCCTGGGCCTGGGCCTGGGCCTGGGCCTGGGCCTGGGCCTGGGCCTGGGCCTGGGCCTGGGCCCTGGGCCTGGGCCTGGGCCTGGGCCTGGGCCTGGGCCTGGGCCTGGGCCTGGGCCTGGGCCTGGGCCTGGGCCTGGGCTGGGCCTGGGCCTGGGCCTGGGCCTGGGCCTGGGCCTGGGCCTGGGCCTGGGCCTGGGCCTGGGCCTGGGCCTGGGCCTGGGCCTGGGCCTGGGCCTGGGCCTGGGCCTGGGCCTGGGCCTGGGCCTGGGCCTGGGCCTGGGCTGGGCCTGGGCCTGGGCCTGGGCCTGGGCCTGGGCCTGGGCCTGGGCCTGGGCCTGGGCCTGGGCCTGGGCCCTGGGCCTGGGCCCTGGGCCTGGGCCTGGGCCTGGGCCTGGGCCTGGGCCTGGGCCTGGGCCTGGGCCTGGGCCTGGGCCTGGGCCAGGCCTGGGCCTGGGCCTGGGCCTGGGCCTGGGCCTGGGCCTGGGCCTGGGCCTGGGCCTGGGCCTGGGCCTGGGCCTGGGCCTGGGCCCTGGGCCTGGGCCTGGGCCTGGGCCCTGGGCCTGGGCCTGGGCCTGGGCCTGGGCCTGGGCCTGGGCCTGGGCCTGGGCCTGGGCCTGGGCCTGGGCCTGGGCCTGGGCCTGGGCCTGGGCCTGGGCCTGGGCCCTGGGCCTGGGCCTGGGCCTGGGCCTGGGCCTGGGCCTGGGCCTGGGCCCTGGGCCCTGGGCCTAGGCCTGGGCCTGGGCCTGGGCCTGGGCCTGGGCCAGGCCTGGGCCCTGGGCCTGGGCCTGGGCCCTGGGCCTGGGCCTGGGCCTGGGCCTGGGCCTGGGCCTGGGCCTGGGCCTGGGCCCTGGGCCTGGGCCTGGGCCTGGGCCTGGGCCTGGGCCTGGGCCTGGGCCTGGGCCTGGGCCTGGGCCTGGGCCTGGGCCTGGGCCTGGGCCTGGGCCTGGGCCTGGAGGCCTGGGCCTGGGCCCTGGGCCTGGGCCTGGGCCTGGGCCCTGGGCCTGGGCCTGGGCCCTGGGCCCTGGGCCTGGGCCTGGGCCTGGGCCTGGGCCTGGGCCTGGGCCTGGGCCTGGGCCTGGGCCCTGGGCCTGGGCCTGGGCCTGGGCCTGGGCCTGGGCCTGGGCCTGGGCCTGGGCCTGGGCCTGGGCCTGGGCCTGGGCCTGGGCCCTGGGCCTGAGGCCTGGGCCTGGGCCTGGGCCTGGGCCTGGGCCCTGGGCCTGGGCCTGGGCCTGGGCCTGGGCCCTGGGCCTGGGCCTGGGCCTGGGCCTGGGCCTGGGCCTGGGCCCTGGGCCTGGGCCTGGGCCTGGGCCTGGGCCCTGGGCCTGGGCCTGGGCCTGGGCCTGGGCCCTGGGCCTGGGCCTGGGCCCTGGGCCTGGGCCTGGGCCTGGGCCCTGGGCCTGGGCCTGGGCCTGGGCCTGGGCCTGGGCCTGGGCCTGGGCCTGGGCCTGGGCCTGGGCCTGGGCCTGGGCCTGGGCCTGGGCCTGGGCCTGGGCCTGGGCCTGGGCCTGGGCCTGGGCCTGGGCCCTGGGCCTGGGCCTGGGCCTGGGCCTGGGCCTGGGCCTGGGCCTGGGCCTGGGCCTGGGCCTGAGGCCTGGGCCTGGGCCTGGGCCTGGGCCTGGGCCTGGGCCTGGGCCTGGGCCTGGGCCTGGGCCTGGGCCTGGGCCTGGGCCCTGGGCCTGGGCCTGGGCCTGGGCCTGGGCCTGGGCCTGGGCCTGGGCCTGGGCCTGGGCCTGGGCCTGGGCCTGGGCCTGGGCCTGGGCCTGGGCCCTGGGCCTGGGCCTGGGCCTGGGCCTGGGCCTGGGCCTGGGCTGGGCCTGGGCCTGGGCCTGGGCCTGGGCCTGGGCCTGGGCCTGGGCCTGGGCCTGGGCCCTGGGCCTGGGCCTGGGCCTGGGCCTGGGCCTGGGCCTGGGCCTGGGCCTGGGCCTGGGCCTGGGCCCTGGGCCTGGGCCTGGGCCTGGGCCTGGGCCTGGGCCTGGGCCTGGGCCTGGGCCTGGGCCTGGGCCTGGGCCTGGGCCTGGGCCTGGGCCTGGGCCTGGGCCTGGGCCTGGGCCTGGGCCTGGGCCTGGGCCTGGGCCTGGGCCTGGGCCTGGGCCTGGGCCTGGGCCTGGGCCTAGGCCTGGGCCTGGGCCTGGGCCTGGGCCCTGGGCCTGGGCCTGGGCCTGGGCCTGGGCCTGGGCCTGGGCCTGGGCCCTGGGCCTGGGCCCTGGGCCTGGGCCTGGGCCAGGCCTGGGCCTGGGCCTGGGCCTGGGCCTGGGCCTGGGCCTGGGCCTGGGCCTGGGCCTGGGCCTGGGCCTGGGCCTGGGCCTGGGCCTGGGCCTGGGCCTGGGCCTGGGCCTGGGCCTGGGCCTGGGCCTGAGGCCTGGGCCTGGGCCTGGGCCTGGGCCTGGGCCTGGGCCTGGGCCTGGGCCTGGGCCTGGGCCTGGGCCTGGGCCTGGGCCTGGGCCTGGGCCTGGGCCTGGGCCTGGGCCTGGGCCTGGGCCTGGGCCTGGGCCTGGGCCTGGGCCTGGGCCTGGGCCTGGGCCTGGGCCTGGGCCTGGGCCTGGGCCTGGGCCTGGGCCTGGGCCTGGGCCTGGGCCTGGGCCTGGGCCTGGGCCTGGGCCTGGGCCTGGGCCTGGGCCTGGGCCTGGGCCAGGCCTGGGCCTGGGCCTGGGCCTGGGCCTGGGCCTGGGCCTGGGCCTGGGCCTGGGCCTGGGCCTGGGCCTGGGCCTGGGCCTGGGCCTGGGCCTGGGCCTGGGCCTGGGCCTGGGCCTGGGCCCTGGGCCTGGGCCTGGGCCTGGGCCTGGGCCTGGGCCTGGGCCTGGGCCTGGGCCTGGGCCTGGGCCTGGGCCTGGGCCTGGGCCTGGGCCTGGGCCTGGGCCTGGGCCTGGGCCTGGGCTGGGCCTGGGCCTGGGCCTGGGCCTGGGCCTGGGCCTGGGCCTGGGCCTGGGCCTGGGCCTGGGCCTGGGCCTGGGCCTGGGCCTGGGCCCTGGGCCTGGGCCTGGGCCTGGGCCTGGGCCTGGGCCTGGGCCTGGGCCCTGGGCCTGGGCCCTGGGCCCTGGGCCTGGGCCTGGGCCTGGGCCTGGGCCTGGGCCTGGGCCTGGGCCTGGGCCTGGGCCTGGGCCTGGGCCTGGGCCCTGGGCCTGGGCCTGGGCCTGGGCCTGGGCCTGGGCCTGGGCCTGGGCCTGGGCCTGGGCCTGGGCCTGGGCCTGGGCCCTGGGCCTGGGCCTGGGCTGGGCCTGGGCCTGGGCCTGGGCCTGGGCCTGGGCCTGGGCCTGGGCCTGGGCCTGGGCCTGGGCCTGGGCCCTGGGCCTGGGCCTGGGCCTGGGCCTGGGCCTGGGCCTGGGCCCTGGGCCTGGGCCTGGGCCTGGGCCTGGGCCTGGGCCTGGGCCTGGGCCCTGGGCCTGGGCCCTGGGCCTGGGCCCTGGGCCTGGGCCTGGGCCTGGGCCTGGGCCTGGGCCTGGGCCCTGGGCCTGGGCCTGGGCCTGGGCCTGGGCCCCTGGGCCTGGGCCTGGGCCTGGGCCTGGGCCTGGGCCTGGGCCTGGGCCCTGGGCCTGGGCCTGGGCCTGGGCCCTGGGCCTGGGCCTGGGCCTAGGCCTGGGCCTGGGCCTGGGCCTGGGCCCTGGGCCTGGGCCTGGGCCTGGGCCTGGGCCTGGGCCTGGGCCTGGGCCTGGGCCTGGGCCTGGGCCTGGGCCTGGGCCTGGGCCTGGGCCTGGGCCTGGGCCTGGGCCTGGGCCCTGGGCCTGGGCCTGGGCCTGGGCCTGGGCCCTGGGCCAGGCCTGGGCCTGGGCCCTGGGCCTGGGCCTGGGCCTGGGCCTGGGCCTGGGCCTGGGCCTGGGCCTGGGCCTGGGCCTGGGCCTGGGCCTGGGCCCTGGGCCACTGGGCCTGGGCCTGGGCCTGGGCCTGGGCCTGGGCCCTGGGCCCCTGGGCCCTGGGCCTGGGCCCCTGGGCCTGGGCCTGGGCCTGGGCCTGGGCCTGGGCCCTGGGCCTGGGCCTGGGCCTGGGCCTGGGCCCTAGGCCTGGGCCCTGGGCCTGGGCCTGGGCCTGGGCCTGGGCCTGGGCCTGGGCCTGGGCCTGGGCCTGGGCCTGGGCCTGGGCCTGGGCCTGGGCCTGGGCCTGGGCCTGGGCCTGGGCCTGGGCCCCTGGGCCTGGGCCTGGGCCCCTGGGCCTGGGCCTGGGCCTGGAGGCCTGGGCCTGGGCCTGGGCCACTGGGCCTGGGCCTGGGCCTGGGCCTGGGCCTGGGCCTGGGCCTGAGGCCTGGGCCTGGGCCTGGGCCTGGGCCTGGGCCTGGGCCTGGGCCTGGGCCTGGGCCTGGGCCCTGGGCCTGGGCCTGGGCCTGGGCCTGGGCCTGGGCCTGGGCCTGGGCCTGGGCCCTGGAGGCCTGGGCCTGGGCCTGGGCCTGGGCCTGGGCCTGGGCCTGGGCCTGGGCCTGGGCCTGGGCCTGGGCCTGGGCCTGGGCCTGGGCCTGGGCCCTGGGCCTGGGCCTGGGCCTGGGCCTGGGCCTGGGCCTGGGCCTGGGCCTGGGCCCTGGGCCTGGGCCTGGGCCTGGGCCTGGGCCTGGGCCTGGGCCTGGGCCTGGGCCCTGGGCCTGGGCCTGGGCCTGGGCCTGGGCCTGGGCCTGGCCCTGGGCCTGGGCCTGGGCCTGGGCCTGGGCCTGGGCCTGGGCCTGGGCTGGGCCTGGGGCCTGGGCCTGGGCCCTGGGCCTGGGCCTGGGCCTGGGCCTGGGCCTGGGCCTGGGCCCTGGAGCCTGGGCCTGGGCCTGGGCCTGGGCCTGGGCCTGGGCCTGGGCCTGGGCCCTGGGCCTGGGCCTGGGCCTGGGCCTGGGCCTGGGCCCTGGGCCTGGGCCTGGGCCTGGGCCTGGGCCTGGGCCTGGGCCTGGGCCTGGGCCTGGGCCTGGGCCTAGGCCTGGGCCTGGGCCTGGGCCTGGGCCTGGGCCCTGGGCCTGGGCCTGGGCCTGGGCCTGGGCCTGGGCCTGGGCCTGGGCCTGGGCCTGGGCCTGGGCCTGGGCCTGGGCCTGGGCCTGGGCCTGGGCCCTGGGCCTGGGCCTGGGCCTGGGCCCTGGGCCTGGGCCCTGGGCCTGGGCCTGGGCCTGGGCCCTGGGCCTGGGCCTGGGCCCTGGGCCCCTGGGCCTGGGCCTGGGCCCTGGGCCCTGGGCCTGGGCCCTGGGCCTGAGGCCTGGGCCTGGGCCTGGGCCTGGGCCTGGGCCTGGGCCCTGGGCCTGGGCCTGGGCCTGGGCCTGGGCCTGGGCCTGGGCCTGGGCCTGGGCCTGGGCCTGGGCCTGGGCCTGGGCCCTGGGCCTGGGCCTGGGCCTGGGCCTGGGCCTGGGCCTGGGCCCTGGGCCTGGGCCCTGGGCCTGGGCCTGGGCCTGGGCCTGGGCCTGGGCCTGGGCCCTGGGCCTGGGCCCTGGGCCTGGGCCCTGGGCCAGGCCTGGGCCTGGGCCTGGGCCTGGGCCTGGAGGCCTGGGCCTGGGCCTGGGCCTGGGCCTGGGCCTGGGCCTGGGCCTGGGCCCTGGGCCTGGGCCTGGGCCTGGGCCTGGGCCCTGGGCCTGGGCCCTGGGCCCTGGGCCTGGGCCCTGGGCCTGGGCCTGGGCCTGGGCCTGGGCCCCTGGGCCTGGGCCTGGGCAGGCCTGGGCCTGGGCCTGGGCCTGGGCCTGGGCCTGGGCCTGGGCCTGGGCCTGGGCCCTGGGCCTGGGCCTGGGCCCTGGGCCTGGGCCTGGGCCTGGGCCTGGGCCTGGGCCCTGGGCCTGGGCCTGGGCCCTGGGCCTGGGCCCTGGGCCTGGGCCCTGGGCCTGGGCCTGGGCCTGGGCCTGGAGGCCTGGGCCTGGGCCTGGGCCTGGGCCTGGGCCTGGGCCTGGGCCTGGGCCTGGGCCTGGGCCTGGGCCTGGGCCTGGGCCTGGGCCTGGGCCTGGGCCCTGGGCCCTGGGCCCTGGGCCTGGGCCTGGGCCTGGGCCTGGGCCTGGGCCTGGGCCCTGGGCCTGGGCCTGGGCCTGGGCCTGGGCCCTGGGCCTGGGCCTGGGCCTGGGCCTGGGCCTGGGCCTGGGCCTGGGCCTGGGCCTGGGCCTGGGCCTGGGCCCTGGGCCTGGGCCTGGGCCTGGGCCTGGGCCCTGGGCCCTGGGCCTGGGCCTGGGCCTGGGCCTGGGCCCTGGGCCTGGGCCTGGGCCTGGGCCTGGGCCTGGGCCTGGGCCTGGGCCTGGGCCTGGGCCTGGGCCCTGGGCCTGGGCCTGGGCCTGGGCCTGGGCCCTGGGCCTGGGCCCTGGGCCTGGGCCTGGGCCTGGGCCTGGGCCTGGGCCTGGGCCTGGGCCTGGGCCCTGGGCCCTGGGCCTGGGCCCTGGGCCCTGGGCCTGGGCCTGGGCCTGGGCCTGGGCCTGGGCCCTGGGCCCTGGGCCTGGGCCTGGGCCTGGGCTGGGCCTGGGCCTGGGCCTGGGCCTGAGGCCTGGGCCTGGGCCTGGGCCTGGGCCTGGGCCTGGGCCTGGGCCCTGGGCCCTGGGCCTGGGCCTGGGCCCTGGGCCTGGGCCTGGGCCTGGGCCTAGGCCTGGGCCTGGGCCTGGGCCTGGGCCTGGGCCTGGGCCTGGGCCCTGGGCCTGGGCCTGGGCCTGGGCCTGGGCCTGGGCCTGGGCCTGGGCCTGGGCCTGGGCCTGGGCCCTGGGCCTGGGCCTGGGCTGGGCCAGGCCTGGGCCTGGGCCTGGGCCTGGGCCCTGGGCCTGGGCCTGGGCCTGGGCCTGGGCCTGGGCCTGGGCCTGGGCCTGGGCCCTGGGCCCTGGGGCCTGGGCCCTGGGCCTGGGCCTGGGCCTGGGCCTGGGCCTGGGCCCTGGGCCTGGGCCCTGGGCCTGGGCCCTGGGCCTGGGCCTGGGCCCTGGGCCTGGGCCTGGGCCTGGGCCCTGGGCCTGGGCCTGGGCCTGGGCCCTGGGCCTGGGCCTGGGCCTGGGCCTGGGCCTGGGCCTGGGCCTGGGCCTGGCCTGGGCCCTGGGCCTGGGCCTGGGCCTGGGCCCTGGGCCTGGGCCTGGGCCCTGGGCCTGGGCCTGGGCCTGGGCCTGGGCCCTGGGCCTGGGCCTGGGCCCTGGGCCTGGGCCTGGGCCTGGGCCTGGGCCTGGGCCTGGGCCTGGGCCCTGGGCCTAGGCCTGGGCCTGGGCCCTGGGCCTGGGCCTGGGCCACTGGGCCTGGGCCTGGGCCTGGGCCTGGGCCTGGGCCTGGGCCTGGGCCTGGCCTGGGCCTGGGCCTGGGCCTGGGCCTGGGCCTGGGCCTGGGCCTGGGCCTGGGCCTGGGCCTGGGCCTGGGCCTGGGCCTGGGCCTGGGCCTGGGCCCTGGGCCTGGGCCCTGGGCCTGGGCCTGGGCCTGGGCCTGGGCCTGGGCCTGGGCCTGGGCCTGGGCCTGGGCCTGGGCCCTGGGCCTGGGCCTGGGCCTGGGCCTGGGCCTGGGCCCTGGGCCTGGGCCTGGGCCTGGGCCTGAGGCCTGGGCCTGGGCCTGGGCCTGGGCCTGGGCCTGGAGGCCTGGGCCTGGGCCTGGGCCCTGGGCCTGGGCCTGGGCCCTGGGCCTGGGCCCTGGGCCTGGGCCTGGGCCTGGGCCTGGGCCTGGGCCTGGGCCTGGGCCTGGGCCCTGGGCCCCTGGGCTGGGCCTGGGCCTGGGCCTGGGCCTGGGCCTGGGCCTGGGCCTGGGCCTGGGCCTGGGCCTGGGCCTGGGCCTGGGCCTGGGCCTGGGCCTGGAGGCCTGGGCCTGGGCCTGGGCCTGGGCCTGGGCCTGGGCCTGGGCCTGGGCCTGGGCCCCTGGGCCTAGGCCTGGGCCTGGGCCTGGGCCTGGGCCTGGGCCTGGGCTGGGCCTGGGCCTGGGCCCTGGGCCTGGGCCTGGGCCCTGGGCCTGGGCCTGGGCCTGGGCCTGGGCCTGGGCCCTGGGCCTGGGCCCTGGGCCTGGGCCTGGGCCCTGGGCCTGGGCCTGGGCCTGGGCCTGGGCCTGGGCCCTGGGCCTGGGCCTGGGCCTGGGCCTGGGCCTGGGCCTGGGCCTGGGCCTGGGCCCTGGGCCCTGGGCCAGGCCTGGGCCTGGGCCTGGGCCTGGGCCCTGGGCCTGGGCCTGGGCCTGGGCCTGGGCCTGGGCCTGGGCCTGGGCCTGGGCCTGGGCCTAGGCCTGGGCCTGGGCCTGGGCCTGGGCCTGGGCCTGGGCCTGGGCCTGGAGGCCTGGGCCTGGGCCTGGGCCTGGGCCTGGGCCTGGGCCCTGGGCCTGGGCCTGGGCCTGGGCCTGGGCCTGGGCCTGGGCCCCTGGGCCTGGGCCCTGGGCCTGGGCCCTGGGCCTGGGCCTGGGCCTGGGCCTGGGCCTGGGCCTGGAGCCTGGGCCTAGGCCTGGGCCCTGGGCCTGGGCCTGGGCCTGGGCCTGGGCCTGGGCCCTGGGCCTGGGCCTAGGCCTGGGCCTGGGCCTGGGCCTGGGCCTGGGCCTGGGCCTGGGCCTAGGCCTGGGCCTGGGCCTGGGCCTGGGCCTGGGCCTGGGCCCTGGGCCTGGGCCTGGGCCTGGGCCTGGGCCTGGGCCCTGGGCCTGGGCCTGGGCCTGGGCCTGGGCCTGGGCCTGGGCCTGAGGCCTGGGCCTGGGCCTGGGCCTGGGCCTGGGCCCTGGGCCTGGGCCTGGGCCTGGGCCTGGGCCTGGGCCTGGGCCTGGGCCTGGGCCTGGGCCTGGGCCCTGGGCCTGGGCCTGGGCCTGGGCCCTGGGCCTGGGCCTGGGCCTGGGCCTGGAGCCTGGGCCTGGGCCTGGGCCTGGGCCTGGGCCTGGGCCTGGGCCTGGGCCTGGGCCTGGGCCTGGGCCTGGGCCTGGGCCTGGGCCTGGGCCTGGGCCTGGGCCTGGGCCTAGGCCTGGGCCTGGGCCTGGGCCTGGGCCTGGGCCTGGGCCTGGGCCTGGGCCTGGGCCTGGGCCTGGGCCTGGGCCTGGGCCTGGGCCTGGGCCTGGGCCTGGGCCTGGGCCCTGGGCCTGGGCCTGGGCCTAGGCCTGGGCCTGGGCCTGGGCCCAGGCCTGGGCCTGGGCCCCTGGGCCTGGGCCTGGGCCTGGGCCTGGGCCTGGGCCCTGGGCCTGGGCCTGGGCCTGGGCCTGGGCCTGGGCCTGGGCCTGGGCCCTGGGCCTGGGCCTGGGCCTGGGCCTGGGCCTGGGCCTGGGCTGGGCCAGGCCTGGGCCTGGGCCCTGGGCCTGGGGGCCTGGCCTGCCTGGGCCTGGGCCTGGGCCTGGGCCTGGGCCTGGCCTGGCCTGGCCTGCCTGGGCCTGGGCCTGGGCCCTGGGCCTGGGCCCTGGGCCTGGGCCTGGGCCCTGGGCCTGGGCCTGGGCCTGGGCCTGGGCCTGGGCCCTAGGCCTGGGCCTGGGCCTGGGCCTGGGCCTGGGCCTGGGCCTGGGCCTGGGCCTGGGCCTGGGCCTGGGCCTGGGCCTGGGCCTGGGCCTGGGCCCTGGGCCTGGGCCTGGGCCTGGGCCCTGGGCCCTGGGCCTGGGCCTGGGCCTGGGCCTGGGCCTGGGCCTGGGCCTGGGCCTGGCCTGGGCCTGGGCCTGGGCCCTGGGCCTGGGCCTGGGCCTGGGCCTGGGCCTGGGCCTGGGCCCTAGGCCTGGGCCCTGGGCCCTGGGCCTGGGCCTGGGCCAGGCCTGGGCCTGGGCCTGGGCCTGGGCCTGGGCCTGGGCCTGGGCCCTGGGCCTGGGCCCTGGGCCTGGGCCAGGCCTGGGCCTGGGCCTGGGCCTGGGCCTGGAGGCCTGGGCCTGGGCCTGGGCCTGGGCCTGGGCCTGGGCCTGGGCCTGGGCCTGGGCCTGGGCCTGGGCCAGGCCTGGGCCTGGGCCCTGGGCCTGGGCCTGGGCCTGGGAGGCCTGGGCCTGAGGCCTGGGCCTGGGCCTGGGCCTGGGCCTGGGCCCTGGGCCCTGGGCCTGGGCCTGGGCCTGGGCCTGGGCCTGGGCCCTGGGCCTGGGCCTGGGCCTGGCCTGGGCCTGGGCCTAGGCCTGGGCCTGGGCCCTGGAGGCCTAGGCCTGGGCCTGGGCCTGGGCCTGGGCCTGGGCCCTGGCCTGGGCCCTGGGCCTGGGCCCTGGGCCTGGGCCCTGAGGCCTGGGCCAAGGCCTGGAGGCCTGAGGCCTGGGCCTGGGCCTGGCCTGGGCCTGGGCCTGGGCCTGGGCCTGGGCCAGGCCTGGGCCTGGGCCTGTGGGCCTGGGCCTGGGCCTGGGCCCAGGCCAGGCCTACCTGGGCCTGGGCCTGGGCCTGGGCTGCCTGGAGGCCTGGGCCTATGGGCCTGGGCCTGGGCCTGGGCCCTAGGCCTGGGCCTGGGCCCTGGCCCTGGGCCTGGCCACTTGGGAGGCCCTGGATGGGGCGAGGTGCGGCCGCCGTGTTCCAAAAAATGAGCGAGCACGGGCCCAAAAATAAGCCTGAGGTCCCATCCCCAGTTCGTCATGAAAAATGCCCAAAAAGCGGGTGGGCTATAGCTTTGGGGAGGGGATGGCCAAGACTCGGAATGGGGCGAGACATTGCGACACCCTCAGTGTACCAAAAATAGGGCAGGCACGACCTCCCCAAAAATAAGCCCCGAAGGTCCGTCCCCAAGTTCGTCATAAAAAATGCCCAAAAGCGGGTGGGCTATGCCTTGGGGAGGGTGCAGCCAACTCGGAATGGGGAGACTTCAGGCACCCTCCGTGTGACAAAAATAGGCCGCGGGCACTGCCGCGTCCAAAAATATGCCCCAGAGGTCCAGTCCCCAAGTTCGTCCATTTGCAAAATTCCCAAAAGCGGGTGGGCTATAGCGTTGGGGGAGGCGGGCCAACTTTGTCAGCGGACTCGGAATGGGGTGAGACTTTCAGAGCACCCTCAGTGTGCCAAAAATAGACCAGACATTTGCGCCCAAAAATAAGCCCCAAAGTCCGTCCCCAAGTTCGTCCATAAAATGGCCAAAAGCGGGTGGGCTATGGCCTTGGGGGGGGCGTCGTCCATGGGACTCGAAATGGGGCGAGACTTTGCGGCGGCCTCCGTGTGCCAAAAATTGGCCATGGGCACGCCCAAAATAAGCCCCAGAAGGTCCCGTGCCCAAGTTCGTCAAAAATGCCCGCGGGTGGGCTATAGCCTTGGGGGAGGGGATGGCCAACTTTGTCCAGGGACTCGGAATGGGCGAGACATTACGGCGCCGCCGTGTACAAAAAATAGGCCGCGGGCACAGCCGTGCCCAAAAATAAGCCCCAGTCCCGTCCCCACAGGATTCGTCATTGAAAAATGCCCAAAAAGCGGGTGGGCTATGGCCTTGGGGAGGGATGGCCAATTTCGTCCACGGACTCGGAATGGGCGAGACTTTGCGAGTGCCCTCCGTGTGCCAAAAATAGACATGAGCACTGCCGCGTCAAAAATATGCCCCAGAGGTCCCGTCCCCAAGTTAGTCTAAAATTCCCCAGCGGGTGGGCTATAGCCTTGGGGGCGGAGCAGCTTTGTCCGCGGACTCGGAATGGGGTGAGACTTTACGAGCGCCCTCCGTGTACCAAAAATAGACCCACATGCGCCCAAAAATAAGCCCCAAAGTCCAGTCCCCAAGTTCGTCCGCCGCAAAAATTGCCAAAAAACGGGTGGGCTATGGCCTTGGGGGGACGCGCTGGCCAAATTCGTCCGCCGGACTCGAAATGGGGCGAGACTTTGCGAGCGGCCTCCGTGTGCCAAAAATTGGCCATGGGCACAGCCACGCCCAAAAATAAGCCCCCGAAGGTCCCGTCCCCAAGTTCGTCAATGCCAGCGGGTGGGCTATAGCCTTGCGGGAGGGCTGGCCACTTCGTCCATGGACTCGGAATGGGCGAGACTGCGAGCGGCCTCTGTGTGCCAAAAATGACGCGGGCACAGCCGCACCCAAAATAAGACCCCGAAGGTCCGTCCCCAAGTTACGTCAAGATGCCCCAAAAAGCGGGTGGGCTATAGCCTTGGGGGAGGGGCTGGCCAACCAAATTTGTCCGGACTCGGAATGGGGCGAGACTTTGCGAGAGCCCTCTGTGTACAAAAAATAGGCCGCGGGCACAGCCGCACCCAAAAATAAGACCCCGAAGGTCCCGTCCCCAAGTTCGTCCGCCGCAAAAATGCCCAAAAAACGGGTGGGCTATAGCCTTGGGGGGAGGGGATGGCCAACTTTGTCCGCCGGACTCGGAATGGGGCGAGACATTGCGAGCGCCCGCCGTGTACAAAAAATAGGCCGCGGGCACAGCCGTGCCCAAAAATAAGCCCCCGAAGGTCCCGTCCCCAAGTTCGTCCGCCGCAAAAATGCCCAAAAAACGGGTGGGCTATAGCTTTGGGGGGAGGGGATGGCCAACTTCGTCCGCCGGACTCGGAATGGGGCGAGGCTTTGCGAGCGACCTCCGTGTGCCAACAATAGGCCGCAGGCACAGCCGTACCCAAAAATAAGCCCCCGAAGGTCCAGTCCCCAAGTTCGTCCGTCGCAAAAATGCCCAAAAAATGGGTGGGCTATAGCCTTGGGTGGAGGGGCTGGGCAACTTCGTCCGCCGGACTCGGAATGGGGCGAGACTTTGCGAGCGCCCTCCGTGTGCCAAAAATAGGCCGCGGCACAGCTGCGTCCAAAAATAAGCACCCGAAGGTCCCGTCCCCATGTTCGTCCGACGCAAAAATGCCCAAAAAACGGGTGGGCTATAGCCTTGGGGGGAGGGGCTGGCCAACTTCGTTCGCCGGACTCGGAATTGGGCGAGACTTTGCGAGTGCCCTCTGTGTGCCAAAAATAGGCCGCGGGCACAGCCGTACCAAAAAATAAGCCCCCGAAGGTCCCGTCCCGATGTTCGTCCGCCACAAAAATGCCCAGCGGGTGGGCCTTGGGGGAGGGATGGCCAACTTTGTCCGCCGGACTCGGAATGGGTCGAGACATTGCGAGCGCCCTCCGTGTACCAAAAATAGGCCGCGGGCACGGCCACGCCCAAAAATAAGCCCCCGAAGGTCCCGTCCCCAAGTTCGTCCGCCACAAAAATGCTCAAAAAACGGGTGGGCTATAGCCTTGGGTGGAGGGGATGGCCAACTTTGTCCGCCGGACTCGGAATGCGGTGAGACTTTGCGAGTGCCCTCCGTGTGCCTAAAATAGGCCGCGGACACAGCTGCGTCCAAAAATAAGCCCCCGAAGGTCCCGTCCCCAAGTTCTTCCGCCGCAAAAAAACCCAAAAACGGGTGGGCTATAGCCTTGGGGGGAGGGGCTGGCCCACTTCGTCCGCCGGACTTTGAATGGGGCAAGACTTTGCGAGCGCCCTCCGTGTGCCAAAAATAAGCCGCGAGCACAGCCGCACCCAAAAATAAGCCCCCAAAAGTCCCGTCCCCAAGTTCGTCCGCCGCAAAAATGGCCAAAAAACGGGTGGGCTATGGCCTTGGTGGGACGCGCTGGCCAAATTCCTCCGCCGGACTCGAAATGGGGCGAGACTTTTCGAGCGGCCTCCGTGTACCAAAAATTGGCCGTGGCCACAGCCACGCCCAAAAATAAGCCCCCGAAGGTCCCGTACCCAAGTTCGTCCGCTGCAAAAATTCCCAAAAAACGGGTGGGCTATAGCCTTGCGGGGAGGGGCTGGCCAACTTCGTCCGCCGGACTCAGAATGGGGCGAGACTTTGCGAACGGCCTCTGTGTGCCAAAAATAGGCCGCGGGCACAGCCGCACCCAAAAATAAGACCCCGAAGGTCCCGTCCCCAAGTTCGTCCGCCGCAAAAATCCCCAGCGGGTGGGCTATAGCCTTGGGGGAGGGGCTGGCCAGCTTCATCCGCCGGACTCGGAATGGGGCGAGACTTTGCAGGCGCCCTCCGTGTGCCAAAAATAGGCGGGCACAGCCGCACCAAAATAAGACCGAGGTCCCCGTCCCCAAGTTCGTCCGCCGCAGAAGATGCCCAGCGGGTGGGCTATAGCCTTGGGGAGGGCTGGCCAACCGTCCGCCGGACTCGGAATGGGGCGAGACTTTGCGAGTGCCCTCTGTGTGCCAAAAATAGGGCCGGGCACAGTCACACCCAAAAATAAGACCCCGAGAAGGTCCCGTCCCCAAGTTAGTCCAGCGAAAATGCCCCAGCGGGTGGGCTATGGCCTTGGGGAGGGTTGGCCAACTTCGTCCGGACTTGGAATAGGGCGAGACTTTTGGCGCCCTCCGTGTGCCAAAAATAGGCGCACAGCCGCACCCAAAATTAAGACCCCGAGGTCCGTCCCCAAGTTAGTCAAAAATGCCCAGCGGGTGGGCTATAGCCTTGGGGAGGGGCTGGCCAACCGTCCGCCGGGCTCGGAATGGGGTGAGACTTTGCGAGCGCCCTCCGTGTGCCTAAAATAGGCCGCGGACACAGCTGCGTCCAAAAATAAGCCCCCGAAGGTGCCGTCCCCAAGTTCGTCACTTAAAATGCCCAAAAGCGGGTGTGCTATAGCCTTGGGGAGGGGCTGGCCAGCCGTCCGCCGGACTCGGAATGGGGCGAGACTTTGCGAGCGCCCTCCGTGTGCCAAAAATAGGCCGCGGGCACAGCCGCGCCCAAAAATAAGCCCCCAAAGGTCCCGTCCCCAAGTTCGTCCGCTGCAAAAATGGCCAAAAAACGGGTGGGCTATGGCCTTGGGGGGACGCGCTGGCCAAATTCGTCCGCCGGACTCGAAATGGGGCGAGACTTTGCGAGCGGCCTCCGTGTGCCAAAAATTGGCCGCGGACACAGCCACGCCCAAAAATAAGCCCCCGAAGGTCCCGTACCCAAGTTCGTCCGCCGCACAAATGCCCAGCGGGTGGGCTATTGCCTTGGGGGGAGGGGATGGCCAACTTGGTCCGCCGGACTCGTAATGGGGCGAGACATTGCGAGCGCCCTCCGTGTACCAAAAATAGGCCACAGACACAGCTGCGTCCAAAAATAAGCCCCCGAAGGTCCCGTCCCCAAGTTCGTCCGCCGCAAAAATGCCCAAAAAACGGGTATGCTATAGCCTTGGGGGGAGGGGCTGGCCAACATCGTCAGCTGGACTCGGAATGGGGCGAGACTTTGCGAGCGCCCTCCGTGTGCCAAAAATAGGCCACGGGCACAGGCGCTCGAAAATATAAGCCCCCGAAGGTCCCGTCCGCAAGTTCGTCCGCCGCAAAAATGCCCAAAAAACGGGTGGGCTATAGCCTTGGGGGAGGCGGGCCAACCGTCCGCCGGACTCGGAATGGGCGAGACTTTGCAGTGCCCTCCGTGTGCCTAAAATAGGCCACGGACACAGCTGCGTCCAAAAATAAGCCCCCGAAGGTCCCGTCCCCAAGTTCGTCCGCCGCAAAAATGCCCAAAAAACGGGTATGCTATAGCCTTGGGGGGAGGGGCTGGCCAACTTCGTCCGCTGGACTCGAAATGGGGCGAGACTTTGCGAGCGGCCTCAGTGTGCCAAAATAGGCCACGGGCACAGGCGCTCGAAAATATAAGCCCCGAGAGGTCCCGTCCAAAGTTCGTCCGCCGCAAAAATGCCCAAAAAACGGGTGGGCTATAGCCTTGGGGGGAGGGGCTGGCCAACTTCGTCCGCCGGACTCGGAATGGGGCGAGACTTTACGAGTGCCCTCCGTGTGCCAAAATAGGCCGCGGGCACAGCCGCGCCCAAAAATAAGCCCCCAAAGGTCCCGTCCCCAAGTTCGTCCGCTGCAAAAATGGCCAAAAAACGGGTGGGCTATGGCCTTGGGGGGACGCGCTGGCCAAATTCGTCCGCCGGACTCGAAATGGGGCGAGACTTTGCGAGCGGCCTCTGTGTGCCAAAAATTGGCCGCGGACACAGCCACGCCCAAAAATAAGCCCCGAAGGTCCGTACCCAAGTTAGTCGCCATGAAAAGCCCAGCGGGTGGGCTATAGCCTTGGGGAGGGATGGCCAGCTTTGTCCGCCGCTTTCGGAATGGGGCGAGACATTGCGGCGCCCTCCGTGTACCAAAAATAGGCGCACAGCCGCGCAAAAATAAGCCCCAAAGGTCCCGTCCCCAAGTTCGTCCGCAAAAATGGCCAAAAAACGGGTGGGCTATGGCCTTGGGGGGACGCGCTGGCCAAATTCGTCCGCCGGCCTCGAAATGGGGCGAGACTTTGCGAGCTTCCTCCGTGTGCCAAAAATTGGCCGTGGACACAGCCACTGCCAAAAATAAGCCCCCGAAGGTCCCGTACCCAAGTTCGTCCGCAAATGCCCAGCGGGTGGGCTATAGCCTTGGGGAGGGGATGGACAACTTTGTCCGCCTGACTCGGAATGGGGCGAGACATTGCGAGCGCCCTCCGTGTACCAAAAATAGGCCGCGGGCTCAGCCTCACCCAAAAATAAGCCTCCGAAGGTCCCGTACCCAAGTTAAATGTCTGAAAATTCCCAGCGGGTGGGCTATAGCCTTGGGGGAGGGCTGGCCAGCCGTCCGCCGGACTCGGAATGGGGCGAGACTTTCTGAGCGGCCTCCGTGTGCCAAAAATGAGCCGAGGGCACAGCCGCGCCCAAAAATAAGCCCCTGAGGTCCACGTGCCCAGTTCGTCCGCAAAATGCTCAAAAGCGGGTGGGCTATAGCCTTGGGGGAGGGGCTGGCCAACCGTCCGCGGACTCGGAATGGGGCGAGACTTTGCGAGTGGCCTCCGTGTGCCAAAAATAGACGCGGGCACAGCCGTGCCCAAAATAAGCCCCGAGGTCCCATCCCCATATTAGTCTGCACAAAAATTCCCAAAAGCGGGTGGGCTATAGCCTTGGGGAGGGGCTGGCCAACCGTCCGCCGGACTCGAAATGGGCGAGACTTTGCGGCGCCCTCCGTGTGCCAAAAATAGGCGGGCACAGCCGTACCAAAAATAAGCCCCGAAGGTCCATTACCCAAGTTCGTCACTTATGAAATGGCCAAAAAGCGGGAGGTCTATAGCCTTGGGGGAGGGCTGGCTAACTTCGTCCGCGGACTCGGAATGGGAGGAGACTTTGCGGGCCTCCGTGTGCCAAAAATAGGCGAGGCACAGCCGCACCAAAAATAAGCCCCGAGATCCCGTCCCCAAGTTCGTCCGCAAAATGCCCAAAAGCGGGTGGGTTATGGCCTTGGGGAGGGCTGGCCAACCGTCCGCCGGACTCGGAATGGGAGACTTTGCGAGGCGGCCTCCGTGTGCCAAAAATAGGCCTTGAGCACTGCGCCAAAATAAGCCGCCGGAGGTCCCGTACCCAAGTTCATCCGCCGCAAATATACCCCAAACTCGGGGGGGCTATAACATTGGGGGGAGGGGCTGGCCCACGTCGGCCGCCGGAGATGGAATGGAGAGAGACTTTGCGAGGGGCCTCCGTGTGCCAAAAATGGCCGTGGGCACAGCCACGCCCAAAAATAAGCCCCGAAGGTCCCGTACCCAAGTTCATCCGCAAAATGCCCAAAAGCGGGTGGGCTATAGCCTTGGGGGAGGGCTTGCCAACCAAATCCGCGGACTCGGAATGGGCGAGACTTTGTGAGTGCCCTCCATGTGCCAAAAATAGGCTTGCACAGCCGCGCAAAAAATAAGCCCCGAAGGTCCGTACCCAAGTTCGTCACGCAAATGCCCAAAAGCGGGTGGGCTATAGCCTTGGGGGAGGGCTGGCCAACCGTCCTTGGACTCGGAATGGGGCGAGACTTTGTGAGCGCCCTCCGTGTGCCAAAAATAGACCGCGGCCACAGTCGCGCCCAAAATAAGCCCCGAAGGTCCGTCCCCAAGTTCGTCCGCAAAATGCCCAAAAATGGGTGGGCTATAGCCTTGGGGGAGGGCTGGCCGCGGACTCGGAATGGGGCGAGACTTTGTGAGTGCCCTCCGTGTGCCAAAAATAGGCCTTGCAGGCACAGCGGGCCCAAAAATAAAACCCGAAGTCCCGTCCCCATGTTCGTCCTTGCAGAAAATGCCCAAAACGGGTGGGCTATAGCCTTGGGGGGAGGGGCTGGCCAGCCGTCCGCCGGACTGGAATGCGAAAAATATCCAAAAAAAATAAGACCCAAGGTAAACGCCGGTGGGGGTGGGCTATAGCCTTGGGGAGGGCTGGCCAACCGTCTGCCGGACTCGGAATGGGGAGACTTTGCGGCGCCCTCCGTGTGCCAATAATAGGCAGCGGGGACAGCGCCCAAAATAAGCCCCACCAGCGGGTGGGCTATAGCCTTGGGGAGCCCGGACTCGCGCCCTCCGTGTGCCAAAAATAGGCAGCCACAGCCGCCCAAAATAAGCCCTCGAAGGTCCCGTCCCCATGTTCAGTCCGCGCCCAAAAATGCCCCAGCCTTGGGGAGGCTATAGCCCCGCGGACTCGGAATGGCGCGAGACTTTCCACCCTCTCCGTGTGCCAAAAATAGGCTGCAGACACAGCCGCCCAAAAATAAGACCCCGAGGTCCGTCCCCAAGTTCGTCCCAAAAGCGGGTGCCCAGGGGTGGGCTATAGCCTTGGGGGAGGGCTGGCCAACAAATCCGCCGGACTCGGAATGGGCGAGACTTTTGGCGCCCTCCGTGTGCCAAAAATAGAGCCACGGGCACAGGCGCTCGAAAATATAAGCCCCGAAGGTCCCGTCCATAAGTTCGTCCGCCAAAAATGCCCAAAAGCGGGTGGGCTATAGCCTTGGGGGAGGGCTGGCCCGCTTCGTCCGCCGGACTCGGAATGGGGCGAGACTTTGCGAAACGCCCTACGTGTGCCAAAAATAGGCCACGGCCATGGCAGCGCAAAAAATAAGCTCGAAGGTCCCTTCCCCAAGTTCGTCCGCCGCAAAATGCCCAAAAGCGGGTGGGCTATAGCCTTGGGGGAGGGCTGGCCAACCGTCCGCCGGACTCGGAATGCGGCGAGACTTTGCGAGCACCCTCCGTGTGCCAAAACTAGGCCGCGGGCACAGCCACGCCCAAAAATAAGCCCCCGAAGGTCCCGTCCCCAAGTTCGTCCGCGCAAAAATGCCCAAAAAACGGGTGGGCAAAGGCCTTGGGGGGACGGGCTGGCCAATTTCGTACGCCGGACTCGGAATGGGCGAGACTTTGCGAGCGCCCTCCGTGTGCCAAAAATAGGCCTTGGGCACAGGCGCGCCCAAAAATAAGCCCCGAGGTCCGTCCCCAAGTTCGTCCGCCGAAAAAATGCCCAAAAGCGGGTGGGCGATAGCCTTGGGGAGGGCCCGCCAGTCCGCCGGACTCGGAATGGGGTGAGACTTTGCGAGGCACCCTCCATGTACCAAACATAAGCCAGCGGGCACAGCCGCGACCAAAAATAAGCCCCGAAGGTCCCGTCCCCAAGTTCGTCCGCGCAAAATGCCTAAAAGCGGGTGGGCTATAGCCTTGGGAGGGGCTGTAACCGTCCGCGGACTGGAATGGGCGAGACTTTGCGAACACCCTCCGTGTGCCAAAAATAGGCCATGGGCATATCCAGCGGACAAAAATAAGCCCCGAAGGTCCCGTCCCCAAAAGTTCGTCCAAAAAATGCCCAGCGGGTGGGCTATAGCCTTGGGAGGGGCTGGCCAACTTCGTCGCCGGACTCGGAATGGGCGAGACTTTGCGGCGCCCTCCGTGTGCCAAAAATAGGCACAGCCGCGCCAAAAATAAGCCCCCAAAGGTCCCGTCCCCAAGTTAGTCCGCTGCAAAAATGGCCAAAAAGCGGGTGGGCTATGGCCTTGGGGGAGCGCTAACCAAATTCGTCCGCGGACTCGAAATGGGCGAGACTTTGCGAGCGGCCTCTGTGTGCCAAAAATTGGCGCGGACACAGCCACGCAAAAATAAGCCCCGAAGGTCCCGTACCCAAGTTCGTCCATGAAAAGCCCAGCGGGTGGGCTATAGCCTTGGGGAGGATGGCCAACTTTGTCCGCCCTTTTCGGAATGGGCGAGACATTGCGCGCCCTCCGTGTACCAAAAATAGGCAGCGGCACAGCCGGCAAAAATAAGCCCCCAAAGGTCCGTCCCAAGTTCGTCATGTAAAATGGCCAAAAGCGGGTGGGCTATAACCTTGGGGAGGGGCCCACTTCGTCCGCCGGACTTGGAATGGAATGAGACTTTGCGAGCGGCCTCCGTGTGCCAAAAATAGGCCGAGGCCACAGCCCCGCCCAAAAATAAGCCCCCGAAGGTCCCGTACCCAAGTTCATCCGCCGCAAAAATGCCCAAAAGCGGGTGGGCTATAGCCTTGGGGAGGGCTTGCCCAACTCCTTGGACTCGGAATGGGGCGAGACTTTGTGAGTGCCCTCCATGTGCCAAAAATAGGCCGCTTGCACAGCCGCGCAAAAAATAAGCCCCCGAAGGTCCCGTACCCAAGTTCGTCCGCGAAAATGCCCAGCAGGGTGGGCTATAGCCTTGGGGAGGGCTGGCGTCGCCGGACTCGGAATGGGGCGAGACTTTGTGAGCGGCCTCCGTGTGCCAAAAATAGACCGCGGCCACAGTCGCGCCCAGAAATAAGCCCCGAAGGTCCGTCCCCAAGTTCGTCCGCCAAAATGCCCAAAAATGGGTGGGCTATAGCCTTGGGGAGGGCTGGCCACCGTCCGCCGGACTCGGAATGGGCGAGACTTTGTGAGTGCCCTCCGTGTGCCAAAAATAGGCGCGGGCACAGCCCAAAAATAAAACCCGAAGGTCCCCGTCCCCATGTTCGTCATGAAAATGCCCAGCGGGTGGGCTATAGCCTTGGGGAGGGGCTGGCCAACAAATCCGCCGCATAAAATGCCCAAAAGGGTGGGCTATAGCCTTGGGGAGGGGCTGGCCAACCGTCCGCGGACTCGGAATGGGGCGAGACTGCGAGAGCCCTCTGTATGCCAAAAATAGCCCGCGGGCACAGCCGCGCCCAAAAATAAGACCCCTAAGGTCCCGTACCCAAGATCGTCCGCAAAAAATGCCCGATAAGCGGGTGGGCTATAGCCTTGGGGAGGGCTGGCCAACTCTCTGCGGACTCGGAATGGGCGAGACTTTGCGGCGCCCTCCGTGTGCCAAAAATAGGCAGCGAGGACAGCCGCGCAAAAATAAGCCCCGAAGGTCCATTACAATTTGATCCTTGTGAAAAATGCCCCAGCGGGTGGGCTATAGCCTTGGGGAGGGCTGGCCAACCGTCGCGGACTGGAATGGGGCGAGACTTTGCGAGCGCCCTCCGTGTGCCAAAAATAGGCCGCGGGCACAGCCGCGCCCAAAAATAAGCCCTCGAAGGTCCCGTCCCCATGTTCGTCCGCCGCAAAAATGCCCAAAAAACGGGTGGGCTATAGCCTTGGGGGGAGGGGTAGCCAACTTCGTCCGCCGGACTCGGAATGGCGCGAGACTTTCCGAGCACCCTCCGTGTGCCAAAAATAGGCTGCAGACACAGCCGCGCCCAAAAATAAGACCCCGAAGGTCCCGTCCCCAAGTTCGTCCGCCGCAAAAATGCCCAAAAAACGGGTGGGCTATAGCCTTGGGGGGAGGGCTGGCCAACTTCGTCCGCCGGACTCGGAATGGGGCGAGACTTTTCGAGCGCCCTCCGTGTGCCAAAAATAGGCCACGGGCACAGGCGCTCGAAAATATAAGCCCCCGAAGGTCCCGTCCGCAAGTTCGTCCGCCGCAAAAATGCCCCAAAAACGGGTGGGCTATAGCCTTGGGAGGAGGCTGGCCCGCGTCCGCCCGGACTCGGAATGGGCGAGACTTTGCACGCCCTACGTGTGCCAAAAATAGGCCACGGCCATGGCCGCGCCAAAAAATAAGCTCGAGGTCCACTTCCCCAAGTTCGTCCGCCAAAAATGCCCAGCGGGTGGGCTATAGCCTTGGGGGAGGGGCTGGCCAACTTCGTCCGCCGGACTCGGAATGCGGCGAGACTTTGCGAGCACCCTCCGTGTGCCAAAACTAGGCCGCGGGCACAGCCACGCCCAAAAATAAGCCCCCGAAGGTCCCGTCCCCAAGTTCGTCCGCGCAAAAATGCCCAAAAAACGGGTGGGCAAAGGCCTTGGGGGGACGGGCTGGCCAATTTCGTCCGCCGGACTCGGAATGGGGCGAGACTTTGCGAGCGCCCTCCGTGTGCCAAAAATAGGCCTTGGGCACAGGCGCGCCCAAAAATAAGCCCCCGAAGGTCCCGTCCCCAAGTTCGTCCGCCGAAAAAATGCCCAAAAAACGGGTGGGCGATAGCCTTGGGGGGAGGGGCCCGCCAACTTCGTCCGCCGGACTCGGAATGGGGTGAGACTTTGCGAGCACCCTCCATGTACCAAACATAAGCCGCGGGCACAGCCGCGACCAAAAATAAGCCCCCGAAGGTCCCGTCCCCAAGTTCGTCCGCGCAAAAATGCCTAAAAAACGGGTGGGCTATAGCCTTGGGGGAGGGGCTGGCCAACCGTCCCGGACTCGGAATGGGGGCGAGACTTTGCGATCTCCCTCCGTGTGCCAAAAATAGGCCATGGGCATATCCGCGGACAAAAATAAGCCCCGAAGGTCCCGTCCCCCAAAGTTCGTCCATGCAAAATGCTGCGGGTGGGCTATAGCCTTGGGAGGGGCTGGCCAGCTTCGTCCGCGGACTCGGAATGGGGCGAGACTTTCAGGCGCCCTCCGTGTGCCAAAATAGACGCACAGCCGCGCAAAAATAAACCCCCAAAGGTCCCGTCCCAAGTTCGTCAGCTGCAAAATGGCCAAAAAGCGGGTGGGCTATGGCCTTGGGGGCGCGCTAGCCAAATTCGTCCGCGGACTCGAAATGGGCGAGACTTTCTGCGCGGCCTCTGTGCCAAAAATTGGCCGCGGACACAGCCACGCCCAAAAATAAGCCCCGAAGGTCCGTACCCAAGTTCGTCCGCCCAAAAGCCCAGCGGGTGGGCTATAGCCTTGGGGAGGGATGGCCAACTTTGTCCGCCGCACTTTTCGGAATGGGGCGAGACATTACAGCGCCCTCCGTGTACCAAAAATAGACGCGGCACAGCGCGCAAAAATAAGCCCCCAAAGGTCCCGTCCCCAAGTTCGTCCGCCAAAATGGCCAAAAAGCGGGTGGGCTATGGCCTTGGGGGGCAGCTAGGCCAAATTCGTCCGGACTCGAAATGGGCGAGACTTTGCGCTTCCTCCGTGTGCCAAAAATTGGCCGTGGACACAGCCACGTCAAAAATAAGCCCCGAAGGTCCCGTACCCAAGTTCGTCCTTGAAAATGCCCAAAAAAGCGGGTGGGCTATAGCCTTGGGGAGGGGATGGCCAACTTTGTCCGCGGACTCGGAATGGGGCGAGACATTGCGGCGCCCTCCGTGTACAAAAATAGACGCAGGCTCAGCCGCACCCAAAAATAAGCCTCCGAAGGTCCCGTACCCAAGTTCGTCTGCCACAAAAATTCCCAGCGGGTGGGCTATAGCCTTGGGGAGGGCTGGCCAGCAAATCCGCGGACTCGGAATGGGGCGAGACTTTGACAGGCCTCCGTGTACCAAAAATAGGCCGAGGCACAGCCGCGCCCAAAAATAAGCCCCTGAAGGTCCCGTACCCAAGTTCGTCCGCCCAAAATGCTCAAAAGCGGGTGGGCTATAGCCTTGGGGGAGGGGCTGGCCAACCCCGCCGGACTCGGAATGGGGCGAGACTTTGCGAGTGGCCTCCGTGTGCCAAAAATAGACCGCGGGCACAGCCGTACCCAAAAATAAGCCCCGAGAGGTCCCATCCCCATATTCGTCTGCCACAAAATTCCCAAGCGGGTGGGCTATAGCCTTGGGAGGGCTGGCCAGCTTCGTCCGCGGACTCGAAATGGGGCGAGACTTTGCGAGCGCCCTCCGTGTGCCAAAAATAGGCCGCGGGCACAGCCGTACCAAAAATAAGCCCCGAAGGTCCACCCAAGTTCGTCCGCAAATGGCCAGCGGGAGGTCTATAGCCTTGGGGAGGGGCTGGCTAACTCCGTCGCGGACTCGGAATGGGAGGAGACTTTGCGGCGGCCTCCGTGTGCCAAAAATAGACGCGGGCACAGCCGCACCCAAACTAAGCCCCGAGATCCGTCCCAAGTTCGTCCGCAAAAATGCCCAAAAAGCGGGTGGGTTATGGCCTTGGGGAGGGCTGGCCAACCGTCCGGACTCGGAATGGGGCGAGACTTTGCGGCGGCCTCCGTGTGCCAAAAATAGGCAGCGGGCACAGCCGCCCAAAAATAAGCGCGGAGGTCCCGTACCCAAGTTCATCCGCCCTTGCAAAAATGCCCAGCGGGTGGGCTATAACCTTGGGGAGGGGCTGGCCCGCCGTCCGCGGACTTGGAATGGAATGAGACTTTGCGAGCGGCCTCCGTGTGCCAAAAATAGGCCGTGGGCACAGCCACGCCCAAAAATAAGCCCCCGAAGGTCCCGTACCCAAGTTCATCCGCCGCAAAAATGCCCAAAAAACGGGTGGGCTATAGCCTTGGGGGGAGGGGCTTGCCAACTTCGTCCGCCGGACTCGGAATGGGGCGAGACTTTGTGAGTGCCCTCCATGTGCCAAAAATAGGCCGCTTGCACAGCCGCGCAAAAAATAAGCCCCCGAAGGTCCCGTACCCAAGTTCGTCCGCCGCAAAAATGCCCAAAAAACGGGTGGGCTATAGCCTTGGGGGGAGGGGCTGGCCAACTTCGTCCGCCGGACTCGGAATGGGGCGAGACTTTGTGAGCGCCCTCCGTGTGCCAAAAATAGACCGCGGCCACAGTCGCGCCCAGAAATAAGCCCCCGAAGGTCCCGTCCCCAAGTTCGTCCGCCGCAAAAATGCCCAAAAAATGGGTGGGCTATAGCCTTGGGGGAGGGGCTGGCCCACTTCGTCCGCCGGACTCGGAATGGGGCGAGACTTTGTGAGTGCCCTCCGTGTGCCAAAAATAGGCGGGCACAGCCGGGCCCAAAATAAAACCCGAAGGTCCACGTCCCCATGTTCGTCCGCGCAAAAATGCCCAAGCGGGTGGGCTATAGCCTTGGGGAGGGCTGGCCAACTTCGTCCGCCGGACTCGGAATGGGAGTGAGGCTTTAGGCGTCCTCCTGTGCCAAAAATAGACCGCGGGCACAGCCTTACCCAAAAGTAAGACCACGAAGGTCCCATCCCCAAGTTCGTCCGCAAAATGCCCCGAAAAAATGGTGGGCTATAGCCTTGGGGAGGGCTGGCCAACCGTCCGCGGACTCGGAATGGGGCGAGACTTTGCGAGAGCCCTCTGTATGCCAAAAATAGCCCTTGGGCACAGCGCGCAAAAATAAGACCCTAAGGTCCCGTACCCAAGTTCGTCCGCAAAATGCCCAATAAGCGGGTGGGCTATAGCCTTGGGGGAGGGCTGGCCAACCGTCTGCCGGACTCGGAATGGGGCGAGACTTTGCGGCGCCCTCCGTGTGCCAAAAATAGGCAGCGAGGGACAGCGCGCCCAAAATAAGCCCCAGAAGGTCCGTACCCAATTTCGTCCGCCGCAAAATGCCCAGCGGGTGGGCTATAGCCTTGGGGAGGGCTGGCCAACCGTCCGGACTCGGAATGGGGCGAGACTTTGCAGGCGCCCTCCGTGTGCCAAAAATAGGCCGGGCACAGCGCGCCCAAAAATAAGCCCTGGATGGTCCTGTCCCCATGTTCGTCCGCCTAAAAATTGCCCAAAAAGCGGGTGGGCTATAGCCTTGGGGAGGGTAGCCAACTAAATCCCGCGGACTCGGAATGGCGCGAGACTTTCCGAGCACCCTCCGTGTGCCAAAAATAGGCTGCAGACACAGCCGCGCCCAAAAATAAGACCCCGAAGGTCCCGTCCCCAAGTTCGTCCGCCGCAAAAATGCCCAAAAAACGGGTGGGCTATAGCCTTGGGGAGGGCTGGCCAGCAAATCCGCCGGACTCGGAATGGGGCGAGACTTTTGAGCGCCCTCCGTGTGCCAAAAATAGGCCACGGGCACAGGCGCTCGAAAATATAAGCCCCGAAGGTCCCAAGTTCGTCGCCGCAAAAATGCCCAAAACGGGTGGGCTATAGCCTTGGGAGGGGCTGGCCCACTTCGTCCGCGGACTCGGAATGGGGCGCGACTTTGCGACGCCCTACGTGTGCCAAAAATAGGCCCACGGCCATGGCAGCGCCAAAATAAGCTCGAAGGTCCCTTCCCCAAGTTCGTCCGCCGCAAAATGCCCAAAAAGCGGGTGGGCTATAGCCTTGGGGAGGGGCTGGCCAACTCCGCCGGACTCGGAATGCGGCGAGACTTTGAGCACCCTCCGTGTGCCAAAACTAGGCGCGGGCACAGCCACGCCCAAAATAAGCCCCGAAGGTCCCGTCCCCAAGTTCGTCCGCGCAAAAATGCCCAAAAAAGCGGGTGGGCAAAGGCCTTGGGGGCCAGGGCTGGCCAATTCGTCCGCGGACTCGGAATGGGCGAGACTTTGCGCGCCCTCCGTGTGCCAAAAATAGGCCTTGGGCACAGGCGCGCCCAAAAATAAGCCCCGAAGGTCCGTCCCCAAGTTCGTCCGAAAAAATGCCCAAAAAGCGGGTGGGCGATAGCCTTGGGGAGGGCCCGCCAACTCGTCCGCGGACTCGGAATGGGGTGAGACTTTGCGAGCACCCTCCATGTACCAAACATAAGCCGCGGGCACAGCCGCGACCAAAAATAAGCCCCCGAAGGTCCCGTCCCCAAGTTCGTCCGCGCAAAAATGCCTAAAAAACGGGTGGGCTATAGCCTTGGGGGGAGGGGCTGGCCAACTTCGTCCGCCGGACTCGGAATGGGACGAGACTTTGCGAACACCCTCAGTGTGCCAAAAATAGGCCATGGGCATATCCGCGGACAAAAATAAGCCCCCGAAGGTCCCATCCCCAAAGTTCGTCCGCCAAAATGCCCAGCGGGTGGGCTATAGCCTTGGGGGAGGGGCTGGCCAACCGTCCGCCGGACTCGGAATGGGGCGAGACTTTGCGAGCTCCCTCCGTGCGCCAAAATGAGGCAGCGGGCACAGCCACACCCAAAAATAAGCCCCCAAAGGTCCCGTCCCCAAGTTCGTCCGCCGCAAAATTCCCCAAAAAACGGGTGGGCTATAGCCTTGGGGGGAGGGGTTGGCCAACTTCGTCCGCCGGACTCGGAATGGGGCGAGACTTTGCGAACGCCCTCCGTACGCCAAAAATAGGCCACGGGCACGGCCGCGCCCAAAAATAAGCCCCCGAATGTCCCGTCCCCAAGTTCGTCCGCCGCAAAAATGCCCAAAAAACGGGTGGGCTATAGCCTTGGGGGGAGGGGCTGGCCAACTTCGTCCGCCGGACTCGGAATGGGGCGAGACTTTGCAAACGCCCTCCGTGTGCCAAAAATAGGCCACGGGCACAGCCGCACCCAAAAATAAGCCCGCAAAGGTCCCGTTCCCAAGTTTGTGACTTTTCGAGCGCCCTCCGTGTGCCAAAAATAGGCCGCGGGCACAGCCACGCCCAAAAATAAGCCCCCGAAGGTCCCGTCCCCAAGTTCGTCCGCCGCAAAAATGCCCAAAAAACGGGTGGGCTATAGCCTTGGGGAAGGGGCTGGCCCACTTCGTCCGCCGGACTCGGAATGGGGCGAGACTTTGCGAGCGCCCTCCGTGTGCCAAAAATAGGCCACGGGCACAGCCGCACCCAAAAATAAGCCCGCAAAGGTCCCGTTCCCAAGTTTGTGACTTTTCGAGCGCCCTCCGTGTGCCAAAAATAGGCCGCGGGCACAGCCACGCCCAAAAATAAGCCCCCGAAGGTCCCGTCCCCTAGTTCGTCCGCCGAAAAAATGCCCAAAAAATGGGTGGGCTATAGCCTTGGGGGGAGGGCTGGCCAACTTCGTCCGCCGGACTCGGAATGGGGCGAGACTTTGTGAGCGCCCTCCGTGTGCCAAAAATAGGCCGCGGGCACAGTCGCGCCCAGAAATAAGCCCCCGAAGGTCCCGTCCCCAAGTTCGTCCGCCGCAAAAATGCCCAAAAAATGGGTGGGCTATAGCCTTGGGGGAGGGGCTGGCCAACTTCGTCCGCCGGACTCGGAATGCGGCGAGACTTTGCGAGCACCCTCCGTGTGCCAAAACTAGGCCGCGGGCACAGCCACGCCCAAAAATAAGCCCCCGAAGGTCCCGTCCCCTAGTTCGTCCGCCGCAAAAATGCCCAAAATAGGGGTGGGCTATAGCCATGGGGGGAGGGGCTGGCCAACCGTCCGCGGACTCGGAATGGGGCGAGACTTTGCGAGCACCCTCCGTGTGCAAAACTAGGCCGCGGCACAGCCACGCCCAAAAATAAGCCCCGAAGGTCCCGTCCCCTAGTTAGTCCGCCGCAAAAATGCCCAAAATAGGGGTGGGCTATAGCCATGGGGGGAGGGGCTGGCCAACTTCGTCCGCCGGACTCGGAATGGGGCGAGACTTTGCGAGCGCCCTCCGTGTGCCAAAAATAGGCCACGGGCACAGCCGCGCCCCAAAATAAGCCCCGAAGGTCCCGTCCCTAGTTCGTCAAAAATGCCCAAAAAAGGGGTGGGCTATAGCCTTGGGGGGAGGGGCTGGCCAACTTCGTCCGCCGGACTCGGAATGGGGCGAGACTTTGCGAGCACCCTCCGTGTGCCAAAAATCGCCCACGGGCACAGCCGCGCCCCAAACATAACACCTCGAAGGCCACGCCCCCTAGTTCGTCCGCTGCAAAAATGCCCAAAAAACGGGTGGGCTATAGCCTTGGGGAGAGGCTGGCCAACTTCGTCCGCCGGACTCGGAATGGGGCGAGACTGCAACGCCCTCCGTGTGCCAAAAATAGGCCACGGACACGGCCGCGCCCAAAAATAATCCCCCGAAGGTCCCGTCCCCAAGTTCGTCCGCCGCAAAAATGCCCAAAAAACGGGTGGGCTATAGCCTTGGGGGAGGGGCTGGCCAACTTCGTCCGCCGGACTCGGAATGGGGCGAGACTTTGCGAGCGCCCTCCGTGAGCCAAAACTAGGCCGCGGGCACAGCCGCGCCCAAAAATAAGCCCCCGAAGGTCCCGTCCCCTAGTTCGTCCGCTGCAAAAATACCAAAAAAACAGGTGGGCTATAGCCTTGGGGAGAGGGGTTGGCCAACTTCGTCCGCCGGACTCGGAATGGGGCGAGACTTTGCGAACGCCCTCCGTATGCCAAAAATAGGCCACGGGCACGGCCGCGCCCAAAAATAAGCCCCCGAATGTCCCGTCCCCAAGTTCGTCCGCCGCAAAAATGCCCAAAAAACGGGTGGGCTATAGCCTTGGGGGGAGGGGCTGGCCAACTTCGTCCGCCGGACTCGGAATGGGGCGAGACTTTGCAAACGCCCTCCGTGTGCCAAAAATAGGCCACGGGCACAGCCGCGCCCAAAAATAAGCCCGTAAAGTTCCCGTTCGCAAGTTTGTGACTTTTCGAGCGCCCTCCGTGTGCCAAAAATAGGCCGCGGGCACAGCCACGCCTAAAAATAATCCCCCCAAGGTCCCGTCCCCTAGTTCGTCCGCCGAAAAAATGCCCAAAAAATGGGTGGGCTATAGCCTTGGGGGGAGGGGCTGGCCAACTTCGTCCGCCGGACTCGGAATGGGGCGATCTTTTCGAGCGCCCTCCGTGTGCCAAAAATAGGCCGCGGGCACAGTCGCGCCCAGAAATAAGCCCCAGAAGGTCCCGTACCCAAGTTCGTCCGCCGCAAAAATGCCCAAAAATGGGTGGGCTATAGCCTTGGGGAGGGCTGGCCCACTGTCCGCCGGACTCGGAATGGGCGAGACTTTGCGGCGCCCTCCGTGTGCTAAAAATAGGCAGCTGCGCCCAAAAATAACCCGCGAAGGTCCGTCCCCAAGTTCGTCCGCCGCAGCTCAAAAGCGGGTGGGCTATAGCCTTGGGGAGGGGCTGGCCAACTTCGTCCGCCGGACTCGGAATGGGGTGAGAATTGCGAGTGCCCTCCGTGTGCAAAAAATAGGCCACGGGCAAAGCCGCGCCCAAAAATAAGCACGTAAAGGTCCCGTTCCCAAGTTCGTGACTTTGCGAGCGCCCTCCGTGTGCCAAAAATAGGCCGCGGGCACAGCCGCGCCCAAAATTAAGCCCCCGAAGGTCCCGTCCCCAAGTTCGTCCGCCGCAAAAATGCCCAAAAAATGGGTGGGCTATAGCCTTGGGGGGAGGGGCTGGCCCACTTCATCCGCCGGACTCGGAATGGGGCGAGACTTTGCGAGCGCCCTCCGTGTGCCAAAAATAGGCCACGGGCACAGCCGCGCCCAAAAATAAGCACGTAAAGGTCCCGTTCCCAAGTTCGTGACTTTGCGAGCGCCCTCCGTGTGCCAAAAATAGGCCACGGGCAATGCCGCGCCCAAAATTAAGCCCCCGAAGGTCCCGTCCCCAAGTTCGTCCGCCGCAAAAATGCCCAAAAAACGGGTGGGCTATAGCCTTGGGGGGAGGGGCTGGCCCACTTCATCTGCCGGACTGTGAATGGGGCGAGACTTTGCGAATGCCCTCCGTGTGCCAAAAAAAGGCCACGGGCACGGCCGCGCCCAAAAATAATCCCCCGAAGGTCCCGTCCCCAAGTTCGTCCGCAAAAATGCCCAAAAGCGGGTGGGCTATAGCCTTGCGGGGAGGGGATGGCCAACATCGTCCGCCGGATTCGGAATGGGGCGAGACTTTGCGAGCGCCCTTCGTGTGCCAAAAATAGGCCGTGGGCACAGCTGTACCCAAAAATAAGCCCGCGAAGGTACCGTCCCCAAGTTCGTCCGCCGCAAAAATGCCCAAAAAACGGGTGGGCTATAGCCTTGCGGGAGGGGCTGGCCAACTCGTCCGCGGACTCGGAATGGGGCGAGACTTTGCGCGCCCTTCGTGTACCAAAAATAGGCCGTGGGCCCAGCTGTACCAAAAATAAGCCCGCGAAGGTCCCGTCCCCAAGTTCGTGAATTTGCGGCGCCTCCGTGTGCCAAAAATAGGCCGGGCACAGCCGCGCCAAAATTAAGCCCCGAAGGTCCCGTCCCCAAGTTCGTCCGCCGCAAAAATGCCCAAAAACGGGTGGGCTATAGCCTTGGGGGAGGGCTGGCCCACTTCATCCGCCGGACTCGGAATGGGGCGAGACTTTGCAGCGCCTCCGTGTTCAAAAATAGACACGGCAGAGCCGCGCCCAAAAATAAGCACGTAAGGTCCCGTTCCCAAGTTCGTGACTTTGCGGCGCCCTCCGTGTGCTAAAAATAGGCGGTACAGCTGCGCCCAAAATAACCCGCCGAAGGTCCCGTCCCCAAGTTCGTCCGCCGCAAAACGCTCAAAAGCGGGTGGGCTATAGCCTTGGGGAGGGCTGGCCAAATCCGCCGGACTCGGAATGGGGTGAGAATTGCGAGTGCCCTCCGTGTGCAAAAAATAGGCCACGGGCAAAGCCGCGCCCAAAAATAAGCACGTAAAGGTCCCGTTCCCAAGTTCGTGACGTTGCGAGCGCCCTCCGTGTGCCAAAAATAGGCCGCGGGCACAGCCGCGCCCAAAATTAAGCCCCCGAAGGTCCCGTCCCCAAGTTCGTCCGCCGCAAAAATGCCCAAAAAATGGGTGGGCTATAGCCTTGGGGGGAGGGGCTGGCCCACTTCATCCGCCGGACTCGGAATGGGGCGAGACTGTGCGAGCGCCCTCCATGTGCCAAAAAAACCACGGGCACAGCCGCGCCCACAAATAAGCACGTAAAGGTCCCGTTCCCAAGTTCGTGACATTGCGAGCGCCCTCCGTGTGCCACAAATACGCCACGGGCAAAGCCGCGCCCAAAATTAAGCCCCCGAAGGTCCCGTCCCCAAGTTCGTCCGCCGCAAAAATGCCCAAAAGCGGGTGGGCTATAGCCTTGGGAGGGGCTGGCCCACTTCATCTGCCGGACTGTGAATGGGGCGAGACTTTGCGAATGCCCTCCGTGTGCCAAAAAAAAGGCCACGGCACGGCGCGCCAAAAATAATCCCGAAGGTCCCGTCCCCAAGTTCGTCCGCCGCAAAAATGCCCAAAAAACGGGTGGGCTATAGCCTTGCGGGGAGGGGATGGCCAACATCGTCCGCCGGATTCGGAATGGGGCGAGACTTTGCGAGCGCCCTTCGTGTGCCAAAAATAGGCCGTGGGCACAGCTGTACCCAAAAATAAGCCCGCGAAGGTACCGTCCCCAAGTTCGTCCGCCGCAAAAATGCCCAAAAAACGGGTGGGCTATAGCCTTGCGGGGAGGGGCTGGCCAACTTCGTCCGCCGGACTCGGAATGGGGCGAGACTTTGCGAGCGCCCTTCGTGTACCAAAAATAGGCCGTGGGCCCAGCTGTACCAAAAAATAAGCCCGCGAAGGTCCCGTCCCCAAGTTCGTGAATTTGCGAGCGCCCTCCGTGTGCCAAAAATAGGCCGCGGGCACAGCCGCGCCCAAAATTAAGCCCCCGAAGGTCCCGTCCCGAAGTTCGTCCGCCGCAAAAATGCCCAAAAAACGGGTGGGCTATAGCCTTGGGGGGAGGGGCTGGCCCACTTCATCCGCCGGACTCGGAATGGGGCGAGACTTTACGAGCGCCCTCCGTGTTCCAAAAATAGGGCACGGGCAGAGCCGCGCCCAAAAATAAGCACGTAAAGGTCCCGTTCCCAAGTTCGTGACTTTGCGAGCGCCCTCCGTGTGCAAAAATAGGCCATGGGCACAGCCGCGCCCAAAATTCAGCCCCCGAAGGTCCCGTCCCCAAGTTCGTCCGCCGCAAAAATGCCCAAAAAACGGGTGGGCTATAGCCTTGGGGGGAGGGGCTGGCCCACTTCATCCGCCGGACTTGGAATGGGGCGAGACTTTGCGAACGCCCTCCATGTGCCAAAAATAGGCCACGGGTACGGCCGCGCCCAAAAATAATCCCCCGAAGGTCCCGTCCCCAAGTTCGTCCGCCGCAAAAATGCCCAAAAAACGGGTGGGCTATAGCCTTGCGGGGAGGGGATGGCCAACATCGTCCGCCGGATTCGGAATGGGGCGAGACTTTGCGAGCGCCCTTCGTGTGCAAAAAATAGGCCGTGGGCACAGCTGTACCCAAAAATAAGCCCGCGAAGGTCCGGTCCCCAAGTTCGTCCGCCGCAAAAATGCCCAAAAAACGGGTGGGCTATAGCCTTGCGGAGAGGGGCTGGCCAACTTCGTCCGCCGGACTCGGAATGAGGCGAGACTTTGCGAGCGCCATTGGTGTGAACAAAATAGCCCGTGGGCCCAGCTGTACCCACATCTATGCCCTCGAAGGTCCCGTCCCCAAGTTCGTCCGCCGCAAAATGCCCAAAAACGGGTGGGCTATAGCCTTGCGGGAGGGCTGGCCAACTTCGTCCGCCGGACTCGGAATGGGTCGAGACTTTGAGATCGCCCTCCGTGTGCAAAAATAGGCCGCGGGCACAGCTGTACCCAAAAAAAAAGCCCCCGAAGGTCCTGTCCCGAAGTTCGTCCGCCGCAAAAATGCCCAAAAAATGGGTGGGCTATAGCCTTGCGGGGAGGGGATGGCCAACTTCGTCCGCCGGATTGGAATGGGGCGAGACTTTGCGATCGCCCTCCGTGAGCCAAAATAGGCCGCGGGCACAGCCACGCCCAAAAATGAGCCCCCGAAGGTCCCGTCCCCAATTTCGTCCGCCGCAAAAATTCCCAAAAAACGGGTGAGCTATAGCCTTGGGGGAGGGCTGGCCAACTCCCGCCGGGCTCGGAATGGGGCGAGACTTTGCAAGCGCCCTCCGTGTGCCAAAAATAGCACACGGGCACAGCCGCGCCCAAAAATAAGCCCCCGAAGGTCCCGTCCCCAAGTTCGTACGAAGCAAAAATTCCCAAAAAACGGGTGGGCTATAGCCTTGGGGGGAGGGGCTGGCCAACTTCGTCCGCCGGACTCGGAATGGGGTGAGACTTTGCGAACGCCCTCCGTGTGCCAAAAATAGGCCACGGGCACGGCCGCGCCCAAAAATAATCCCCCGAAGGTCCCGTCCCCAAGTTCGTCCGTCGCAAAAATGCCCAAAAAACGGGTGGGCTATAGCCTTGGGGGAGGGGCTGGCCAACTTCGTCCGCCGGACTCGGAATGGGGCGAGACTTTGCGAGCGCCCGCCGTGTACCAAAAATAGGCCGCGGGCACAGCCGCGCCCAAAAATAAGCCCCCAAAGGTCCCGTCCCCAAGTTCGTCCGCCGCAAAAAGGCCCAAAAAACGGGTGGGCTATAGCCTTGGGGGGAGGGGATGGCCCACTTCGTCCGCCGGACTCGGAATAAGGCGAGACTTTGCGAGCGCCCTCCGTGTCCCAAAAATAGGCCACGGGCACAACCGCGCCCAAAAATAAGCCCGCAAAGGTCCCGTTCCCAAGTTCGTGACTGTGCGAGCGCCCTCCGTGTGCCAAAAATAGGCCGCGGGCAAAGCCGCGCACAAAAATAAGCCCCCGAAGGTCCCGTCCCCAAGTTCGTCCGCCGCAAAAATGCCCAAAAAACGGGTGGGCTATAGCCTTGCGGGGAGGGGCTGGCCCACTTCGTCCGCCGGGCTCGGAATGGGGCGAGACTTTGCAAGCGCCCTCCGTGTGCCAAAAATAGGCCGCGGGCACAGCCGCGCTAAAAAATAAGCCCCCGAAGGTCCCGTCCCCAAGTTCGTCCGCCGCAAAAATGCCCAAAAAACGGGTGGGCTATAGCCTTGGGGGGAGGGGCTGGCCAACTTCGTCCGCCGGACTCGGAATGGGGCGAGACTTTGCGAACGCCCTCCGTGTGCCAAAAATAGGCCACGGGCACGGCCGCGCCCAAAAATAATCCCCCGAAGGTCCCGTCCCCAAGTTCGTCCGCCACAAAAATGCCCAAAAAACGGGTGGGCTATAGCCTTGGGGGGAGGGGATGGCCAACTTCGTCTGCCGGACTCGGAATTGGGCGAGACTTTGTGAGCGCCCTCCGTGTGCCAAACATAGGCTGCGGGCACAGCCGCGCCCAAAAATAAGCCCCCGACGGTCCCGTCCCCTAGTTCGTCCGCCGCAAAAATGCGCAAAAAACGGGTGGGCTATAGCCTTGGGGGGAGGGGCTGGCCCACTTCGTCCGCCGAACTCGGAATGGGGCGATCTTTTCGAGCGCCCTCCGTGTGCCAAAAATAGGCCGCGGGCACAGTCGCGCCCAAAAATAAGCCCCCGAAGGTCCCGTTCCCAAGTTCGTCCGCCGCAAAAATGCCCAAAAAATGGGTGGGCTATAGCCTTGGGGGGAGGGGCCGGCCCACTTCGTCCGCCGGACTCGGAATGGGGTGAGACTTTGCGAGTATCCACCGTGTGCCACAAATAGGCTGCGGGCACAGCCGCGCCCAAAAATAAGCCCCCGAAGGTCCCGTCCCCAAGTTCGTCCGCCGCAAAAATGCCCAAAAAACGGGTGGGCTATAGCCTTGGGGGGAGGGGCCGGCCCACTTCGTCCGCCGGAATCGGAATGGGGTGAGACTTTGCGAGTGCCCACCATGTGCCACAAATAGGCCGCGGGCACGGTCGCGCCCAAAAATAAGCCCCCGAAGGTCCCGTCCCCAAGTTCGTCCGCCGCCAAAAAGCCGAACAAACGGGAGGGCTATAGCCTTGGGGGGAGGGGATAGCCACCGTCCGCGGACTCGGAATGGGGCGAGACTTTGCGAGCGCCCTCCGTGTCCCAAAAATAGGCCACGGGCACAGGCGCGCCCAAAAATAAGCCCGCAAAGGTCCCGTTCCCAAGTTCGTGACTGTGCGAGCACCCTCCGTGTGCCAAAAATAGGCCGCGGGCACAGCCGCGCACAAAAATAAGCCCCCGAAGGTCCCGTCGCCAAGTTCGTCCGCCGCAAAAATGCTCAAAAAACGGGTGGGCTATAGCCTTGGGGGTAGGGGATGGCGAACTTCATCCGCCGGATTCGGAATGGGTCGAGACTTTGCGAGCGCCCTCCTTGTGCCAAATATAGGCCGCGGGCACAGCCGCGCCCAAAAATAAGCCCCCGAAGGTCCCGTCCCCAAGTTCGTCCGCGCAAAAATGCCCAAAAAACGGGTGGGCTATAGCCTTGGGGGGAGGGGCTGGCCAACTTCGTCCGCCGGACTCGGAATGGGGCGAGACTTTGCGAGCGCCCTCCATGTGCCAAATATCGGCCAGGGAACAGCCGCGCCCAAAAATAAGCCCCCGAAGGTCCCGTCCCCAAGTTCGTCCGCGAAAAAATGCCCAAAAAACGGGTGGGCTATTGCCTTGGGGGGACGGGCTGGCCAACTTCGTCCGCCGGACTCGGAATGGGGCGAGACTTTGCGAGCGCCCTCCGTGAGCCAAAAATAGGCCGCGGGCACAGCCGCACCCAAAAATAAGTCCCCGAAGGTCCCGTCCCCAAGTTCGTCCGCGCAAAAATGCCCAAAAAACGGGTGGGCTATAGCCTTGCGGGGAGGGGATGGCCAACATCGTCCGCCGGATTCGGAATGGGGCGAGACTTTGCGAGCGCCCTTCGTGTGCAAAAAATAGGCCGTGGGCACAGCTGTACCCAAAAATAAGCCCGCGAAGGTCCGGTCCCCAAGTTCGTCCGCCGCAAAAATGCCCAAAAAACGGGTGGGCTATAGCCTTGCGGAGAGGGGCTGGCCAACTTCGTCCGCCGGACTCGGAATGAGGCGAGACTTTGCGAGCGCCCTTCGTGTGACAAAAATAGGCCGTGGGCCCAGCTGTACCCAAAACTAAGCCCGCGAAGGTCCCGTCCCCAAGTTCTTCCGCCGCAAAAATGCCCAAAAAACGGGTGGGCTATAGCCTTGCGGGGAGGGCTGGCCAACTTCGTCCGCCGGACTCGGAATGGGTCGAGACTTTGTGAGCGCCCTCCGTGTGCTAAAAATAGGCCGCGGGCACAGCTGTACCCAAAAAAAAGCCCCCGAAGGTCCTGTCCCGAAGTTCGTCCGCCGCAAAAATGCCCAAAAAATGGGTGGGCTATAGCCTTGCGGGGAGGGGATGGCCAACTTCGTCCGCCGGATTTGGAATGGGGCGAGACTTTGCGATCGCCCTCCGTGAGCCAAAATAGGCCGCGGGCACAGCCACGCCCAAAAATGAGCCCCCGAAGGTCCCGTCCCCAATTTCGTCCGCCGCAAAAATACCCAAAAAACGGGTGAGCTATAGCCTTGGGGGGAGGGGCTGGCCAACTTCGTCCGCCGGGCTCGGAATGGGGCGAGACTTTGCAAGCGCCCTCCGTGTGCCAAAAATAGCACGCGGGCACAGCCGCGCCCAAAAATAAGCCCCCGAAGGTCCCGTCCCCAAGTTCGTTGCCTGCAAAAATTCCCAAAAAACGGGTGGGCTATAGCCTTGCGGGGAGGGGCTGGCCAACTTCGTCCGCCGGACTCGGAATGGGGTGAGACTTTGCGAACGCCCTCCGTGTGCCAAAAATAGGCCACGGGCACGGCCGCGCCCAAAAATAATCCCCCGAAGGTCCCGTCCCCAAGTTCGTCCGTCGCAAAAATGCCCAAAAAACGGGTGGGCTATAGCCTTGGGAGGTGCTGGCCAACTTCGTCCGCCGGACTCGGAATGGGGCGAGACTTTGCGAGCGCCCGCCGTGTACCAAAAATAGGCCGCGGGCACAGCCGCGCCCAAAAATAAGCCCCCAAAGGTCCCGTCCCCAAGTTCGTCCGCCGCAAAAAGGCCCAAAAAACGGGTGGGCTATAGCCTTGGGGGGAGGGGATGGCCCACTTCGTCCGCCGGACTCGGAATGGGGCGAGACTTTGCGAGCGCCCTCCGTGTCCCAAAAATAGGCCACGGGCACAACCGCGCCCAAAAATAAGCCCGCAAAGGTCCCGTTCCCAAGTTCGTGACTGTGCGAGCGCCCTCCGTGTGCCAAAAATAGGCCGCGGGCAAAGCCGCGCACAAAAATAAGCCCCCGAAGGTCCCGTCCCCAAGTTCGTCCGCCGCAAAAATGCCCAAAAAACGGGTGGGCTATAGCCTTGGGGGGAGGGGCTGGCCAACTTCGTCCGCCGGAATCGGAATGGGGCGAGACTTTGTGAGCACCCTCCGTGTGCCAAAAATAGGCCGCAGCACAGCCGCGCTAAAAAATAAGCCCCCGAAGGTCCCGTCCCCAAGTTCGTCCGCCGCAAAAATGCCCAAAAAACGGGTGGGCTATAGCCTTGGGGGGAGGGGCTGGCCAACTTCGTCCGCCGGACTCGGAATGGGGCGAGACTTTACGAACGCCCTCCGTGTGCCAAAAATAGGCCACGGGCACAGCCGCGCCCAAAAATAATCCCCCGAAGGTCCCGTCCCCAAGTTCGTCCGCCACAAAAATGCCCAAAAAACGGGTGGGCTATAGCCTTGGGGGGAGGGGATGGCCAACTTCGTCTGCCGGACTCGGAATTGGGCGAGACTTTGTGAGCGCCCTCCGTGTGCCAAACATAGGCTGCGGGCACAGCCGCGCCCAAAAATAAGCCCCCGACGGTCCCGTCCCCTAGTTCGTCCGCCGCAAAAATGCGCAAAAAACGGGTGGGCTATAGCCTTGGGGGGAGGGGCTGGCCCACTTCGACCGCCGAACTCGGAATGGGGCGATCTTTTCGAGCGCCCTCCGTGTGCCAAAAATAGGCCGCGGGCACAGTCGCGCCCAAAAATAAGCCCCCGAAGGTCCCGTTCCCAAGTTCGACCGCCGCAAAAATGCCCAAAAAATGGGTGGGCTATAGCCTTGGGGGAGGGGCTGGCCCACTTCGTCCGCCGGACTCGGAATGGGGTGAGACTTTGCGAGCGCCCTCCGTGTTCTAATAATAGGCCCCGGGACAAGCCGCGCCCAAAAATAAGCACCCAAAGGTACCGTCCCCAAGTTCGTCCGCCGCAAAAATGCCCAAAAAACGGGTGGGCTATAGCCTTGGGGGGAGGGGCCGGCCCACTTCGTCCGCCGGACTCGGAATGGGGTGAGACTTTGCGAGTATCCACCGTGTGCCACAAATAGGCTGCGGGCACAGCCGCGCCCAAAAATAAGCCCCCGAAGGTCCCGTCCCCAAGTTCGTCCGCCGCAAAAAGGCGCAAAAAACGGGTGGGCTATAGCCTTGGGGGGAGGGGATAGCCCACTTCGTCCGCCGGACTCGGAATGGGGCGAGACTTTGCGAGCGCCCTCCGTGTCCCAAAAATAGGCCACGGGCACAGGCGCGCCCAAAAATAAGCCCGCAAAGGTCCCGTTCCCAAGTTCGTGACTGTGCGAGCACCCTCCGTGTGCCAAAAATAGGCCGCGGGCACAGCCGCGCACAAAAATAAGCCCCCGAAGGTCCCGTCGCCAAGTTCGTCCGCCGCAAAAATGCTCAAAAAACGGGTGGGCTATAGCCTTGGGGGTAGGGGATGGCGAACTTCATCCGCCGGATTCGGAATGGGTCGAGACTTTGCGAGCGCCCTCCTTGTGCCAAATATAGGCCGCGGGCACAGCCGCGCCCAAAAATAAGCCCCCGAAGGTCCCGTCCCCAAGTTCGTCCGCGCAAAAATGCCCAAAAAACGGGTGGGCTATAGCCTTGGGGGGAGGGGCTGGCCAACTTCGTCCGCCGGACTCGGAATGGGGCGAGACTTTGCGAGCGCCCTCCATGTGCCAAATATCAGCCAGGGAACAGCCGCGCCCAAAAATAAGCCCCCGAAGGTCCCGTCCCCAAGTTCGTCCGCGAAAAAATGCCCAAAAAACGGGTGGGCTATTGCCTTGGGGGGACGGGCTGGCCAACTTCGTCCGCCGGACTCGGAATGGGGCGAGACTTTGCGAGCGCCCTCCGTGAGCCAAAAATAGGCCGCGGGGACAGCCGCACCCAAAAATAAGTCCCCGAAGGTCCCGTCCCCAAGTTCGTCCGCGCAAAAATGCCCAAAAATCGGGTGGGCTATAACCTTGGGGGGACGGGCTGGCCAACTTCGTCCGCCGGACTCGGAATGGGGCGAGACTCTGTGAGCACCCTCCGTGTGCCAAAAAAAGGCCGCGGGCACAGCCGCACCCAAAAATAAGCACCCAAAGGTACCGTCCCCAAGTTCGTCCGCCGCAAAAATGCCCAAAAAACGGGTGGGCTATAGCCTTGGGGGGAGGGGATGGCCAACTTCGTCCGCCGGACTCGGAATGGGGCGAGCCTTTGTAAGCGCCCTCCGTGTGCCAAAAATAGGCCGCGGGCACAGGCGTGCCCAAAAATAAGCCCCCGAAGGTCCCGTCCCCAAGTTCGTCCGCCGAAAAAATACCCAAAAAACGGGTTGGCTATAGCATTGGGGGGAGGGGCTGGCCAACTTCGTCCGCCGGAGTCGGAATGGGACGAGACTTTGCGAGCACCCTCCGTGTGCCAAAATAGGCTGCGGGCACAGCCGCGCCCAAAAATAAGCCCCCGAAGGTCCCGTCCCCAAGTTCGTCCGCCGCAAAAATGCCTAAAAAACGGGTGGGCTATAGCCTTGGGGGGAGGGGATGGCCAACTTCGTCTGCCGGACTCGGAATGGGACGAGACTTTGTTAGCGCCCCCCGTGTGCCAAATATCGGCCGCGGGAACAGCCGCGCCCAAAAATAAGCCCCCGAAGGTCCCGTCCCCAAGTTCGTCCCCCCAAAAATGCCCCAAAAACGGGTGGGCACAGGCCGTGGGGGACGGGCTGGCCAACTCGTCCGGACTCGGAATGGGGCGAGACTTTGCGAGCGCCCTCCGTGTGCCAAAAATAGGCCGCGGGCACAGGCGCGCCCAAAAATAAGCCCCCGAAGGTCCCGTCCCCAAGTTCGTCCCCCGAAAAAATGCCCAAAAAACGGGTGGGCGATAGCCTTGGGGGGAGGGGCTGGCCAACTTCGTCCGCCGGACTCGGAATGGGGGGAGACTTTGCGAGCACCCTCCATGTACCAAACAAAAGCCGCGGGCACAGCCGCGACCAAAAATAAGCCCCCGAAGGTCCCGTCCCCAAGTTCGTCCGCGCAAAAATGCCTAAAAAACGGGTGGGCTATAGCCTTGGGGGGAGGGGCTGGCCAACTTCGTCCGCCGGACTCGGAATGGGGCGAGACTTTGCGAACGCCCTCCGTGTGCCAAACATAGGCCATGGGCATATCCGCGGACAAAAATAAGCCCCCGAAGGTCCCGTCCCCAAAGTTCGTCCGCCGCAAAAATGCCCAAAAAACGGGTGGATTATAGCCTTGGGGGGAGGGGCTGGCCAACTTCGTCCGCCGGACTCGGAATGGGGCGAGACTTTGCGAGCTCCCTCCGTGCGCCAAAATGAGGCAGCGGGCACAGCCACACCCAAAAATAAGCCCCCAAAGGTCCCGTCCCCAAGTTCGTCCGCGCAAAAATGCCAAAAAAACGGGTGCGCAAAGTCCTTGGGGAGACGGGCTGGCCAACTTCGTCCGCCGGACTCGGAATGGGGCGAGACTTTGCGAGCGCCCTCCGTGTGCCAAAAATAGACGGCGGGCACAGGCGCGCCCAAAAATAAGCCCCCGAAGGTCCCGTCCCCAAGTTCGTCCGCCGAAAAAATGCCCAAAAAACGGGTGGGCGATAGCCTTGGGGGGAGGGGCTGGCCAACTTCGTCCGCCGGACTCGGAATGGGGCGAGACTTTGCGAGCGCCCTCCGTGTGCCAAAAATAGGCCGTGGGCATATCCGCAGACAAAAATAAGCCCCCGAAGGTCCCGTCCCAAAGTTCGTCCGCCGCAAAAATGCCCAAAAAACGGGTGGGCTATAGCCTTGGGGGGAGGGGCTGGCCAACTTCGTCCGCCGGACTCGGAATGGGGCGAGACTTTGCGAGCGCCCTCCGTGTGCCAAAAATAGGCCGCGGTCACAGCCACGCCCAAAAATAAGCCCCCGAAGGTCCCGTCCCCAAGTTCGTCCGCCGCAAAAATGCCCAAAAAACGGGTGGGCTCTAGCCTTGGGGGGAGGGGGTGGCAAACTTCGTCCGCCGGACTCGGAATGGGGTGAGACTTTGCGAGCACCCTCCATGTACCAAACATAAGCCACGGGCACAGCCGCGACCAAAAATAAGCCCCCGAAGGTCCCGTCCGCAAGTTCGTCCGCCGCAAAAATGCCCAAAAAACGGGTGGGCTATTGCCTTGGGGGGAGGGGCTGGCCAACTTCGTCCGCCGGACTCGGAATGGGGCGAGACTTTGCGAGTGCCCTCCGTGTGCCAAAAATAGGCCGCGAGCACAGCCGCACCCAAAAATAAGCCCCCGAAGGTCCCGTCCCCAAGTTCATCCGCCGCAAAAATGTCCAAAAAACGCGTGGGCTATAGCCTTGGGGGGAGGGGATGGCCAACTTCGTCCGCCGGAGTCGGAATGGGGCGAGACTTTGCGAGCGACCTCCATGTGGCAAATAGAGGCCGCGGGCACAGCCGCGCCCAAAAATAAGCCCCCGAAGGTCCCGTCCCCAAGTTCGTCCGCGCAAAAATGCCCAAAAAACGGGTGGGCTATAGCCTTGGGGGGACGGGCTGGCCAACTTCGTCCGCCGGACTCGGAATGGGGCGAGACTTTGCGAGTGCCCTCCGTGTGCCAAAACTAGGCCGCGGGCACAGCCGCACCCAAAAATAAGCCCCCGAAGGTCCCGTCCCCAAGTTCGTCCGCGCAAAAATGCCCAAAAAACGGGTGGGCTATAGCCTTGGGGGGGGGCCAACCGTCCGCCGGACTGGAATGGGGCGAGACTTTGCGAGCACCCTCCGTGTGCCAAAATAGGCTGCAGTCACAGCCGCGACCAAAAATAAGCCCCGAAGGTCCCGTCCCCAAGTTCGTCCAAAAAATGCCCAAACGGGTGGCGATAGCCTTGGGGGAGGGCTGGCCAACTTCGTCCGCCGGACTCGGAATGGGGTGAGACTTTGCGAGCACCCTCCATGTACCAAACATAAGCCGCGGGCACAGCCGCGCCCAAAAATAAGCCCCGAAGGTCCCGTCCCCAAGTTCGTCCAAAATGCCTTAAAAGCGGGTGGGCTATAGCCTTGGGGGAGGGGCTGGCCAACTTCGTCCGCCGGACTCGGAATGGGGCGAGACTTTGCGAACGCCCTCCGTGTGCCAAAAATAGGCCATGGGCATATCCGCGGACAAAAATAAGCCCCGGAAGGTCCCGTCCCAATGTTCGTCCTCCGCAAAATTGCCCAATTAACGGGTGGGATATAGCCTTGGGGGGAGGGGCTGGCCAACTTCGTCCGCCGGACTCGGAATGGGACGAGACTTTGCGAGCACCCTCCGTGTGCCAAAATAGGGTGCGGGCACAGCCGCGCCCAAAAATAAGCCCCCGAAGGTCCCGTCCCCAAGTTCGTCCGCCGCAAAAATGCCCAAAAAACGGGTGGGCTATAGCCTTGGGGGGAGGGGCTGGCCAACTTCGTCTGCCGGACTCGGAATGGGGCGAGACTTTGTTAGCGCCCCCCGTGTGCAAATATCGGCCTTGGGAACAGCCGCGCCCAAAAATAAGCCCCCGAAGGTCCCGTCCCCAAGTTCGTCCGCGCAAAAATGCCCAAAAAACGGGTGGGCAAAGGCCTTGGGGGGACGGGCTGGCCAACTTCGTCCGCCGGACTCGGAATGGGGCGAGACTTTGTGAGCGCCCTCTGTGTGCCAAAAATAGGCCGCGGGCACAGGCGCGCCCAAAAATAAGCCCCCGAAGGTCCCGTCCCCAAGTTCGTCCGCCGAAAAAATGCCCAAAAAACGGGTGGGCGATAGCCTTGGGGGGAGGGGCTGGCCAACTTCGTCCGCCGGACTCGGAATGGGGTGAGACTTTGCGAGCACCCTCCATGTACCAAACATAAGCCGCGGGCACAGCCGCGACCAAAAATAAGCCCCCGAAGGTCCCGTCCCCAAGTTCGTCCTCGCAAAAATGCCTAAAAAACGGGTGGGCTATAGCCTTGGGGGGAGGGGCTGGCCCACTTCGTCCGCCGGACTCGGAATGGGGCGAGACTTTGCGAACGCCCTCCGTGTGCCAAAAATAGGCCATGGGCATATCCGCGGACAAAAATAAGCCCCCGAAGGTCCCGTCCCCAAAGTTCGTCCACCGCAAAAATGCCCAAAAAACGGGTGGGCTATAGCCTTGGGGGGAGGGGCTGGCCAACTTCGTCCGCCGGACTCGGAATGGGGCGAGACTTTGCGAGCTCCCTCTGTGCGCCAAAATGAGGCAGCGGGCACAGCCACACCCAAAAATAAGCCCCCAAAGGTCCCGTCCCCAAGTTCGTCCGCGCAAAAATGCCAAAAAAAGGGTGCGCAAAGTCCTTGGGGGGACGGGCTGGCCAACTTCGTCCGCCGGACTCGGAATGGGGCGAGACTTTGCGAGCGCCCTCCGTGTGCCAAAAATAGACCGCGGGCACAGGCGCGCCCAAAAATAAGCCCCCGAAGGTCCCGTCCCCAAGTTCGTCCGCCGAAAAAATGCCCAAAAAACGGGTGGGCGATAGCCTTGGGGGGAGGGGCTGGCCAACTTCGTCCGCCGGACTCGGAATGGGGCGAGACTTTGCGAGCGCCCTCCGTGTGCCAAAAATAGGCCGTGGGCATATCCGCAGACAAAAATAAGCCCCCGAAGGTCCCGTCCCCAAAGTTCGTCCGCCGCAAAAATGCCCAAAAAACGGGTGGGCTATAGCCTTGGGGGGAGGGGCTGGCCAACTTCGTCCGCCGGACTCGGAATGGGGCGAGACTTTGCGAGCGCCCTCCGTGTGCCAAAAATAGGCCGCGGTCACAGCCACGCCCAAAAATAAGCCCCCGAAGGTCCCGTCCCCAAGTTCGTCCGCCGCAAAAATGCCCAAAAAACGGGTGGGCTCTAGCCTTGGGGGGAGGGGGTGGCAAACTTCGTCCGCCGGACTCGGAATGGGGTGAGACATTGCGAGCACCCTCCATGTACCAAACATAACCCACGGGAACAGCCGCGACCAAAAATAAGCCCCCGAAGGTCCCGTCCGCAAGTTCGTCCGCCGCAAAAATGCCCAAAAAACGGGTGGGCTATTGCCTTGGGGGGAGGGGCTGGCCAACTTCGTCCGCCGGACTCGGAATGGGGCGAGACTTTGCGAGTGCCCTCCGTGTACCAAAACTAGGCCGCGGGCACAGCCGCACCCAAAAATAAGCCCCCGAAGGTCCCGTCCCCAAGTTCGTCCGCGCAAAAATGCCCAAAAAACGGGTGGGCTATAGCCTTGGGGGGACGGGCTGGCCAACTTCGTCCGCCGGACTCGGAATGGGGCGAGACTTTGCGAGCACCCTCCGTGTGCCAAAAATAGGCTGCAGTCACAGCCGCGACCAAAAATAAGCCCCCGAAGGTCCCGTCCCCAAGTTCGTCCGCCGAAAAAATGCCCAAAAAACGGGTGGGCGATAGCCTTGGGGGGAGGGGCTGGCCAACTTCGTCCGCCGGACTCGGAATGGGGTGAGACTTTGCGAGCACCCTCCATGTACCAAACATAAGCCGCGGGCACAGCCGCGACCAAAAATAAGCCCCCGAAGGTCCCGTCCCCAAGTTCGTCCGCGCAAAAATGCCTTAAAAACGGGTGGGCTATAGCCTTGGGGGGAGGGGCTGGCCAACTTCGTCCGCCGGACTCGGAATGGGGCGAGACTTTGCGAACGCCCTCCGTGTGCCAAAAATAGGCCATGGGCATATCCGCGGACAAAAATAAGCCCCCGAAGGTCCCGTCCCCAAAGTTCGTCCGCCGCAAAAATGCCCAAAAAACGGGTGGGCTATAGCCTTGGGGGGAGGGGCTGGCCAACTTCGTCCGCCGGACTCGGAATGGGACGAGACTTTGCGATCACCCTCCGTGTGCCAAAATAGGCTGCGGGCACAGCCGCGCCCAAAAATAAGCCCCCGAAGGTCCCGTCCCCAAGTTCGTCCGCCGCAAAAATGCCTAAAAAACGGGTGGGCTATAGCCTTGGGGGGAGGGGATGGCCAACTTCGTCTGCCGGACTCGGAATGGGGCGAGACTTTGTTAGCGCCCCCCGTGTGCCAAATATCGGCCGCGGGAACAGCCGCGCCCAAAAATAAGCCCCCGAAGGTCCCGTCCCCAAGTTCGTCCGCGCAAAAATGCCCAAAAAACGGGTGGGCAAAGGCCTTGGGGGGACGGGCTGGCCAACTTCGTCCGCCGGACTCGGAATGGGGCGAGACTTTGCGAGCGCCCTCCGTGTGCCAAAAATAGGCCGCGGGCACAGGCGCGCCCAAAAATAAGCCCCCGAAGGTCCCGTCCCCAAGTTCGTCCGCCGAAAAAATGCCCAAAAAACGGGTGGGCGATAGCCTTGGGGGGAGGGGCTGGCCAACTTCGTCCGCCGGACTCGGAATGGGGTGAGACTTTGCGAGCACCCTCCATGTACCAAACATAAGCCGCGGGCACAGCCGCGACCAAAAATAAGTCCCCGAAGGTCCCGTCCCCAAGTTCGTCCTCGCAAAAATGCCTAAAAAACGGGTGGGCTATAGCCTTGGGGGGAGGGGCTGGCCAACTTCGTCCGCCGGACTCGGAATGGGGCGAGACTTTGCGAACGCCCTCCGTGTGCCAAAAATAGGCCATGGGCATATCCGCGGACAAAAATAAGCCCCCGAAGGTCCCGTCCCCAAAGTTCGTCCACCGCAAAAATGCCCAAAAAACGGGTGGGCTATAGCCTTGGGGGGAGGGGCTGGCCAACTTCGTCCGCCGGACTCGGAATGGGGCGAGACTTTGCGAGCTCCCTCTGTGCGCCAAAATGAGGCAGCGGGCACAGCCACACCCAAAAATAAGCCCCCAAAGGTCCCGTCCCCAAGTTCGTCCGGGCAAAAATGCCAAAAAAAGGGTGCGCAAAGTCCTTGGGGGGACGGGCTGGCCAACTTCGTCCGCCGGACTCGGAATGGGGCGAGACTTTGCGAGCGCCCTCCGTGTGCCAAAAATAGACCGCGGCACAGGCGCGCCCAAAATAAGCCCCGAAGGTCCCGTCCCCAAGTTCGTCCGAAAAAATGCCCAAAAAAGCGGGTGGGCGATAGCCTTGGGGGAGGGCTGGCCAACCGTCCGCGGACTCGGAATGGGCGAGACTTTGCGAGCGCCTCCGTGTGCCAAAAATAGGCCGTGGGCATATCCGCAGACAAAAATAAGCCCCGAAGGTCCCGTCCCCAAAGTTCGTCCGCAAAATGCCCAAAAACGGGGTGGGCTATAGCCTTGGGGAGGGCTGGCCAACTTCCGCCGGACTCGGAATGGGGCGAGACTTTGCGAGCGCCTCCGTGTGCCAAAAATAGGCCGCGGTCACAGCCACGCCCAAAAATAAGCCCCGAAGGTCCCGTCCCCAAGTTCGTCCAAAAAATGCCCAAAAAACGGGTGGGCTCTAGCCTTGGGGGGAGGGGGTGGCAAACTTCGTCCGCCGGACTCGGAATGGGGTGAGACATTGCGAGCACCCTCCATGTACCAAACATAACCCACGGGAACAGCCGCGACCAAAAATAAGCCCCCGAAGGTCCCGTCCCCAAGTTCGTCCAAAATGCCCAAAAACGGGTGGGCTATTGCCTTGGGGGGAGGGGCTGGCCAACTTCGTCCGCCGGACTCGGAATGGGGCGAGACTTTGCGAGTGCCCTCCGTGTACCAAAAATAGGCCGCGAGCACAGCCGCACCCAAAAATAAGCCCCCGAAGGTCCCGTCCCCAAGTTCATCCGCCGCAAAAATGTCCAAAAAACGCGTGGGCTATAGCCTTGGGGGGAGGGGATGGCCAACTTCGTCCGCCGGAGTCGGAATGGGGCGAGACTTTGCGAGCGACCTCCATGTGGCAAATAGAGGCCGCGGGCACAGCCGCGCCCAAAAATAAGCCCCCGAAGGTCCCGTCCCCAAGTTCGTCCGCGCAAAAATGCCCAAAAAACGGGTGGGCTATAGCCTTGGGGGGACGGGCTGGCCAAATTCGTCCGCCGGACTCGGAATGGGGCGAGACTTTGCGAGTGCCCTCCGTGTGCCAAAACTAGGCCGCGGGCACAGCCGCACCCAAAAATAAGCCCCCGAAGGTCCCGTCCCCAAGTTCGTCCGCGCAAAAATGCCCAAAAAACGGGTGGGCTATAGCCTTGGGGGGACGGGCTGGCCAACTTCGTCCGCCGGACTCGGAATGGGGCGAGACTTTGCGAGCACCCTCCGTGTGCCAAAAATAGGCTGCAGTCACAGCCGCGCCCAAAAATAAGCCCCCGAAGGTCCCGTCCCCAAGTTCGTCCGCCGAAAAAATGCCCAAAAAACGGGTGGGCTATAGCCTTGGGGGGAGGGGCTGGCCAACTTCGTCCGCCGGACTCGGAATGGGGTGAGACTTTGTGAGCACCCTCCGTGTACCAAACATAAGCCGCGGGCACAGCCGCGACCAAAAATAAGCCCCCGAAGGTCCCGTCCCCAAGTTCGTCCGCGCAAAAATGCCTAAAAAACGGGTGGGCTATAACCTTGGGGGGACGGGCTGGCCAACTTCGTCCGCCGGACTCGGAATGGGGCGAGACTTTGCGAGCGCCCGTCGTGTGCCAAAAATAGGCCGCGGGCACAGCCGCGCGCAAAAATAAGTCCCTGAAGGTCCCGTCCCCAAGTTCGTCCGCCGCAAAAATGCCCAAAAAACGGGTGGGCTATAGCGTTGGGGGGAGGGGATGGCCAACTTTGTCCGCCGGACTCGGAATGGGGCGAGACTTTGCGAGCGCCCTCCGTGTGCCAAAAAATAGGCCGCAGGCACAGCCGCGCCCAAAAATAAGCCCCCGAAGGTCCCGTCCCCAAGTTCGTCCGCGCAAAAATGCCTAAAAAACGGGTGGGCTATAACCTTGGGGGGATGGGCTGGCCAACTTCGTCCGCCGGACTCGGAATGGGGCGAGACTTTGCGAGTGCCCTCCGTGTGCCAAAAAATAGGCCGCGAGCACAGCCGCACCCAAAAATAAGCCCCTGAAGGTCCCGTCCCCAAGTTCATCCGCCGCAAAAATGTCCAAAAAACGCGTGGGCTATAGCCTTGGGGGGAGGGGATGGCCAACTTCGTCCGCCGGAGTCGGAATGGGGCGAGACTTTGCGAGTGACCTCCATGTGGCAAATAGAGGCCGCGGGCACAGCCGCCCCCAAAAATAAGCCCCCGAAGGTCCCGTCCCCAAGTTCGTCCGCGCAAAAATGCCCAAAAAACGGGTGGGCTATAGCCTTGGGGGGACGGGCTGGCCAACTTCGTCCGCCGGACTCGGAATGGGGCGAGACTTTGCGAGTGCCCTCCGTGTGCCAAAACTAGGCCGCGGGCACAGCCGCACCCAAAAATAAGCCCCCGAAGGTCCCGCCCCAAGTTCGTCCGCGCAAAAATGCCCAAAACGGGTGGGCTATAGCCTTGGGGGACGGGCTGGCCAACTTCCGCCGGACTCGGAATGGGGCGAGACTTTGCGAGCACCCTCCGTGTGCCAAAATAGGCTGCAGTCACAGCGCGCCCAAAAATGAGCCCCGAAGGTCCCGTCCCCAAGTTCGTCCGCCGAAAAAATGCCCAAAAAACGGGTGGGCTATAGCCTTGGGGGGAGGGGCTGGCCCACTTCGTCCGCCGGACTCGGAATGGGGGGAGACTTTGTGAGCACCCTCCGTGTACCAAACATAAGCCGTGGGCACAGCCGCGACCAAAAATAAGCCCCCGAAGGTCCCGTCCCCAAGTTCGTCCGCGCAAAAATGCCTAAAAAACGGGTGGGCTATAACCTTGGGGGGACGGGCTGGCCAACTTCGTCCGCCGGACTCGGAATGGGGCGAGACTTTACGAGCGCCCTCCGTGTGCCAAAAATAGGCCGCGGGCACAGCCGCGCCCAAAAATAAGCCCCCAAAGGTACCGTCCCCAAGTTCGTCCGCCGCAAAAATGCCCAAAAAACGGGTGGGCTATAGCCTTGGGGGAGGGGCTGGCCAACTTCGACCGCTCGACTCGAAATGGGGTGAGACTTTGCGAGCGCCCGTCACAAAAATAGGCCGCGGCACAGCCGCGCAAAAATAAGTCCCAAGGTCCCGTCCCCAAGTTCGTCCGCCGCAAAATGCCCAAAAACGGGTGGGCTATAGCGTTGGGGGAGGGATGGCCAACTTTGTCCGCCGGACTCGGAATGGGGCGAGACTTTGCAGCGCCTCCGTGTGCCAGGCCGCGGCACAGCCGCGCCCAAAAATAAGCCCCCGAAGGTCTCGTCCCCAAGTTCGTCCGCCGAAAAAATACCCAAAAAACGGGTTGGCTATAGCATTGGGGGGAGGGGCTGGCCAACTTCGTCCGCCGGACTCGGAATGGGGTGAGACTTTGCGAGCGCCCTCCGTGTGCCAAAAATAGGTCGCGGGCACAGCCGCGCCCAAAAATAAGCCCCCAAAGGTACCGTCCCCAAGTTCGTCCGCCGCAAAAATGCCCAAAAAACGGGTGGGCTATAGCCTTGGGGGAGGGGCTGGCCAACTTCGTCCGCCGGACTCGAAATGGGGTGAGACTTTGCGAGCGCCCGTCGTGTGCCAAAAATAGGCCGCGGGCACAGCCGCGCGCAAAAATAAGTCCCCGAAGGTCCCGTCCCCAAGTTCGTCCGCCGCAAAATGCCCAAAACGGGTTGGCTATAGCGTTGGGGGGCGGGGCTGGCCAACTTTGTCCGCCGGACTCGGAATGGGGCGAGACTTTGCGAGCGCCCTCCGTGTGCCAAAAAATAGGCCGCGGGCACAGCCGCGCCCAAAAATAAGCCCCCGAAGGTCTCGTCCCCAAGTTCGTCCGCCGAAAAAATACCCAAAAAACGGGTTGGCTATAGCATTGGGGGGAGGGGCTGGCCAACTTCGTCCGCCGGACTCGGAATGGGGTGAGACTTTGCGAGCGCCCTCCGTGTGCCAAAAATACGCCGCGAGCACAGCCGCACCCAAAAATAAGCCCCCGAAGGTCCCGTCCCCAAGTTCGTCCGCCGCAAAAATGTCCAAAAAACGCGTGGGCTATAGCCTTGGGGGGAGGGGATCGCCAACTTCGTCCGCCGGAGTCGGAATGGGGCGAGACTTTGCGAGCGCCCTCCATGTGCCAAATATAGGCCGCGGGCACAGCCGCGCCCAAAAATAAGCCCCCGAAGGTCCCGTCCCCAAGTTCGTCCGCGCAAAAATGCCCAAAAAACGGGTGGGCTATAGCCTTGGGGGGACGGGCTGGCCAACTTTGTCCGCCGGACTCGGAATGGGGCGAGACTTTGCGAGTGCCCTCCGTGTGCCAAAACTAGGCCGCGGGCACAGCCGTGCCCAAAAAAAAGCCCCTGAAGGTCCCGTCCCCAAGTTCGTCCGCGCAAAAATTCCCAAAAAACGGGTGGGCTATAGCCTTCGGGGGACGGGCTGGCCAACTTCGTCCGCCGGACTCGGAATGGGGCGAGACTTTGCGAGCGCCCTCCGTGTGCCAAAACTAGGCCGCGGGCACAGCCGCGCCCAAAAATAAGCCCCCGAAGGTACCGTCCCCAAGTTCGTCCGCCGCAAAAATGCCCAAAAAACGGGTGGGCTATAGCCTTGGGGGGAGGGGTTGGCCAACTTCGTCCGCCGGACTCGGAATGGGGCGAGACTTTGCGAGCGCCCTCCATGTGCCAAATATCGGCCGCGGGAACAGCCGCGCCCAAAAATAAGCCCCCGATGGTCCAGTCCCCAAGTTCGTCCGCGCAAAAATGCCAAAAAAACGGGTGCGCAAAGTCCTTGGGGGGACGGGCTGGCCAACTTCGTCCGCCGGACTCGGAATGCGGCGAGACTTTGCGAGCGCCCTCCGTGTGCCAAAAATAGACCGCGGGCACAGGCGCGCCCAAAAATAAGCCCCCGAAGGTCCCGTCCCCAAGTTCGTCCGCCGAAAAAATGCCCAAAAAACGGGTGGGCGATAGCCTTGGCGGGAGGGGCTGGCCAACTTCGTCCGCCGGACTCGGAATGGGGCGAGACTTTGCGAGCGCCCTCCGTGTGCCAAAAATAGGCCGTGGGCATATCCGCAGACAAAAATAAGCCCCCGAAGGTCCCGTCCCCAAAGTTCGTCCGCCGCAAAAATGCCCAAAAAACGGGTGGGCTATAGCCTTGGGGGGAGGGGGTGGCAAACTTCGTCCGCCGGACTCGGAATGGGGTGAGACTTTGCGAGTACCCTCCATGTACCAAACATAAGCCACGGGCACAGCCGCGACCAAAAATAAGGCCCCGAAGGTCCCGTCCGCAAGTTCGTCCGCCGCAAAAATGCCCAAAAAACGGGTGGGCTATTGCCTTGGGGGGAGGGGCTGGCCAACTTCGTCCGCCGGACTCGGAATGGGGCGAGACTTTGCGAGTGCCCTCCGTGTGCCAAAAATAGGCCGCGAGCACAGCCGCACCCAAAAATAAGCCCCCGAAGGTCCCGTCCCCAAGTTCATCCGCCGCAAAAATGTCCAAAAAACGCGTGGGCTATAGCCTTGGGGGGAGGGGATGGCCAACTTCGTCCGCCGGAGTCGGAATGGGGTGAGACTTTGCAAGCGACCTCCATGTGGCAAATAGAGGCCACGGGCACAGCCGCGCCCAAAAATAAGCCCCCGAAGGTCCCGTCCCCAAGTTCGTCCGCGCAAAAATGCCCAAAAAACGGGTGGGCTATAGCCTTGGGGGGACGGGCTGGCCAACTTCGTCCGCCGGACTCGGAATGGGGCGAGACTTTGCGAGTGCCCTCCGTGTGCCAAAACTAGGCCGCGGGCACAGCCGCACCCAAAAATAAGCCCCCGAAGGTCCCGTCCCCAAGTTCGTCCGCGCAAAAATGCCCAAAAAACGGGTGGGCTATAGCCTTGGGGGGACGGGCTGGCCAACTTCGTCCGCCTCGGACTCGGAATGGGGCGAGACTTTGCAGCACCCTCCGTGTGCCAAAATAGGCTGCAGTCACAGCCGCGCCCAAAAATAAGCCCCAAGGTCCTGTCCCCAAGTTCGTCAAAAAAATGCCCAAAAACGGGTGGGCTATAGCCTTGGGGAGGGGCTGGCCAACTCGTCCGCCGGACTCGGAATGGGGTGAGACTTTGTGAGCACCCTCCGTGTACCAAACATAAGCCGCGGGCACAGCCGCGACCAAAATAAGCCCAAGGTCCCGGCCCCAAGTTCGTCCGCGCAAAATGCCTAAAAACGGGTGGGCTATAACCTTGGGGGACGGGCCAACTTCGTCCCGGACTCGGAATGGGGCGAGACTTACGAGCGCCTCCGTGTGCCAAAAATAGGCCGCGGGCACAGCCGCCCAAAAATAAGCCCCCAAAGGTACCGTCCCCAAGTTCGTCCGCCGCAAAATGCCAAAAAACGGGTGGGCTATAGCCTTGGGGGAGGGGCTGGCCAACTTCGTCCGCCGGACTCGAAATGGGGTGAGACTTTGCGAGCGCCCGTCGTGTGCCAAAAATAGGCCGCGGGCACAGCCGCGCGCAAAAATAAGTCCCCGAAGGTCCCGTCCCCAAGTTCGTCCGCCGCAAAAATGCCCAAAAAACGGGTGGGCTATAGCGTTGGGGGGAGGGGATGGCCAACTTTGTCCGCCGGACTCGGAATGGGGCGAGACTTTGCGAGCTCCCTCCGTGTGCCAAAAAATAGGCCGCGGGCACAGCCGCGCCCAAAAATAAGCCCCCGAAGGTCTCGTCCCCAAGTTCGTCCGCCGAAAAAATACCCAAAAAACGGGTTGGCTATAGCATTGGGGGGAGGGGCTGGCCAACTTCGTCCGCCGGACTCGGAATGGGGTGAGACTTTGCGAGCGCCCTCCGTGTGCCAAAAATTCGCCGCGAGCACAGCCGCACCCAAAAATAAGCCCCCGAAGGTCCCGTCCCCAAGTTCGTCCGCCGCAAAAATGTCCAAAAAACGCGTGGGCTATAGCCTTGGGGGGAGGGGATCGCCAACTTCGTCCGCCGGTGTCGGAATGGGGCGAGACTTTGCGAGCGCCCTCCATGTGCCAAATATAGGCCGCGGGCACAGCCGCGCCCAAAAATAAGCCCCCGAAGGTCCCGTCCCCAAGTTCGTCCGCGCAAAAATGCCCAAAAAACGGGTGGGCTATAGCCTTGGGGGGACGGGCTGGCCAACTTCGTCCGCCGGACTCGGAATGGGGCGAGACTTTGCGAGTGCCCTCCGTGTGCCAAAACTAGGTGGTGGGCACAGCCGTGCCCAAAAATAAGCCCCCGAAGGTCCCGTCCCCAAGTTCGTCCGCGCAAAAATTCCCAAAAAACGGGTGGGCTATAGCCTTGGGGGGACGGGCTGGCCAACTTCGTCCGCCGGACTCGGAATGGGGCGAGACTTTGCGAGCGCCCTCCATGTGCCAAATATCGGCCGCGGGAACAGCCGCGCCCAAAAATAAGCCCCCGAAGGTCCCGTCCCCAAGTTCGTCCGCGCAAAAATGCCAAAAAAACGGGTGCGCAAAGTCCTTGGGGGGACGGGCTGGCCAACTTCGTCCGCCGGACTCGGAATGGGGCGAGACTTTGTGAGCGCCCTCCGTGTACCAAAAATAGACCGCGGACACAGGCGCGCCCAAAAATAAGCCCCCGAAGGTCCCGTCCCCAAGTTCGTCCGCCGAAAAAATGCCCAAAAAACGGGTGGGCGATAGCCTTGGGGGGAGGGGCTGGCCAACTTCGTCCGCCGGACTCGGAATGGGGTGAGACTTTGCGAGCACCCTCCATGTACCAAACATAAGCCGCGGGCATAGCCGCGACCAAAAATAAGCCCCCGAAGGTCCCATCCCCAAGTTCGTCCGCGCAAAAATGCCTAAAAAACGGGTGGGCTATAGCCTTGGGGGGAGGGGCTGGCCAACTTCGTCCGCCGGACTCGGAATGGGGCGAGACTTTGCGAACGCCCTCCGTGTGCCAAAAATAGGCCGTGGCCATATCCGCAGACAAAAATAAGCCCCCGAAGGTCCCGTCCCCAAAGTTCGTCCGCCGCAAAAATGCCCAAAAAACGGGTGGGCTATAGCCTTGGGGGGAGGGGCTGGCCAACTTCGTCCGCCGGACTCGGAATGGGGCGAGACTTTGCGAGCTCCCTCCGTGTGCCAAAATGAGGCAGCGGGCACAGCCGCACCCAAAAATAAGCCCCCGAAGGTCCCCTCCCCAAGTTCGTCCGCCGCAAAAATGCCCAAAAAACGGGTGGGCAAAGTCCTTGGGGGGACGGGCTGGCCAACTTCGTCCGCCGGACTCGGAATGGGGCGAGACTTTGCGAGCACCCTCCGTGTGCCAAAAATAGGCCGCGGGCACAGGCGCGCCCAAAAATAAGCCCCCGAAGGTCCCGTCCCCAAGTTCGTCCGCCGAAAAAATGCCCAAAAAACGGGTGGGCGATAGCCTTGGGGGGAGGGGCTGGCCAACTTCGTCCGCCGGACTCGGAATGGGGTGAGACTTTGCGAGCACCCTCCATGTACCAAACATAAGCCGCGGGCACAGCCGCGACTAAAAATAAGCCCCCGAAGGTCCCGTCCCCAAGTTCGTCCGCGCAAAAATGCCTAAAAAACGGGTGGGCTATAGCCTTGGGGGGAGGGGCTGGCCAACTTCGTCCGCCGGACTCGGAATGGGGCGAGACTTTGCGAGCGCCCTCCGTGTGCCAAAAATAGGCCGTGGGCATATCCGTAGACAAAAATAAGCCCCCGAAGGTCCCGTCCCCAAAGTTCGTCCGCCGCAAAAATGCCCAAAAAACGGGTGGGCTATAGCCTTGGGGGGAGGGGCTGGCCAACTTCGTCCGCCGGACTCGGAATGGGGCGAGACTTTGCGAGCTCCCTCCGTGCGCCAAAATGAGGCAGCGGGCACAGCCGCACCCAAAAATAAGCCCCCGAAGGTCCCCTCCCCAAGTTCGTCCGCCGTAAAAATGCCCAAAAAACGGGTGGGCTATAGCCTTGGGGGGAGGGGATGGCCAACTTCGTCCGCCGGACTCGGAATGGGGCGAGAATTTTCGAGCGCCCTCCGTGTGCCAACAATAGGCCACGGCCACAGCCGCGCCCAAAAATAAGCCCCCGATGGTCCCGTCCCCAAGTTCGTCCGCCGCAAAAAAGCCCAAAAAACGGGTGGGCTCTAGCCTTGGGGGGAGGGGCTGGCCAACTTCGTCCGCCGGACTCGGAATGGGGCGAGACTTTGCGAGCGCCCTCCGTGTGCCAAAACTAGGCCGTGGTCACAGCCACGTCCAAAAATAAGCCCCCGAAGGTCCCGTCCCCAAGTTCGTCCGCCGCAAAAATGCCCAAAAAACGGGTGGGCTCTAGCCTTGGGGGGAGGGGCTGGGCAACTTCGTCCGCCGGACTCGGAATGGGGCGAGACTTTGCGAGCACCCTCCGTTTGCCAAACATAGGCCGTGGGCACAGCCGCGCCCAAAAATAAGCCCCCGAAGGTCCCGTACCCAAGTTCGTCCTCCGCAAAAATGCCCAAAAAACGGGTGGGCTATAGCCTTGGGGGGAGGGGATGGCCGACTTCGTCCGCCGGACTCGGAATGGGGCGAGACTTTTAGAGCGCCCTCCGTGTGCCAACAATATGCCGCGGCACAGCCGCTCCCAAAAATAAGCCCCCGATGGTCCCGTCCCCAAGTTCGTCCGCCGCCAAAATGCCCAAAAAACGGGTGGGCTATAGCCTTGGGGGGAGGGGCTGGCCAACTTCGTCCGCCGGACTCGGAATGGGGCGAGACTTTGCGAGTGCCCTCCGTGTGCCAAAAATAGGCCACGGTCACAGCCACGCCCAAAAATAAGCCCCCGAAGGTCCCGTCCCCAAGTTCGTCCGCCGCAAAAATGCCCAAAAAACGGGTGGGCTATAGCCTTGGGGCGAGGGGCTGGCCAACTTCGTCCGCCGGAGTCGGAATGGGGCGAGACTTTGCGAGCACCCTCCGTGTGCCAAAAATAGGCCGCGGACACAGCCACTCCCAAAAATAAGCCCCCGAAGGTCCCGTCCCCAAGTTCGTCCTCCGCAAAAATGCCCAAAAAACGGGTGGGCTATAGCCTTGGGGGGAGGGGATGGCCAACTTCGTCCGCCGGACTCGGAATGGGGCGAGACTTTTAGAGCGCCCTCCGTGTGCCAACAATATGCCGCGGGAACAGCCACTCCCAAAAATAAGCCCCCGATGGTCCCGTCCCCAAGTTCGTCCGCCGCAAAAATGCCCAAAAAACGGGTGGGCTATAGCCTTGGGGGGAGTGGCTGGCCAACTTCGTCCGCCGGACTCGGAATGGGGCGAAATTTTGCGAGCTCCCTCCGTGTGCGAAAAAGAGGCAGCGGGCACAGCCTCGCCCAAAAATAAGCCCCCGATGGTCCCGTCCCCAAGTTCATCCGCCGCAAAAATGCCCAAAAAACGGGTGGGCTATAGCCTTGGGGGGAGGGGCTGGCCAACTTCGTCCGCCGGACTCGGAATGGGGCGAGACTTTGCGAGCACCCTCCGTGTGCCAAAAATAGGCCGTGGGCACAGCCACGCCCAAAAATAAGCCCCCGAAGGTCCCGTCCCCAAGTTCGTCCGCCGCAAAAATGCCCAAAAAACGGGTGGGCTATAGCCTTGGGGGGAGGGGCTGGCCAACTTCGTCCGCCGGACTCGGAATGGGGCGAGAGTTTGCGAGCGCCCTCCGTGTGCCAAATATAGGCCGCGGTCACAGCCACACCCAAAAATAAGCTTCCGAAGGTCCCGTCCCCAAGTTCGTCCGCCGCAAAAATGCCCAAAAAACGGGTGGGCTCTAGCCTTGGGGGGAGGGGCTGGCCAACTTCGTCCGCCGGACTCGGAATGGGGCGAGACTTTGCGAGCACCCTCCGTTTGCCAAACATAGGCCATGGGCACAGCCGCGCCCAAAAATAAGCCCCCGAAGGTCCCGTCCCCAAGTTCGTCCGCCGCAAAAATGCCCAAAAAACGGGTGGGCTATAGCCTTGGGGGGAGGGGCTGGCCAACTTCGTCCGCCGGACTCGTAATGGGGCGAGACTTTGCGAGCGGCCTCAGTGTGCCAAAAATAGGCCGCGGACACAGCCGCGCCGAAAAATAAGCCCACGAAGGTCCCGTCCCCAAGCTCGTCCGCTGCAAAAATCCCCAAAAAACGGGTTGGCTATTGACTTGGGGGGAGGGGCTGGCCGACTTCGTCCGCCGGACTCGGAATGGGGCGAGAGTTTGCGAGCGCCCTCCGTGTGACAAAAATAGGCCGCAGGAACAGCCGCGCCAAAAAATAAGCCCCCGAAGGTCCAGTACCCAAGTTCGTCGTCCGCAAAAATGCCCAAAAAACGGGTGGGCTATAGCCTTGGGGGGAGGGGATGGCCAACTTCGTCCGCCGGACTCGGAATGGGGCGAGACTTTTAGAACGCCCTCAGTGTGCCAAAAATAGGTGGCGGGCACAGCCGCACCCAAAAATAAGGCCCCGAAGGTCCCGTCCCCAAGTTCGTCCGCCGTAAAAATGCCCGACAAAACGGGTGGGCTATAGCCTTGGGGGGGGGGGGGTTGACCAACTTCGTCCGCCGGACTCGGAATGGGGCGAGACTTTACGAGCGCCCTCCGTGTACCAAAAATAGGCCGCAGGCACAGCCGCGCCCAAAAATAAGGCCCCGAAGGTCCCGTCCCCAAGTTCGTCCGCCGTAAAAATGCCCGAAAAAACGGGTGGGCTATAGACTTGGGGGGGGGGGGCTGACCAACTTCGTCCGCCGGACTCGGAATGGGGCGAGACTTTACGAGCGCCCTCCGTGTGCCAAAAATAGGCCACGGGCAAAGCCGCGCCCAAAAATAAGGCCCCGAAGGTCCCGTCCCCAAGTTCGTCAGCCGCAAAAATGCCCAAAAAACGGGTGGGCTATAGCCTTGGGGGGAGGGGCTGGCCCGCTTCGTCCGCCGGACTCGGAATGGGGCGAGACTCTGCGAGCGGCCTCCGTGTGCCAAAAATAGGCCGTGGGCACAGCCGCGCCCAAAAATAAGCGTCCGAAGGTCCAGTCCCCGAGTTCGTCCGCCGCAAAAATGCCCAAAAAACGGGTGGGCTATAGCCTTGGGGGGAGGGGCTGGCCAACTTCGTCCGCCGGACTCGGAATGGGGCGAGACTTTGCGAGCGCCCTCCGTGTGCCAAAAATAGGCCGCGGGCACAGCCGCGCCCAAAAATAAGCGCCCGAAGGTCCAGGCCCCGAGTTCGTCCGCCGCAAAAATGCCCAAAAAATGGGTGGGCTATAGCCTTGGGGGGAGGGGCTGGCCAACTTCGTCCGCCGGACTCGGAATGGGGCGATACTTTTCGAGCACCCTCCGTGTGCCAAAAATAGGCCGCGGGCACAACCGTACCCAAAAATAAGCCACCGAAGGTCCCGTCCCCAACTTCGTCCGCCGCAAAAATGCCCAAAAAACGGGTGGGCTATAGCCTTGGGGGGAGGGGATGGCCAACTTCGTCCGCCGGACTCGGAATGGGGCGAGACTTTGCGAGCGCCCTCCGTGTTCCAAAAATAGGCTGCGGGCACAGCCGCGTCCAAAAATAAGCGCCCGAAGGTCCCGTCCCCATGTTCGTCCGCCGCAAAATTGCCCAAAAACGGGTGGGCTATAGCCTTGGGGGGAGGGCTGGCCAACTTCGTCGGCCGGACTCGGAATGGGGCGAGACTTTGCGAGCGCCCTCCATGTCCCAAAAATAACCGTGCGCAAAAATAAGCCCCCGAAGGTCCCGTCCCCAAGTTCGTCAGCCGCAAAAATGCCCAAAAAACGGGTGGGCTATAGCCTTGGGGGGAGGGGCTGGCCCGCTTCGTCCGCCGGACTCGGAATGGGGCGAGACTCTGCGAGTGCCCTCCGTGTGCCAAAAATAGGCCGAGGGCACAGCCGAACCCAAAAATAAGCGTCCGAAGGTCCAGTCCCCGAGTTCGTCCGCCGCAAAAATGCCCAAAAAACGGGTGGGCTATAGCCTTGGGGGGAGGGGCTGGCCAACTTCGTCCGCGGGACTCGGAATGGGGCGAGACTCTGCGAGCGGCCTCCGAGTGCCAAAAATAGGCCGTGGGCACAGCCGCGCCCAAAAATAAGTGCCCGAAGGTCCAGTCCCCGAGTTCGTCCGCCGCAAAAATGCCCAAAAAACGGGTGGGCTATAGCCTTGGGGGGAGGGGCTGGCCAACTTCGTCCGCCGGACTCGGAATGGGGCGAGACTCTGCGAGCAACCTCCGTGTGCCAAAAATAGGCCACCGGAACCACCGCGCCCAAAAACAAGCGTCCGAATGTCCCGTCCCCAAATTCGTCCGCTGCAAAAATGCCCAAAAAACGGGTGGGCTATAGCCTTGGGGGGAGGGGCTGGAAAAACTTTGTCCGCCGGACTCGGAATGGGGCAAGACTTTGCGAGCACCCTCCGTGTGCCAAAAATAGGCAGCGGTCACAGCCGCGCCCAAAAATAAGCACCCGAAGGTCCTGTCCCCAAGTTCGTCCGCCTCAAAAATGCCCAAAAAACGGGTGGGCTATAGCCTTGGGGGGAGGGGCTGGCCCACTTCGTCCGCCGGACTCGGAATGGGGCGAGACTCTGCGAGCGCCCTCCGTGTGATAAAAAATAGGCCGCGGGCACAGCCGCGCCCAAAAACAAGCGTCCGAACGTCCCGTCCCAAAGTTCGTCCGCCGCAAAAATGCCAAAAAAACGGGTGGGCTATAGCCTTGGGGGGAGGGGCTGGCCAACTTCGTCCGCCGGACTCGGAATGGGACGAGACTTTGCGAGTGCCCTCCGAGTGCCAAAAATAGGCCGCGGGCACTGCCACACCCAAAAATAAGCGCCCGAAGGTCCCGTCCCCAAGTTCGTCCGCCGCAAAATGCCCAAAAAAAGGGTGGGCTATAGCCTTGGGGGGAGGGGCTGGCCAACTTCGTCCGCCGGACTCGGAATGGGGCGAGACTTTGCGAGCGCCCTCCATGTGCCAAAAATAGGCCGTGGGCACAGCCGCGCCCAAAAATAAGCGCCCGAAGGTCCAGTCCCCGAGTTCGTCCGCCGCAAAAATGCCCAAAAAACGGGTGGGCTATAGCCTTGGGGGGAGGGGCTGGCCAACTTCGTCCGCCGAACTCGGAATGGGGCGAGACTCTACGAGCGCCCTCCGTGTGCCAAAAATAGGCCGTGGGCACAGCCGTGCCCAAAAATAAGCACCCGAAGGTCCAGTCCCCGAGTTCGTCCGCCGCAAAAATGCCAAAAAAACGGGTGGGCTATAGCCTTGGGGGGAGGGGCTGGCCCACTTCGTCCGCCGGACTCGGAATGGGGCGAGACTCTGGGAGCGCCCTCCGTGTGCCAAAAATAGGCTGCAGGAACAGCCGCACCCAAAAGCAAGCGTCCGAACGTCCCGTCCCCAAATTCGTCCGCCGCAAAAATGCCCAAAAAACGGGTGGGCTATAGCCTTGGGGGGAGGGGCTGGCCAACTTCGTCCGCCGGACTCGGAATGGGCCGAGACTTTGCAAGCGCCCTCCGTGTGCCAAATATAGGCCGCGGGCACAGCCGCGCCCAAAAATAAGTGCCCGAAGGTCCCGTCCCCAAGTTCGTCCGCCGCAAAAATGCCCAAAAAACGGGTGGGCTATAGCCTTGGGGGGAGGGGCTGGCCAACTTCGTCCGCCGGACTCGGAATGGGGCGAGACTTTGCGAGCACACTCCGTGTGCCAAAAATAGGCCACGGGCACAGCCGCGCCCAAAAATAAGCGCCCGAAGGTCCCGTACCCAAGTTCGTCCGCCGCAAAAATGCCCAAAAAACGGGTGGGCTATAGCCTTGGGGGGAGGGGCTGGCCAACTTCGTCCGCCGGACTCGGAATGGGGTGAGACTTTGTGACCGCCCTCCGTGTGCCAAAAATAGGCCACAGCCGCGCCAAAAAATAAGCACCCGAATGTCCCGTACACATGTTCGTCCGCCTCAAAAATGCCCAAAAAACGGGTGGGCTATAGCCTTGGGGGGAGGGGCTGGCCAACTTCGTCCGCCGGACTCGGAATGGGGCGAGACTCTGCGAGCGCCCGCCGTGTGCCAAAAATAGGCCGCGGGCACAGCCGTGCCCAAAAACAAGCGTCCGAACGTCCCGTCCCCAAATTCGTCCGCCGCAAAAATGCCCAAAAAACGGGTGGGCTATAGCCTTGGGGGGAGGGGCTGGCCAACTTCATCCGCCGGACTCGGAATGGGGCGAAACTTTGCAAGCGCCCTCCGTGTGCCAAAAATAGGCCGCGGGCACAGCCGCGCCCAAAAATAAGCACCCGAAGGTCCAGTCCCCGAGTTCGTCCGCCGCAAAAATGCCCAAAAAACGGGTGGGCTATAGCCTTGTGGGGAGGGGCTGGCCCACTTCGTCCGCCGGACTCGGAATGGGGCGAGACTCTGCGAGCGCCCTCCGTTTGCCAAAAATAGGCCGCAGGAACAGCCGCGCCTAAAAACAAGCGTCCGAACGTCCCGTCCCCAAATTCGTCCGCCGCAAAAATGCCCAAAAAACGGGTGGGCTATAGCCTTGGGGGGAGGGGCTGGCCAACTTCGTCCGCCGGACTCGGAATGGGACGATACTTTGCGAGCACCTCCGAGTGCTAAAAATAGGCCGCGGGCACTGACGCGCCCGAAGGTCCCGTCCCCAAGTTCGTCCGCCGCAAAAATGCCCAAAAAACGGGTGGGCTATAGCCTTGGGGGGAGGGGCTGGCAAACTTCGTCCGCTGGACTCGGAATGGGGCGAGACTTTGCGACCACCCTCCGTGTGCCAAAAATAGGCCACGGGCACAGCCGCGCCCAAAAATAAGAACCCGAAGGTCCCGTCCCCAAGGTCGTCCGCCGCAAAAATCCCCAAAAAAAGGGAGGGCTATAGCCGTGGGGGGAGGGGCTTGCCAACTCTCGTCCCGCCGACTCGGAATGGGGTGAGACTTTGCACCGCCTCCGTGTGCTGTGGGCAAAAATAGGCCGCGGTCACAGCCGCGCCCAAAAAAAAGCCCCCGAAGGTCCCGTCCCCAAGTTCGTCCGCCGCAAAAATGCCCAAAAAATGGGTGGGCTATAGCCTTGGGGGGAGGGGCTGGCCAACTTCGTCCGCCGGACTCGGAATGGGGCGAGACTCTGCGAGCGCCCTCCGTGTGCCAAAAATAGGCCGCGGGCACAGCCGCGTCCAAAAACAGGCGTCCGAACGTCCCTTCCCCAAATTCGTCCGCCGCAAAAATGCCCCAAAAACGGGTGGGCTATAGCCTTGGGGGGAGGGGCTGGCCCAATTCGTCCGCCGGACTCGGAATGGGGCGAGACTTTGCAAGCGCCCTCCGTGTGCCAAAAATAGGCTGCGGGCACAGCCGCGCCCAAAACTAAGCGCCCGAAGGTCCCGTCCCAAAGTTCGTCCGCCGCAAAAATGCCCAAAATACGGGTGGGCTATAGCCTTGGGGGGAGGGGCTGGCCAACTTCGTCCGCCGGACTCGTAATGGGGCGATACTTTGTGAGCGCCCTCCGTGTGCCAAAAATAGGATGCGGGCACAGCCGCGCCCAAAAACAAGCGCCCACATTCCCCGTCCCCAAGTTTGTCCGCCGCAAACATGCCCAAAAAACGGCTGGGCTATAGCCTTGGGGGGAGGGGCTGGCCAACTTCGTCCGCCGGACTCGGAATGGGGCGAGACTTTGCGAGCGCCCTCCGTGTGCCAAAAATAGGACGGGGGCACAGCCGCGCCCAAAAATAAGTCCCCGAAGGTCCCGTCCCCAAGTTCGTCCGCCGCCAAAATGCCCAAAAACGGTGGGCTATAGCCTTGGGGGAGGCTGGCCAACTGTCCGCTCGGACTCTGAATGGGGCGAGACTTTGCAGCGCCTCCGTGTGCTAAAAATAGGCCGTGGTACAGCCGCGCTTAAAAATAAGCCCCGGGTCCTGGCCCCAAGTTCGTCCGCAAAAATGCCCAAAACGGGTGGGCTATAGCCTTGGGGGAGGGCTGGCCAACTTCGTCCGCCGGACTTTGGAATGGGGCGAGACTTTGCGAGCGCTCCGTGTGCCAAAATAGGACGGGGCACAGCCGCGCCCAAAAATAAGTCCCCGAAGGTCCCGTCCCCAAGTTCGTCCGCCGCCAAAATGCCCAAAAAACGGGTGGGCTATAGCCTTGGGGGGAGGGGCTGGCCAACTTCGTCCGCCGGACTCGGAATGGGGTGAGACTTTGCGAGCGCCCTCCGTTTGCTAAACATAGGCCACGGGCACAGCCATGTCCAAAAATAAGCCCCCGAAAGTCCCGTCCCCAAGTTCGTCCGCCGCAAAAATGCCCAAAAAACGGGTGGGCTATAGGCTTGGGGGGAGGGGCTGGCCAACTTCGTCGGCCGGACTCGGAATGGGGCGAGATTTGCAGCACCCTCCGTGGTGCTGTAAAATAGGCCACGGGCAAAGCCGCACTCCAAAAATAAGCCCCGAAGGTCCCCCCAAGTTCGTCCGCAGCCAAAATGCCCAAAAACGGGTGGGCTATAGCCTTGGGGGAGGCTGGCCAACTTCGTCCGCCGGACTCGAATGGGGCGAGACTTTGCAGCGCCTCCGTGTACCAAAATAGGCCGTGGGTACAGCCGAACCCAAAAATAAGCCCCCGAAGGTCCCGTCCCCGAGTTCGTCCGATGCAAAAATGCCCAAAAAACGGGTGGGCTATAGTCTTGGGGGGAGGGGCGGGCCCACTTCGTCCGCCAGACTCGGAATGGGGCGAGACTTTGCGAGCGCCCTCCGTGTGCCAAAAATAGACCGCGGGCACAGCCGCGCTTAAAAATAAGCCCCCAAAGGTCCCGTCCCCAAGTTCGTCCGCCGCAAAAATGCCCAAAAAACGGGTGGTCTATAGCCTTGGGGGGAGGGGCTGGCCAACTTCGTCCGCCAGACTCGGAATGGGGCGAGACTTTGCGAGCGCCTCCGTGTGCCAAAATAGACCGTGGGCACAGCCGCGCTTAAAAATAAGCCCCCAAAGGTCCCGTCCCCAAGTTCGTCCGCCGCAAAAATGCCCAAAAAACGGGTGGGCTATAGCCTTGGGGGGAGGGGCTGGCCAACATCGTCCGCCGGACTCGGAATGGGGCGAGACTTTGCGAGCGCCGTCGTGTGCTAGGACGGGGCACAGCCGCGCCCAAAATAAGTCCCCGAAGGTCCCGTCCCCAAGTTCGTCTCGCCGCCAAAATGCCCAAAAAACGGGGTGGGCTATAGCCTTGGGGGAGGGTGGCCAACTTCTGTCCGCCGGACTGAATGGGGCGAGACTTCAGAACGGCCTCCGTGTGCAAAAATAGGCCGCTGGGCACAGCCGTGCGTTTCCAAAAATAAACCCCCGAAGGTCCTGGCCCCCAGGTTCGTCCGCCGTAAAATGCCCAAAAATCGGTGGGCTATAGCCTTCGGGAGGCCGCCAACTTCGTCCGCCGGACTCGGAATGGGGCGAGACTTTGCGAGCGCCTCCGTGTGCCAAAAAGGCCACGGGCAAAGCCGCACCCAAAAATAAGCCCCGAAGGTCCCGTCCCCAAATTCGTCCGCCGCAAAAATGCCCAAATAACGGGTGGACAATAGCCTTGGGGGGAGGGGCTGGCCAACTTCGTCCGCCGGACTCGGAATGGGGCGAGACTTTGTGAGCGCCCTCCGTGTGCCAAACATAGGCCGTGGACACAACCGCGCCCAAAAATAAGCCCCCGAAGGTCCCGTCCCCAAGTTCGTCCGCCGCAAAAATGCCCAAAAAACGGGTGGGCTATAGCCTTGGTGGGAGGGGCTGGCCAACTTCGTCCGCCGGACTCGGAATTGTGCGAGACTTTGCGAGCCCCCTCCGTGTGCCAAAAATAGGCCACGGGCACAGTCACACCCAAAAATAAGCCCCCGAAGGTCCCGTCCCCGAGTTCGTCCGCTGCAAAAATGGCCAAAAAACGGGTGGGCTATAGCCTTGGGGGGAGGGGCTGGCCCACTTCGTCCGCCAGACTCGGAATGGGGCGAGACTTTGCGAGCGCCCTCCGTGGTGACCCAGTGGGGCACAGCCGCGCTTAAACATAAGCCCCAAGGTCCCGCCCCAAGTTCGGGCCTCCCGCCGCAAAATGCCCAAAAACGGGTGGTCTCATAGCCTTGGGGGAGGGCTGGCCAACTTCTGTCCACTCGGAATGGGGCATGAGACTTTGCGAGCGCCCTCCGTGAACCAAAAATAGGCCGCGGGCACAGCCGTGCCTAAAATAGCGCCCAAGGTCCCGTCCCCAAATCCGTCCGCCCCAAAACGCCCCTAAAACGGGGTGGGCTATAGACTTGGGGAGGGATTGGCCGACTTCGTCCGTCACTGACTCGAATGGGGCGAGACTTTGGGAACGCCTCTGTGGTGCCAACAGGCGGGCACAGCCGCGCCAAAAATAAGCCCCCAAAGGTCCCGTTCCCAAGTTCCGTGCGCCGCAAAATGCCTAAAAATGGTGGCTATAGCCTTGGGGGAGGGCTGGCCAACTCGTCCGCCGGACTCGGAATTGTGCGAGACTTGCGAGCCCTCCGTGTGCCAAAAATAGGCCACGGCACAGCCAACCCAAAAATAAGACCAAGGTCCCCCCGAGTTCGTCCGATGCAAAAATGCCCAAAAACGGGTGGGCTATAGTCTTGGGGGAGGGGCGGGCCCACTTCTGCCGACTAATGGGGCGAGACTTTCGCAGCGCTCCGTGCCGGGCGGGCACAGCCGCTTAAAAATAAGTGCCCGAAGGTCCTCCCCAAGGTGCGCCCGCAAAATTGCCATAAAACGGGTGGGCTATAGCCTTGGGGGGAGGGGCTGGCCAACTTTGTCCGCCGGACTCGGAATTGTGCGAGACTTTGCGAGCCCCCTCCGTGTGCCAAAAATAGGCCACGGGCACAGCCGAACCCAAAAATAAGACCCCGAAGGTCCCGTCCCCGAGTTCGTCCGATGCAAAAATGCCCAAAAAACGGGTGGGCTATAGTCTTGGGGGGAGGGGCGGGCCCACTTCGTCCGCTGACTTAATGGGGCGAGACTTGCAGCGCCTCTGTGCCAAAAAATAGACCGCCCGGGCACAGCCGCGCTTTAAAAATAAGCCCCCGAAGGTCCCGTCCCCAAGTTCGTCCCGCTGCAAAAATGGCCAAAAACGGGGCTATAGCCTTGGGAGGGCTGGCCCACTCGTCCGCCAGACTCGGAATGGGGCGAGACTTGCGAGCGCTCCGTGTGCCAAAAATAGACCGTGGGCACAGCTGCGAAATATAAGCTCCCCGAAGGTCCCGTCCCCGAGTTCGTCCGCTGCAAAATGGCCAAAAAAGCGGGTGGGCTATAGCCTTGGGGGAGGGGCTGGCCCACTTCGTCCACTGAATGGGGCGAGACTTTGCAGCGCCTCCGTGTGCCAAAAATAGACCGTGGGCACAGCCGCGCTTTAAATATAAGCCTCGAAGGTCCCGTCCCAAGTTCGTCCGCCGCAAAAATGCCCAAAACGGTGGTCTATAGCCTTGGGGGGAGGGGCTGGCCAACTTCGTCCGCCGGACTCTGAATGGGGCGAGACTTTGCGAACGGCCTCCGTGTGCAAAAAATAGGCCGCGGGCACAGCCGTGCCCAAAAATAAACCCCCGAAGGTCCCGTCCCCAGGTTCGTCCGCCGGCAAAATGCCTGCAAAATCGGGTGGGCTATAGCTCGGGAGGGGCTGCCAACTTCGGGTCTCGGCCGGACTCGGAATGGGGCGAGACTTTGCGAGCGCCCTCCGTGTGCCAAAAATAGGCCACGGGCAAAGCCGCACCCAAAAAATAAGCCCCCGAAGGTCCCGTCCCCAAATTCGTCCGCCGCAAAAATGCCCAAATAACGGGTGGACAATAGCCTTGGGGGGAGGGGCTGGCCAACTTCGTCCGCCGGACTCTGAATGGGGCGAGACTTTGCGAACGGCCTCCGTGTGCCAAAAATAGGCCACGGGCACAGCCGAACCCAAAAATAAGCCCCCGAAGGTCCCGTCCCCGAGTTCGTCCGATGCAAAAATGCCCAAAAAACGGGTGGGCTATAGTCTTGGTGGGAGGGGCTGGCCAACTTCGTCCGCCGGACTCGGAATTGTGCGAGACTTTGCGAGCCCCCTCCGTGTGCCAAAAATAGGCCACGGGCACAGTCACACCCAAAAATAAGCCCTCAAGGTCCTGCCCCCCGAGTTCGTCCGCTGCAAAATGGCTAAAAACGGGTGGGCTAGCCTTGGGGGAGGGGCTGGCCCACTTGTCCGCCAGACTCGGAATGGGCGAGACTTTGCAGCGCCTCCGTGTGCCAAAAATAGACCGGGCACAGCCGCGCTTAAATATAAGCCCCTCAAGGTCCTGGTCCCCAAGTTCGTCCGCCGCAAAAATGCCCAAAAAACGGGTGGTCTATAGCCTTGGGGGGAGGGGCTGGCCAACTTCGTCCGCCGGACTCGGAATGGGGCGAGACTTTGCGAGCGCCCTCCGTGAACCAAAAATAGGCCGCGGGCACAGCCGTGCCCAAAAATAAGCGCCCGAAGGTCCCGTCCCCAAGTTCGTCCGCCGCAAAAATGCCCAAAAAACGGGTGGGCTATAGCCTTGGGGGGAGGGATTGGCCGACTTCGTCCGCCGGACTCGGAATGGGGCGAGACTTTGGGAACGGCCTCTGTGTGCCAACAATAGGCCGCGGGCACAGCCGCGCCCAAAAATAAGCCCCCAAAGGTCCCGTTCCCAAGTTCGTGCGCCGCAAAAATGCCCAAAAAACGGGTGGGCTATAGCCTTGGGGGGAGGGGCTGGCCAACTTCGTCCGCCGGACTCGGAATTGTGCGAGACTTTGCAGCGCCTCCGTGAGCTGGGTAATAGGCAGGTGCACAGCTGCGCCCAGAAATAAGCGCCCGAAGGTCCCGCCTCCCCCAAGTTCGTCCGCCGCAAAAATGCCCAAAAAACGGGTGGGATATAGCCTTGGGGGGAGGGATTGGCCTACTTCGTCCGCCGGACTCGGAATAAGGCGAGACTTTGGGAACGGCCTCTGTGTGCTAACACAGGTCAGCGGCACAGCCGCACCCAAAAATAAGCCCCCGAAGGTCGCGTTCCCAAGTTCGTGCGCCGCAAAAATGCCCAAAAAACGGGTGGGCTATAGCCTTGGGGGGAGGGGCTGGCCAACTTCGTCCGCCGGACTCGGAATGGGGCGAGACTTTGCGAACGGCCTCCGTGTGCAAAAAATAGGACGTGGGCACAGCCGCGCCCAAAAATAAGCCCCCGAAGGTCCCGTCCCCAAGGTCCTCCGCCGCAAAAATGCCCAAAAAACGGGTGGTCTATAGCCTTGGGGGGAGGGGCTGGCCGACTTCGTCCGCCGGACTCGGAATGGGGCGAGACTTTGGGAACGGCCTCTGCGTGCCAACAATAGGCAGCGGGCACAGCCGCGCCCAAAAATAAGCCCCCGAAGGTCCCGTTCCCAAGTTCGTGCGCCGCAAAATGCCCAAAAACGGTGGGCTATAGCCTTGGGGGAGGGGGCTGGCCAACTCTCGTCCGCCTCGGACTCGGAATGGGTGAGACTTGCGAACGGCCTCCGTGAGCCGTGTGGTCAGGCCGCGGCACAGACGCGCCCAAAAATAAGCCCCCGAAGGTCCCGTCCCCAAGTTCGTCCGCCGCAAAAATGCCCAAAAAACGGGTGGGCTATAGCCTTGGGGGGAGGGGCTGGCCAACTTCTTCCGCCGGACTCGGAATGGGGCGAGACTTTGCGAACGGCCTCCGTGTGAAAAAAAAAGGACGTGGGCACCGCCGCGCCCAAAAATAAGCCCCCGAAGGTCCCGTCCCAAAGTTCGTCCACGCAAAATGCGCAAAAACGGTGGGCTATAGCGCCTTGGGCGGGAGGGGCTGTCGGCCGGACTCGGAATGGGCGAGACTCTTGCAGCGCTCCGTGTGCCAAAAATAGGCCTCGGGCACAGCCGCACTCAAAAAAATAAGTGCCCGGGTCCCGTCCCCCAAGTCTCGGGCCTGCCGTAAAATGCCTTAAAACGGGGGGGCTATAGCCTTTGGGAGTAGGGTCTCGCTGACTTAGGGGGTCCGCCGGACTCGGAATGGGGCGGGACTTTGCGAGCGCCTCCGAGTGCCAAATAGTCCAGCGGGCACAGCCGCATCCAAATATAAGCGCCTGGAAGGTCCTGGCCCTCAAGTTCGTCCACCGGAAAATGCCTAAAAACGGTGGCTATAGCCTTGGGGGAGGGCTGGCCAACTTCGTCCGCTCGGACTCGAATGAACGCAGACGCGAGCGCCTCCGTGTGCTGGGGGAGACCGCGGGCACAGCCGCTCTTAAAAATAAGCACCAAGGTCCCGTCCCCAAGTTCGGCTCCGCCGCAAAATGCCCAAAAATGGGTGGTCTATAGCCTGGGGGAGGGCTTGGCCAACTTCTGTCCGCTCGGACCTTGAATGGGCGAGACTTTGCGAGCGCTCCGTGAGCCAAAATAGGTCAGGCACAGCTGCGCCCAAAAATAAGCGCCTGAAGGTCCTTCTCCAAGTTCAAAAGCCCGCCGCAAAATGCCTAAAACGGTGGGCTATAGCCTTGGGGAGGGATTGGCCGACTTCGTCCGCCGGACTCGGAATGGGGCGAGACTTTGGGAACGGCCTCTGTGTGCCAACACAGGCCGCGGGCACAGCCGCGCCAAAATAAGCCCCCGAAGGTCCTGCTCCCAAGTTCGTGCGCCGCAAAATGCCTAAAAACGTGGGCTATAGCCTGGGGGAGGGGCTGGCCAAGTTCGTCCGCTCGACTCGGGAATGGGGCGAGACTTGCGAACGGCCTCCGTGTGCAAAAAAATAGACGTGGACACGGCCGCGCTCAAAAATAAGCCCCGAAGGTCCCGCCCCAAGTTCGGGTCTGCCGCAAAAAATGCCCAAAAACGGGTGGTCTATAGCCTTGGGGGAGGGTGGCCCACTGTCCGCCGGACTCGGAATGGGGCGAGATTCTCGCGAGCGCTCCGTGAGCTGCACAGGCCGCGGCACAGCGCGCCCAAAAATAAGCCTCCCCAAGGTCCTGGCCCCAAGTGCCCGTCCGCCGCAAAAATGCCCAAAAAACGGGTGGGCTATAGCCTTGGGGGGAGGGGCTGGCCAACTTCTTCCGCCGGACTCAGAATGGGACGAGACTTTGCGAACAGCCTCCGTGTGCAAAAAATAGGACGTGGGCATAGCCGCGCCAAAAAATAAGCCCCCGAAGGTCCCGTCCCAAAGTTCTTCCGACGCAAAAATGCCCAAAAAACGGGTGGGCTATAGCCTTGGGTGGAGGTATTGGCCGACTTCGTCCGCCGGACTCGTAATGGGGCGAGACTTTGGGAACGGCCTCTGTGTGCCAACAATAGGCCGCGGGCACAGCCGCACCCAAAATAAGCCTCCCGAAGGTCGCGCTCCCAAGTTCGTGCGCCGCAAAATGCCTAAAACGGGTGGGCTATAGCCTTGGGGGAGGCTGGCCAACTTTGGCCCGCCTGGACTCGGAATGGGCGAGACTTTGCGAACGGCCTCCGTGTGCAGTAAAAATAGACGTGGGCACAGCCGCGCCCAAAATAAGCCCTCGAAGGTCCCGGGTCCCCAAGGTCCTCCGCCGCAAAATGCCCAAAAACGGTGGTCTATAGCCTTGGGGAGGGGCTGGCCGACTGGGTCCCCGGACTCGGAATGGGGCGAGACTTTGGGAACGGCCTCTGCGTGCAACACAGGCAGCGGCACAGCCGCGCCCAAAATAAGCCCCCGAAGGTCCTGCTCCCAAGTTCGTGCGCCGCAAAAATGCCCAAAAACGGGTGGGCTATAGCCTTGGGGGAGGGCTGGCCAACTTCGTCCGCCGGACTCGGAATGGGTGAGACTTTGCGAACGCCCGTGAGCTGTGGGTCAGCGTGGCACAGACGCGCCCAAAAATAAGCCCCGAAGGTCCCGGCCCCGTCCGCCGCAAAATGCCCAAAAACGGTGGGCTATGAGCTTTGGGGGAGGCTGGCCAACTTCTTCCGGACTCGGGAATGGGGCGAGACTTTGCAACGCCTCCGTGGTGAAAGGACGTGGCACCGCGCGCCCAAAAATAAGCCCCCGAAGGTCCCGTCCCCAAGTTCGTCCGCCGCAAAATGCGCAAAACGGGTGGGCTATAGCCTTGGCGGAGGCTGGCGACTGCCGGCCGGACTCGGAATGGGCGAGACTTTCTGCGAGCGCTCCGTGTGCCAAAATAGGCCTCGGGCACAGCCGCATTCCAAAAATAAGTGCCCGAAGGTCCCGTCCCCAAGTTCGTCCGCCGTAAAATGCCCAAAAACGGTGGGCTATAGCCTCGGGAGAGGGTCTGCCGATTAGTCCGGGACTCGAATGGGGCGGGACTTTGCGAGCGCCTCCGAGTGCCAAAATAGTCCGCGGGCACAGCCGCATCCAAATATAAGCGCTGAAGGTCCTGGCCCCCAAGTTCGTCCGCCGCAAAATGCCCAAAAACGGTGGCTATAGCCTGGGGGAGGGGCTGGCCAACTCGTCCGCTGGACTCGAATGGGGCGAGACTTTCAGCGCCTCCGTGTGCTAAAATAGACCAAGGGGCACAGCCGCTCTTAAAAATAAGCACCAAGGTCCCGTCCCTCAAGTTCGTCCGCCGCAAAAATGCCCAAAAATGGGTGGCTATAGCCTTGGGGGAGGGGCCAACTGTCCGCCGACTCAGAATGGGGCGAGACTTTGCGAGCGCTCCGTGAGCTGGAAATAGGTCAGTGGCACAGCTGCGCCCAAAAATAAGCGCCTGAAGGTCCCGTCCCCAAGTTCGCCCGCCGCAAAAATGCCCAAAAAACGGGTGGGCTATAGCCTTGGGGGGAGGGATTGGCCGACTTCGTCCGCCGGACTCGGAATGGGGCGAGACTTTGGGAACGGCCTCTGTGTGCCAACACAGGTCTGCGGCACAGCCGCGCCCAAAAATAAGCCCCCGAAGGTCCCGTCCCAAGTTCAGCGCCTGCAAAATGCCTAAAAACGGTGGCTATAGCCTTGGGGGAGGGGCTGGGCCAAGTTCGGTCTCGCCTGACTCGAATGGGGCGAGACTTGCGAACGGCCTCCGTGCAAAAAAATAGGACGTGGACACGGCCGCGCCCAAAATAAGCCCCTGAAGGTCCCGCCCCAAGTTCGTCCGCCGCAAAATGCCCAAAAACGGTGGTCTATAGCCTTGGGGGAGGGCTGGCCCACTGTCCGCCGGACTCGGAATGGGGCGAGACTTCGCTGAGCGCCTCCGTGAGCTGTAGGGGCCGGCACAGCCGCGCCCAAAAATAAGCCCCGAAGGTCCTGCCCCCAAGCCTGTCCGCCGCAAAATGCCTAAAAACGTGGGCTATAGCCTTGGGGGAGGGCTGGCCAACTTCTTCCGCCGGACTCAGAATGGGACGAGACTTTGCGAACAGCCTCCGTGTGCAAAAAATAGGACGTGGGCATAGCCGCGCCAAAAAATAAGCCCCCGAAGGTCCCGTCCCCAAGTTCTTCCGACGCAAAAATGCCCAAAAAACGGGTGGGCTATAGCCTTGGGGGGAGGGATTGGCCGACTTCGTCCGCCGGACTCGGAATGGGGCGAGACTTTGGGAACGGCCTCTGTATGCCAACAATAGGCCGCGGGCACAGCCGCGACCAAAAACAAGTGCCCGAAGGTGCCGTCCCCAAGTTCGTCCGCCGCAAAAATGCACAAAAAACGGGTGGGCTGTAGCCTTGGGGGGAGGGTCTGGCCAACTTCGTCTGCCGGACTCGGAATGGGGCGAGACTTTGTAAGCGCCCTCCGTGTGCCAAAAATAGGCCATGTACACAGCCGCACGAAAAAATAAGTGCCCGAAGGTCCCGTCCCCAAGTTCGTCCGCCGTAAAAATGCCCAAAAAACGGGTGGGCTATAGCCTTGGGGAGAGGGTCTGGCCAACTTCGTCCACCGGACTTGGAATGGGGCGAGACTTTGCGAGCGCCCTGCGAGTGCCAAAAATAGGCCGTGGGAACAGCCGCGCCAAAAAATAAACGCCCGAAGGTCCCGTCCCCAAGTTCGTCCGCCGCAAAAATGCCCAAAAAACGGGTGGGCTATAGCCTTGGGGGGAGGGGCTGGCCAACTTCGTCCGCCGGACTCGGAATGGGGCTAGACTTTGCGAGTGCCCTCCGTATGCCAAAAATAGGCCGTGGGAACAGCCGCGCCAAAAAACAAACACCCGAAGGTCCCGTCCCACAGTTCGTCCGCCGCAAAAATGCCCAAAAAACGGGTGGGCTATAGCCTTGGGGGGACGGGCTGGCCCACTTCGTCCGCCGGACTCGGAATGGGGCGAGACTTTGTAAGCGCTCTCCGTGTGCCAAAAATAGGCAACGGGCACAGCTGCCACCAAAAATAAGCACCCGAAGGTCCAGTCCCCAAGTTCGTCCGCCGCAAAAAAGCCCAAAAAACGGGTGGGCTATAGCCTTGGGGGGAGGGGCTGGCCCACTTCGTCCGCCAGACTCGGAATGGGGCGAGACTTTTCGAGCGCCCTCCGTGTGCCAAAAATAGGCCGCGGGCACAGCCGCACCCAAAAATAAGCCCCCGAAGGTCCCGTCCCCAAGTTCTTCCGCCGCAAAAATGCCCAAAAAACGGGTAGTCTAAAGCCTTGGGGGGAGGGGCTGGCCAACTTCGTCCGCCGGACTCGCAATGGGGCGAGATTTTGCGAGCGCCCTCCATGTGCCAAAAATAGGCCGCGGGTACAGCCGTGCCCCAAAATAAGCCCCCGAAGGTCCCGTCCCCAAGTTCGTCCGCCGCGAAAATGTTCAAAAAACGGGTGAGCTATAGCCTTGGTGGGAGGAGTTGGCCCACTTCGTCCGCCGGACCCGGAATGGGGCGAGACTTTGCGAGCTCCCTCCGTGTACCAAACATAGGCCGCGAGCACAGCCGTGTCCAAAAATAAGCCCCCGAAGGTCCCGTCCCCACGTTCGTCCGCCGAAAAAATGCCCAAAAAACGGGTGGGCTATAGCCTTGGGGGGAGGGGCTGGCCCACTTCGTCCGCCGGACTCGGAATTGTGCGAGACTTTGCGAGCGCCCTCCGTGTGCCAAAAATAGGCCACGGGCACAGCCACGCCCAAAAATAAGCCCCCGAAGGTCCCGTCCCCGAGTTCGTCCGCCGCAAAAATGCCCAAAAAACGGGTGGGCTATAGCCTTGGGGGGAGGGGCTGGCCCACTTCGTCCGCCAGACTCGGAATGGGGCGAGACTTTGCGAGCGCCCTCCGTGTGCCAAAAATAGGCTGAGGGCACAGCAGTGCCCAAAACAAGCGCCCGAAGGTACCGTCCCCAATTACATCCGCCGCAAAAATGCTCAAAAAACGGGTGGGCTACAGCCTTGGGGGGAGGGGCTGGCCAAATTAGTCCGCCGGACTCGGAATGGGGCGAAACTTTGCGAGCGCTCTCCGTGTGCCAACAATATTAGGCTGCGGCACAGCCGCGCCCAAAATAAGTCCCCGAATGTCCCGGCCCCAAAGTTCGTCTCGCCGCCAAAATGCCCAAAAACGGGTGGGCTATAGCCTTGGGGGAGGGGCTGGCCAACTTCGTCCGGGCCGGACTCGGAATAGGCGAGACTTTGCAGCGCCTCCGTGTGCTGGGCCAGGCCGCGGGCACAGCCGCGCCCAAAAATAAGCCCCGAAGGTCCCGCCCCCAAGTTCGTCCGCCGCAAAATGCCCAAAAACGGGTGGCTATAGCCTTGGGGGAGGGCTGGCCGACTTCGTCCGCTCGGACTCGGAATGGGGCGAGATTTTGGGAGCGGCCTCCGTGCCAACAATAGGCCGCGGGCAGAGCCGTGCCCAAAAATAAGCCTCAAGGTCCCGCCCCCAAGTTCGTCCGCCGTGAAAATGCCCAAAAACGGCGGGCTATAGCCTTGGGGGAGGGGGCTGGCCAACTTCATCCGCCGGACTCGGAATAGGGCGAGACTTTGTGAGCGCCTGTGCTAAAATAGCCGCGGACAAAGCTGCACAAAAATAAGCCCCAAGGTCCCGTCCCCAAGTTCACAGCGCAAAAATGCCCAAAAACGGGTGGGCTATAGCCTTGGGGATGGGTTGGCCAACCTTCGTCCGCCGGACTCGGAATGGGGAGAGACTTTGCGAGAGCCACCGTGTTCACAAAATAGGCCCCGGGCACAACCCATCCCCAAAATAAGCCCCCGAAGGTCCTTCCCATGTTCGTCCGCCGCAAAATGCCCAAAAACGGGTGGGCTATAGCCTTGGGGGAGGGGCTGGCCAACTTCGTCCGCTCGGACTCGGAATGTGGCGAGACTTTGCAGCGCCGTCCATGCGCTAAAAATATGCACGGCACGGCCGCGCCCAAAAATAAGCTCCCCGAATGTCCTGTCCTCAAGTTCGTCCGCCGTAAAATGCCCAAAAACGGGTGGGCTATAGCCTTGGGGGAGCTTGCCCACTTCGTCCGCCGGACTCGGAATGGGGCGAGACTTTGCAGCGCCCACGCTGCAAAAAATAGGCTGCAGACCCAGCCGCGCCCAAAAATAAGCCCCCGAAGGTCCCGCTCCCCAAGTCTGCTCACGCAAAAATGCCCGAAAACGGGTGGGCTATAGCCTTGGGCGGAGGGGTTGGCCGACTTCGGCCCGGGCTGACTCGGAATGGGCGAGACTTGCAGCGCCTCCGTGTTAAAAATAGGCCGCGGGCACAGCCGCGCCCAAAATAAGCCCTCGAAGGTCCCGCCCCAAGTTCGTCCGCCGCAAAAATGCCCAAAAAACGGGTGGGCTATAGCCTTGGGGGGAGGGGCTGGCCAACTTCGTCCGCCGGACTCGGAATAGGCGAGACTTTGCGAGCGCCCTCCGTGTGTCAAAAATAGCCCGCGGGCAGAGCCGCACCCAAAAATAAGCCCCCAAAAGCCCCGTCCCCAAGTTCGTCCGCCGCAAAAATGCCCAAAAAACAGGTGGGCTATACCTGGGGAGCTTGCCCGCTTCGTCCGCCGGACTCGGAATGGGGCGAGACTTTGCGAGCGCCCCCCACGTGCCAAAAATAGGTCGTAGACACAGCCGCACCCAAAAATAAGCCCCCGAAGGTCCCGTCCCCAAGTTCGTCCGCCGCAAAAATGCCCAAAAAACGGGTGGGCTATAGCCTTGGGGGGAGGGGCTGGCCGACTTCGTCCGCCAAACTCGGAATGGGGCGAGATTTTGCGAGCGCCCTCCGTGTGTCAAAAATAGCCCGCGGGCAGAGCCGCACCCAAAAATAAGCCCCCAAAAGCCCCGTCCCCAAGTTCGTCCGCCGCAAAAATGCCCAAAAAACAGGTGGGCTATACCCTTGGGGGGAGGGGCTGGCCAACTTCGTCCGCCGGACTCGGAATGGGCGAGACTTTGCGAGCGCCGTCCATGCGCCAAAAATAGGCCGCGGGCATGGCTGCGCCCAAAAATAAGCCCCCGAAGGTCCCGTCCCCAAGTTCGTCCGCCGTAAAAATGCCCAAAAAACGGGTGGGCTATAGCCTTGGGGGGAGGGGCTGGCCGACTTCGTCCGCCTGACTCGGAATGGGGCGAGATTTTGCGAGCGCCCTCCGTGTGTCAAAAATAACCCGCGGACAGAGCCGTACCAAAAAATAAGGCCCCAAAAGTCCCGTCCCCAAGTTCGTCCCCCGCAAAAATGCCCAAAAAACAGGTGGGCTATAGCCTTGGGGGGGGGAGCTTGCCCACTTCGTCCGCCGGACTCGGAATGGGGCGAGACTTTGTGAGCGCCCCCTGCGTGCCAAAAATAGGCCGCAGACCCAGCCGCGCCCAAAAATAAGCCCCCGAAGGTCACGTCCCCAAGTTCGTTCGCCGCAAAAATGCCCAAAAAACGGGTGGGCTATAGCCTTGGGCGGAGGGGCTGGCCGACTTCGTCCGCCGGACTCGGAATGGGCGAGACTTTGCGAGCGCTCTCCGTGTGCCAAAAATAGGCCGCGGGTACAGCCATGTCCAAAAATAAGCCCCCGAAGGTCCGGTCCCCAAGTTCGTCCGCCGCAAAAATGCCCAAAAACGGGTGGGCTATAGCGTTTGGGGGAGGGACTGGCCAACTCTGTCCCGCTGGACTCGGAATGGGGCGACTTTGCGAGCGCCTCCGTGTGCCATGCTGGGCACACCCGCACCCAAAAATAAGCCCCAAAGGTCCCGCCCCACGTCGTCCGCCGCAAAATGCCCAAAAACGGGTGGCTATAGCCTTGGGGGAAGGGGCTGGCCAACTTCTGTCCGCCGGACTCGGAATGGGGCGAGACTTTGCGAGCACCTCCGTGCGCCTGTGGCCGCGTGGCACAGCCGTACCCAAAAATAAGCCCCCAAAGGTCCCGTCCCCAAGTTCATCCGCCGCAAAAATGCCCAAAAAACGGGTGGGCTATAGCGTTGGGGGGGGGAGCTTGCCCGCTTCGTCCGCCGGACTCGGAATGGGGCGAGACTTTGCGAGCGCCCTCCGTGTGTCAAAAATAACCCGCGGACAGAGCCGCACCAAAAAATAAGGCCCCAAAAGTCCCGTCCCCAAGTTCGTCCCCCGCAAAAATGCCCAAAAAACAGGTGGGCTATAGCCTTGGGGGGAGGGGCTGGCCAACTTCGTCCGCCGGACTCGGAATGGGCGAGACTTTGCGAGCGCCCTCCGTGTGCCAAAAATAGGCCGCGGGCACGGCCGCAGCCCAAAATTAAGCCCCCGAAGGTCCCGTCCCCAAGTTTGTCCGCCGCAAAAATGCCCAAAAAACGGGTGGTCTATAGCCTTGGGGGGAGGGGCTGGCCAACTTTGTCCGCCGGACTCGGAATGGGGCGAGACTTTGGGAGCGGCCTCCGTGTGCCAACAATAGGCCGCGGGCACAGTCGCGCCCAAAAATAAGTCCCCGAAGGTCCCGTCACCAAGTTCGTCCGTGCAAAAATGCCCAAAAAACGGGTGGGCTATAGCCTTGGGGGGAGGGGCTGGCCAACGTCGTCCGCCGGACTCGGAATGGGGAGAGACTTTGCGAGCGGCCTCCGTGTGACAAAAATAGGCTGCGGGCACAGCTGCGCCCCAAAATAAGCCCCCGAAGGTCCCATCCCCATGTTCATCCGCCGCAGAAATGCCCAAAAAACGGATGGGCTATAGCCTTGGGGGGAGGGGCTGGCCCACTTTGTCCGCCGGACTCGGAATGGGGCGAGACTTTGCGAGCGCCCTCCGTGTGCCAAAAATAGGCCGTGGGCACAGTCGCTCCCAAAAATAAGCCCCCGAAGGTCCCGTCGCCAAGTTCGTGCGCCGCAAAATTGCCCAAAAAACGGGTGGGCTATAGCCTTGGGGGGAGGGGCTGGCCAACTTCGTCCGCCGGACTCGGAATGGGGCGAGACTTTGCGAGCGCCTCCGTGTGCTGGGGGCCAGGCTGGGCACAGCCGCACCCAAAAATAAACGCCCGAAGGTCCCATCCCCAAATTCGTCCGCCGCAAAAATGCCCAAAAAACAGGTGGGCTATAGCCTTGGGGGGAGTGGCTGGCCCACTTCGTCCGCCGGACTCAGAATGGGGCGAGCCTTTGAGAGCACCCTCCGTGTACCAAAAATAGACCGTGGGCACAGCCGCGCCCAAAAATAAGCACCCGAAAGTCCCGTCCCGAAGTTCGTCCGCCGAAAAAATGCCCAAAAAACGGGGGGGCGAAAGCCTTGGGGGAGGGGGCTTGGCCTACTGGCCCGCTCGGACTCGGAATGGGGCGAGACTTTGCGAGCGCACCCCGAGTGCCAAAATAGGCCGTGGCCCAGCCGCGCCAAAAATAAGCCCCGAAGGTCCTGGCCCCAAGTTCGTCCGCCGCAAAAATGCCCAAAAACGGGTGGGCTATAGCCTTGGGGGAGGGATGGCCAACTTCGTCCGCTGACTCGAATTGGGCGAGACTTTGCGAACGCCTCCGTGTGCCAAAATAGGCCGTGGTCAAAGCCGTGCCCAAAAATAAGCCCCGAAGGTCCTTGGTCCCCATGTTCGTCCGAAGCAAAAATGCCCAAAAACGGGGGGCTATAGGCTTGGGGGAGGGGCTGGCCAACCGTCCGCCGGACTCGGAATGGGGCGAGACTTTGCGAGCGCCTCCGTGTGCCAAAATAAGCCGCGGCACAGCCGCGCAAAAATAAGCCCCCGAAGGTCCCTCCCAAGTTCGTCCCGCCGTAAAATGCCCAAAACGGGTGGGCTATAGCCTGGGGGAGGGGCTGGCCAACTTCGTCCACCGGACTCGTGAATGGGGCAAGACTTTGCGAGCGCCTCCGTGTGTCAAAATAGCCTGCGGGCACAGTCGCGCCAACAATAAGCCCCCGAAGGTCCCGCCCCAAGTGCTCCGTCCGCTGCAAAATGCCCAAAAACGGGTGGGTATAGCCTTGGGGGAGGGGCTGGCCAACTTCGTCCGCCGGACTCGGAATGGGCCGATCCTTTGCGAGGGCCCTCCGTCTGCCAAAAATAGGCCGTGGGCAAAGCCGCGCCCAAAAATAAGCCCCCGAAGGTCCCGTCCCCAAGTTCGTCCGCCGTAAAAATGCCAAAAAACGGGTGGGCTATAGCCTTGGGGGGAGGGGCTGGCCAACTTCGTCCGCCGGACTCGTAATGGGGCGAGACTTTGGGAGCGACCTCCGTGTGTTAAAAATAGGCCGCGGGCACAGTCACGCCCAAAAATAAGCCCCCGAAGTTCCCGTCCCCAAGTTCGTCCGCCGCAAAAATGCCCAAAAAACGGGTGGGCTATAGCCTTGGGGGGAGGGGCTGGCAAACTTCGTCCTCCGGGCTCGGAATGGGGCGAGACTATGCGAGCGCCCTCCGTGTGCCAAAAATAAACCATGGGCACAGCTGCGCCCAAAAATAAGCCCCCGAAGGTCCCGTCCCCAAGTTCGTCCGCCGCAAAAATGCCCAAAAAACGGGTGGGCTATAGCCTTGGGGGGAGGGGCTGGCCAACTTCGTCCGCCGGAATCGGAATGGGGCGAGACTTTGCGAGCACCCTCCGTGTGCCAAAAATAGGCCACGGGCACAGCCGCGCCCAAAAATAAGCCCCCGAAGGTCCCGTCCCCAAGTTCGTCCGCCGCAAAATGCCTAAAAACGGGTGGGCTATAGCCTTGGGGGAGGGGGCTGGCCAACTTCGTCCGCCGGACTCGGAATGGGGCGAGATATTGCAGCACCCTCCGAGTGCAAAACAGGGCCGCGGGCACAGCCGCACCCAAAAATAAGCCCCCGAAGGTCCCGTCCCCAAGTTCGTCCGCCGCAAAAATGCCCAAAAAACGGGTGGGCTATAGCCTTGGGGGGAGGGGCTGGCCAACTTCGTCCAACGGACTCGGAATGGGGCGAGACTTTGTGAGTGCCCTCCGTGAGCCAAAAATAGGCCGTGGGCATAGCCGCACCCAAAAATAAGCCCCCGAAGGTCCCGTCCCCAAGTTCGTCCGCCGCAAAAATGCCGAAAAAACGGGTGGGCTATAGCCTTGGGGGGAGGGGCTGGCCAACTTCGTCCAACAGACTCGGAATGGGGCGAGACTTTGCGAGTGCACTCCGCGTGCCAAGAATAGGCCGTGGGCACAGCCGCGCCCAAAAATAAGCCCCCGAAGGTCCCGTCCCCAAATTCGTCCGCCGCAAAAATGCCCAAAAAACGGGTGGGCTATAGCCTTGGGGGGAGGGGCTGGCCAACTTCATCCTCCGGACTCGGAATGGGGCGAGACTTTACGAGCGCCCTCTGTGTGCCAAAAATAGGCCATGGTCTAAGCCGCGCCCAAAAATAAGCCCCCGAAGGTCCCGTCCCCAAGTTCGTCCGAAGCAAAAATGCCCAAAAAACGGGTGGGCTATAGGCTTGGGGGGAGGGGCTGGCCAACTTCGTCCGCCGGACTCGGAATGGGGCGAGACTTTGCGAGCGCCCTCCGTGTGCCAAAAATAAGCCGCGGGCACAGCCACGCACAAAAATAAGCCCCCGAAGGTCCCGTCCCCAAGTTCGTCCGCCGCAAAAATGCCCAAAAAACGGGTGGGGTATAGCCTTGGGGGAGGGCTGGCCAACTTCTGTCCACCGGACTCAGTAATGGGGCAAGACTTTGCGAGCGCCTCCGTGTGTCAATAGCCTGGGCGGGCACAGTCGCGCCCAACAATAAGCCCCCAAGGTCCCGCTCCCCAAGTTCGTCCGCCGCAAAAATGCCCAAAAACGGGTGGGTATAGCCTTGGGGGAGGGCTGGCCAACTTCGTCCGCCGGACTCGAATGGGCCGATCCTTTGCGCAGGGACCTACGTGTGCTGGGGTAAATAGGCCGTGGGCAAAGCCGCTACCAAAAATAAGCCCTCAAGGTCCCGCCTCAAGTTCGTCCGCCGTAAAATGCCAAAAACGGGTGGGCTATAGCCTTGGGGGAGGGCTGGCCAACTTCGTCCGCCGGACTCGTAATGGGGCGAGACTTTGGGAGCGACCTCCGTGTGTTAAAATAGGCCGCGGCACAGTCACGCCCAAAAAAAGCCCCCGGTTCCCGGCCCCAAGTTCCGTCCGCCGCAAAATGCCCAAAAACGGGTGGGCTATAGCCTTGGGGGAGGGGCTGGCAAACTTCGGTCCTCCGGGCTCGGAATGGGGCGAGACTATGCGAGCGCCTCCGGTGTGCCAAAATAAACCATGGGCACAGCTGCGCCCAAAAATAAGCCCTCGAAGGTCCCGCCCCAAGTTCGTCCGCCGCAAAATGCCCAAAAACGGTGGGCTATAGCCTTGGGGAGGGGCTGGCAACCGTCCGCCGGAATCGGAATGGGGCGAGACTTGCGAGCACCCTCCGAGGCCACGGGCACAGCCGCGCCCAAAATAAGCCCAAGGTCCTGTCCCCAAGTTCGGCCGCCGCAAAATGCCCAAAAAATGGGTGGGGTATAGCCTGGGGGAGGGCTGGCCAACTTCTGTCCGCCGGACTCGGAATGGGGCGAGACATTGCAGCACCCTCCGAGTGCCAAAATAGGCCGCGTGGGCACAGCTGAACCCAAAAATAAGCCCCCGAAGGTCCCATCCTCAAGTTCGTCCGCCGTAAAATGCCCAAAAACGGGTGGGCTATAGCCTGGGGGAGGGGCTGGCCAACTTCCCAACGGACTGGAATGGGGCGACTTGTGAGTGCCCTCCGTGAGCTGTAAAATAGGCTGTGGCACAGCCGTACTCCAAAAATAAGCCCCGAAGGTCCCGTCCCTGTTCGTCCCGCCGCAAAATGCGGAAAACGGGTGGGCTAGCCTTGGGGAGGGGCTGGCCAACTTCGTCCCAACGGACTCGGAATGGGGCGAGACTTTGCGAGTGCACTCCGCGTGCCAAAAATAGGCCGTGGGAAAAGCCGCGCCCAAAAATAAGCCCCCAAAGGTCCCGTCCCCAAATTCGTCCGCCGCAAAAATGCCCAAAATACGGGTGGGCTATAGCCTTGGGGGGAGGGGCTGGCCAACTTTATCCTCCGGACTCGGAATGGGGCGAGACTTTACGAGCGCCCTCCATGTGCCAAAAATAGGCCATGGTCTAAGCCGCGCCCAAAAATAAGCCCCCGAAGGTCCCGTCCCCAAGTTCGTCCAAGCAAAATGCCCAAAAACGGGTGGGCTATAGGCTTGGGGGAGGCTGGCCCACTTCGGTCCGCCGGACTCGGAATGGGGCGAGACTTTGCGAGCGCCTCCGTGTGCTGGGACCGCGGGCACAGCCACGCACAAAAATAAGCCCCCGAAGGTCCCGTCCCCAAGTTCGTCCGCCGCAAAAATGCCCAAAAAACGGGTGGGGTATAGCCTTGGGGGGAGGGGCTGGCCCACTTCGTCCGCCGGACTCGGAATGGGGCGATCCTTTGCGAGGGCCCTCCGTGTGCCAAAAATAGGCCGTGGGCAAAGCCGCGCCCAAAAATAACACCCCGAAGGTCCCGTCCCCAAGTTCGTCCGCCGCAAAAATGCCCAAAAAACGGGTGGGCTATAGCCTTGGGGGGAGGGGCTGGCCAACTTCGTCCACCGGACTCGTAATGGGGCAAGACTTAGCGAGCGCCCTCCGTGTTCCAAAAATCGGCCGCGGGTACAGCCGTGCCCCAAAATAAGCCCCCGAAGGTCCCGTCCCCAAGTTCGTCCGCCGCAAAAATGCCCAAAAAACGGGTGGGGTATAGCCTTGGGGGGAGGGGCTGGCCAACTTCGTCCGCCGGACTTGTAATGGGGCGATCCTTTGCGAGGGCCCTCCGTGTGCAAAAAATAGGCCGTGGGCAAAGCCGCGCCCAAAAATAAGCCCCCGAAGGTCCCGTCCCCAAGTTCGTCCGCCGTAAAAATGCCCAAAAAACGGGTGGGCTATAGCCTTGGGGGGAGGGGCTGGCCAACTTCGTCCGCCGGACTCGTAATGGGGTGAGACTTTGGGAGCGCCCTCCGTGTGTTAAAAATACGCCGCGGGCACAGTCACGCCCAAAAATAAGCCCCCGAAGTTCACGTCCCCAAGTTCGTCCGCCGCAAAAATGCCCAAAAAACGGGTGGGCTATAGCCTTGGGGGGAGGGGCTGGCCAACTTCATCCGCCGGGCTCGGAATGGGGCGAGACTATGCGAGCGCCCTCCGTGTGCCAAAAATAAACCATGGGCACAGCCGCGCCAAAAATAAGCTCCCCAAGGTCCTGGCCCCCAAGTTCGTCCCGCAAAAATGCCTAAAAACGGGTGGGCTATAGCCTTGGGGGAGGGGGCTGGCCAACTTCTGTCCGCCGGAATCGGAATGGGCGAGACTTTGCGAGCACCCTCCGTGTGCCAAAATAGGCCACGGGCACAGCTGCGCCCAAAAATAAGCCCCCGAAGGTCCTGCCCCAAGTTCGGCTCCACCGCAAAATGCCCAAAAAACGGGGCGTGGTATAAATGGGGGAGGGGCTGACCAACTTCGACCGCCGGACTCGGAATGGGGTGAACCTTTGCGAGAGCCCTCCGTGTTCCAAAAATAGGCCAAGGGCAAAGCCGCGCCCAAAAATAATCCCCTGAAGGTCCCTACCCCAAGTTCGTCCCGCCGCAAAATGCCCAAAAACGGGTGGGCTATAGCCTTGGGGGAGGGTTGGCCAACTCGCTCCAACGGACTTCAGAATGGGGCGAGACTTCGCAGTGCCCTCCGTGCTAAAATAGGCTGTGGACACAGCCGCACCCAAAAATAAGCCCCCGAAGGTCCCGCCCCAAGTTCGTCCGCCGCAAAATGCCTAAAAACGGGTGGGCTATAGCCTCGGGGGAGGGGTTGGCTAACCCTCGTCCGCTCGGACTCGGAATGGGGCGAGACATTGCAGCGCCTCCGAGTGCCAAAATAGGCCGTGGGCACACCCGCACCCAAAAAATAAGCCCCCAAAGGTCCCGCCTCCAAGTTCGTCCGCCGCAAAAATGCCCAAAAAACGGGTGGGCTATAGCCTTGCGGGGAGGGGCTGGCCAACTCCGTCCGCCGGACTCGGAATGGGGCGAGACTTTGCGAGCACCCTCCATGTGCCAAAAATAGGCCGCAGGCACAGCCACGCCCAAAAATAAGCCCCCGAAGGTCCGTCCCCATGTTCGTCCGCCGCAAAAATGCCCAAAAAACGGGTGGGCTATATAGCCTTGGGGGGAGGGGCTGGCCAACGTCGTCCAACGGACTCGGAATGGGGCGAGACTTTGCGAGCACCCTCCATGTGCCAAAAATAGGCCGCGGGCACAGTCACGCCCCAAAATAAGCCCCCGAATTTCCCGTCCCCAAGTTCGTCCGCCGCAAAAATGCCCAAAAAACGGGTGGGCTATAGCCTTGGGGGGAGGGGCTGGCCCACTTCGTCCGCCGGGCTCGGAATGGGGCGAGACTATGCGAGCGCCCTCCGTGTGCTGTGGGCCAAAAAACCATGGGCACAGCCGCGCCCAAAATAAGCCCCGAAGATCCTGCCCCAAGTTCGTCCCCGCAAAATGCCTAAAAACGGTGTGGCTATAGCCTTGGGGGAGGGGCTGGCCGACTTCGCTTGCCGGAATCGAATGGGGCGAGACTTTGCGAGCACCTCCGTGTGCTGTAATAGGCCACGGCACAGCCGCGCCCAAAAATAAGCCCCGAATGTCCTGGCCCCCAGGTTCGTCCGCCGCAAAATGCCCAAAAACGGGGTATAGCCTCGGGGAGGGGCTGACCAACTCTGTCCGCCGGACTCGAATGGGGCGAGCCTTTGCGAGCGCCTCCGTGTGCCAAAATAGGCTATGGGCAAAGCCGCGCCCAAAAATAATCCCCAAGGTCCCGGCCCCCAAGTTCGTCTCGCCGCAAAATGCCGAAAACGGGTGGGCTATAGCCTGGGGAGGGCTGGCCAACTTCGCCCAACGGACTCAGAATGGGGCGAGACTTTTCGAGTGCCCTCCGTGTGCCAAAATAGCCAAGTGGGCACAGCCGCGCCCAAAAAGAAGCCCCCAAGGTCCCGTCCCCAAGTTCGTCTGCCGCAAAATGCCCAAAAACGGGTGGGCTATAGCCTTGGGGGAGGGCTGGCCAACTTCTGTCCGCTGACTCGGAATGGGGCGAGACATTGCGAGCGCCCTCCGAGTACCAAAAATAGGCCGCGGGCACAGCCGCACCCAAAAATAAGTCCCCAAAGGTCCCGTCCCCAAGTTCGTCCGCCGCAAAAATGCCCAAAAAACGGGTGGGCTATAGCCTTGCGGGGAGGGGCTGGCCAACTTCGTCCGCCGGACTCGGAATGGGGCGCGACTTTGCGAGCACCCTCCATGTGCCAAAAATAGGCCACAGGCACAGCCACGCCCAAAAATAAGCCCCCGAAGTTACCGTCCCCATGTTCGTCCGCCGCAAAAATGCCCAAAAAACGGGTGGGCTATATAGCCTTGGGGGGAGGGGCTGGCCAACTTCGTCCAACGGACTCGGAATGGGGTGAGACTTTGCGAGTGCCCTCCGTGTGCCAAAAATAGGCCGTGGGCAAAGGCCCACCCAAAACTCAGCCCCCGAAGGTCCCGTCCCCACCTTCGTCCTCCGCAAATATGCCATACATACGGGTGGGGTATAGCCTTGGGGGGAGGGGCTGACCAACTTCGTCCGCCGGACTCGGAATGGGGTGAACCTTTGCGAGCGCCCTCCGTGTGCCAAAAATAGGCCATGGGCAAAGCCGCGCCCAAAAATAATCCCCTGAAGGTCCCGTCCCCAAGTTCGTCCGCCGCAAAAATGCCCAAAAAACGGGTGGGCTATAGCCTTGGGGGGAGGGGCTGGCCAACTTCGTCCAACGGACTCAGAATGGGGCGAGACTTTGCGAGTGCCCTCCGTGTGCCAAAAATAGGCTGTGGACACAGCCGCGCCCAAAAATAAGCCCCCGAAGGTCCCGTCCCCAAGTTCGTCCGCCGCAAAAATGCCCAAAAAACGGGTGGGCTATAGCCTTGGGGGGAGGGGCTGGCCAACTTCGTCCGCCGGACTCGGAATGGGGCGAGACATTGCGAGCACCCTCCGAGTGCCAAAAATAGGCCGTGGGCACAGCCGCACCCAAAAATAAGCCCCCAAAGGTCCCGTCCCCAAGTTCGTCCGCCGCAAAAATGCCCAAAAAACGGGTGGGCTATAGCCTTGCGGGGAGGGGCTGGCCAACTTCGTCCGCCGGACTCGGAATGGGGCGAGACATTGCGAGCACCCTCCGAGTACCAAAAATAGGCCGTGGGCACAGCCGTACCCAAAAATAAGCCCCCGAAGGTCCCGTCCCCAAGTTCGGCCGCCGCAAAAATGCCCAAAAAACGGGTGGGCTATAGCCTTGGGGGGAGGGGCTGGCCAACTTCGTCCAACGGACTCGGAAAGGGGCGAGACTTTGCGAGTGCCCTCCGTGAGCCAAAAAGAGGCCGTGGGCACAGCTGCGCCAAAAAATAAGCCCCCGAAGGTCCCGTCCCCAAGTTTGTCCGCCGCAAAAATGCCCAAAAAACGGGTGGGCTATAGCCTGGGGGAGGGGGCTGGCCAACTCTGTCCAACGGACTCGGAATGGGGCGAGACTTTGCGAGCGCACTCCGAGTTCCAAAATAGGCCGTGGACACAGTCCGCACTCCAAAAATAAGCCCCGAAGGTCCTGGCCCCAAGTTCATCCGCCGCAAAATGCCGAAAACGGGTGGGCTATAGCCTTGGGGGAGGGGCTGGCCAACTTCGTCCGCTCGGACTCGGAATTGTGTGAGACTTTGCGAGCGCTCCGTGTGCCAAAATAGGCCGAGTGCACAGCCGCGCCCAAAATAAGCGCCCGAAGGTCCCGCCCCAAGTTCGTCCGCCGCAAAATGCTCAAAAACGGGTGGGGCTACACTTGGGGGAGGGGCTGGCCCACTCGTCCGCTCGGACTCGGAATGGGGCGAGACTTTGCGAGTGCCCTCCGTGTGCTGTGGGCCAGACCGCGGGCACAGCCGCGCCCAAAAATAAGCCCCCGAAGGTCCCGGCCCCCAAATTCGTCCACGCAAAATGCCCAAAACGGGTGGGCTATAGCCTGGGGAGGGGCTGGCCAACTCGTCCGCCGGACTCGGAATGGGACGCAGACATTGCGAGCGCCTCCGAGTGCCAAAATAGTGGGCACAGCTGCACTCCAAAAATAAGCCCCCGAAGGTCCTGGCCCCAAGTTCGGCCGCCGGCAAAATGCCCAAAAACGGGTGGCTATAGCCTTGGGGGAGGCTGCCAACTTCGTCCAACGGACTCGGAAAGGGGCGAGACTTTGCGAGTGCCCTCCGTGAGCCAAAAAGAGGCCGTGGGCACAGCTGCGCCAAAAAATAAGCCCCCGAAGGTCCCGTCCCCAAGTTAGTCCGCCGCAAAAATGCCCAAAAAACGGGTGGGCTATAGCCTTGGGGGGAGGGGCTGGCCAACTTCGTCCAACGGACTCGGAATGGGGCGAGACTTTGCGAGCGCACTCCGAGTGCCAAAAATAGGCCGTGGGCACAGCCGCACCCAAAAATAAGCCCCCGAAGGTCCCGTCCCCAAGTTCATCCGCCGCAAAAATGCCGAAAAAACGGGTGGGCTATAGCCTTGGGGGGAGGGGCTGGCCAACTTCGTCCAACGGACTCGGAATGGGGCGAGACATTACGAGTGCACTCCGCGTGCCAAAAATAGGCCGTGGGCACAGCCGCGCCCAAAAATAAGTCCCCGAAGGTCCCGTCCCCAAATTCGTCCGCCGCCAAAATGCCCAAAAAATGGGTGGGCTATAGCCTTGGGGGGAGGGGCTAGCCAACTTCGTCCGCCAGACTCGGAATGGGGCGAGACTTAGCGAGCGCCCTCAGTGTTCCAAAAATAGGCCGCGGGTACAGCCGTGCCCCAAAATAAGCCCCCGAAGGTCCCGTCCCCAAGTTCGTCCGCCGCGAAAATGTTCAAAAAACGGGTGGGCTATAGCCTTGGTGGGAGGAGCTGGCCAACTTCGTCCGCCGGACTCGGAATGGGGCGAGACTTTGCGAGCGCCCTCCGTGTGCCAAAAATAGGCCGCGGGCACAGCCGTGCCCAAAAATAATCCCCCGAAGGTCCCGTCCCCAAGTTCGTCCGCCGCAAAAATGCCCAAAAATCGGGTGGGCTATAGCCTTTGGGGGAGGGGCTGGCCAACTTCGTCCGCCGGACTCGGAATTGTGTGAGACTTTGCGAGCGCCCTCCGTGTGCCAAAAATAGGCCGAGTGCACAGCCGCGCCCAAAATAAGCGCCCGAAGGTCCCGTCCCCAAGTTCGTCCGCCGCAAAAATGCTCAAAAAACGGGTGGGCTACAGCCTTGGGGGGAGGGGCTGGCCCACTTCGTCCGCCGGACTCGGAATGGGGCGAGACTTTGCGAGCGCCCTCCGTGTGCCAAAAATAGACCGCGGGCACAGCCGGGCCCAAAAATAAGCCCCCGAAGGTCCCGTCCCCAAATTCGTCCGCCGCAAAATGCCTAAAAACGGGTGGGCTATAGCCTTGGGGGAGGGGCTTGGCCAACTCGTCCGCCGGACTCGGAATGGGACGAGACATTGCGAGCGCTCCGAGTGCCAAAATAGGCCGTGGCACAGCTGCACCCAAAATAAGCCCCGAAGGTCCCGCCCCAAGTTCGCCGCCGCAAAAATGCCCAAAAACGGGTGGGCTATAGCCTTGGGGGAGGGGCTGGCCAACTTCGGCCCAACGGACTCGGAAAGGGGCGAGACTTTGCGAGTGCCCTCCGTGAGCCAAAAAGAGGCCGTGGGCACAGCTGCGCCAAAAAATAAGCCCCCGAAGGTCCCGTCCCCAAGTTAGTCCGCCGCAAAAATGCCCAAAAAACGGGTGGGCTATAGCCTTGGGGGGAGGGGCTGGCCAACTTCGTCCAACGGACTCAGAATGGGGCGAGACATTGCGAGTGCACTCCGCGTGCCAAAAATAGGCCGTGGGCACAGCCGCGCCCAAAAATAAGCCCCCGAAGGTCCCGTCCCCAAGTTCGTCCGCCGCGAAAATGTTCAAAAAACGGGTGGGCTATAGCCTTGGTGGGAGGAGCTGGCCAACTTCGTCCGCCGGACTCGGAATGGGGCGAGACTTTGGGAGCGCCCTCCGTGTGCCAAAAATAGGCCGCGGGCACAGCCGTGCCCAAACATAATCCCCCGAAGGTCCCGTCCCCAAGTTCGTCCGCCGCAAAAATGCCCAAAAAACGGGTGGGCTATAGCCTTTGGGGGAGGGGCTGGCCAACTTCGTCCGCCGGACTCAGAATTGTGTGAGACTTTGCGAACGCCCTCCGTGTGCCAAAAATAGGCCGAGTGCACAGCCACGCCCAAAATAAGCACCCGAAGGTCCCGTCCCCAAGTTCGTCCGCCGCAAAAATGCTCAAAAAACGGGTGGGCTACAGCCTTGGGGGGAGGGGCTGGCCCACTTCGTCCGCCGGACTCGGAATGGGCGAGACTTTGCGAGCACCCTCCGTGTGCAAAAAATAGGCCGCGGGCACAGCCGCGCCCAAAAATAAGCCCCCGAAGGTCCCGTCCCCAAGTTCGTCCGCCGCAAAAATGCCCAAAAAACGGGTGGGCTATAGCCTTGGGGGGAGGGGCTGGCCAACTTCGTTCACCGGACTCGGAATCGGGCGAGCCTTTCCGAGCGCCCTCCATGTGCCAAAAATAGGCCGTGGGCACAGCCGCGCAGAAAAATAAGCCCCCGAAGGTCCCGTCCCCAAGTTCGTCCGCCGCAAAAATGCCCAAAAAACGGGTGGGCTATAGCCTTGGGGGGAGCGGCTGGCCAACTTCGTCCGCCGGACTCGGAATGGGGCGAGACTTTGCGAGCACCCTCTGTGTGCCAAAAATAGGCCGCGGGCCCAGCCGCGCCCAAAAATAAGCCCCCGAAGGTGCCATCCCCAAGTTCGTCGAACGCCAAAATGCCCAAAAAACGGGTGGGCTATAGCCTTGGGGGGAGGGGCTGGCCAACTTCGTCCCCCGGACTCGGAATGGGGCGAGACTTTGTGAGTGCCCTCTGTGTGCCAAAAATAGACCGCGGGCACAGCCGCGCCCAAAAATAAGCCCCCGAAGGTCCCGTCCTTAAGTTCATCCGCCGCAAAAATGCCCAAAAAACGGGTGGGCTATAGCCTTCGGGGGAGGGGCTGGCCCACTTCGCCCGCCGGACTCGGAATGGGGTGAGACTTTGCGAGCGCCCTCCGTGTGCCAAAAATAGGCCGTGGGCACAGTCGCGCCCAAAAATAAGCCCCCGAAGGTCCCGTCCCCAAGTTCGTCCTCCGCAAAAATGCCCAAAAAACGGGTGGGCTATAGCCTTGGGGGGAGGGGCTGGCCAACTTAGTCCGCCGGACTCGGAATGGGACGAGACTTTGCGAGCGCCCTCCGTGTGCTAAAAATAGGCCGCAGACCCAGCCGTGCCCAAAAATATGCCCCCGAAGGTGCCGTCCCCATGTTCGTCGAACGCAAAAATGCCCAAAAAACGGGTGGGCTATAGCATTGGGGGGAGGGGCTGGCCAACTTCGTCCGCCGGACTCGGAATAGAGCGAGCCTTTGCGAGTGCCCTCCGTGTGCCAAAAATAGGCCGTGGGAACAGCCGCGCAGAAAAATAAGCCCCCGAAGGTCCCTTCCCCAAGTTCGTCCGCCGCAAAAATGCCCAAAAAACGGGTGGGCTATAGTCTTGGGGGGAGCGGCTGGCCAACTTCGTCCGCCGGACTCGGAATGGGGCGGGACTTTGCGAGCGCCCTCCGAGTGCCAAAAATAGTCCGCGGGCACAGCCGCATCCAAATATAAGCGCCTGAAGGTCCCGTCCCCAAGTTCGTCCGCCGCAAAAATGACCAAAAAACGGGTGGGCTATAGCCTTGGGGGGACGGGCTGGCCAACTTCGTCCGCCGGACTCGGAATGGGGCGAGACTTTGTGAGTGCCCTCTGTGTGCCATAAATAGACCGCGGGCACAGCCGCGCCCAAAAATAAGCCCCCGAAGGTCCCGTCCTTAAGTTCATCCGCCGCAAAAATGCCCAAAAAACGGGTGGGCTATAGCCTTCGGGGGAGGGGCTGGCCCACTTCGCCCGCCGGACTCGGAATGGGGTGAGACTTTGCGAGCGCCCTCCGTGTGCCAAAAATAGGCCGCGGGCACAGTCGCACCCAAAAATAAGCCCCCGAAGGTCCCGTCCCCAAGTTCGTCCGCCGCAAAAATGCCCAAAAAACGGGTGGGCTATAGCCTTGGGGGGAGCGGCTGGCCAACTTCGTCCGCCGGACTCGGAATGGGGCGAGACTTTGCGAGCACCCTCTGTGTGCCAAAAATAGGAAGCGGGCCCAGCCGCGCCCAAAAATAAGCCCCCGAAGGTGCCGTCCCCAAGTTCGTCGAACGCAAAAATGCCCAAAAAACGGGTGGCCTTTAGCCTTGGGGGGAGGGGCTGGCCAACTTCGTCCCCCGGACTCGGAATGTGGCGAGAATTTGCGAGCACCTCCGTGGTGCCAATATGCCGCGGCACAGCCGCGCCCAAAAAATTACCTCCCGAAGGTCCCGCCCCAAGTTCGTCCGCCGCAAAATGCCCAAAAACGGTGGGGCTATAGCCTCGGGGGAGTGAGTTGACCAACTTCGTCCGCCTCGGACTCGGGAATAGGGTGAGACTTTGCGAGCACCCTCCGTGCCAAAATAGGCCGCAGGCACAGCCGCGCCCAAAAATAAGTCCCCGAAGGTCCCGTCCCCAAGTTCATCCGCCGCAAAAATGCCCAAAAAACGGGTGGGCTATAGCCTTGGGGGGAGGGGCTGGCCAACTTCGTCCGCTGACTCGGAATGGGGCGAGAATTTGCGAGCGACCTCAGTTTGCCAAAAATATGCCGCGGGCACAGCCATGCCCAAAAATAAGCCCCCGAAGGTCCCGTCCCCAAGTTCGTCCGCCGCAAAAATGCCCAAAAAACGGGTGGGCTATAGCCTTGGGGGGAGGGGCTGGCCAACTTAGTCCGCCGGACTCGGAATGGGACGAGACTTTGCGAGCACCCTCTGTGTGCCAAAACTAGGACGCAGACCCAGCCGTGCCCAAAAATAAGCCCCCGAAGGTGCCGTCCCCATGTTCGTCGAACGCAAAAATGCCCAAAAAACGGGTGGGCTATAGCCTTGGGGGGAGGGGCTGGCCCACTTTGTCCGCCGGACTCGGAATAGGGCGAAACTTTGCGAGCGGCCACCGTGTGCTAAAAATAGGCCACGGGCACAGCCGCGCCCAAAAATAAGTCCCCGAAGGTCCTGTCCCCAAGTTCGTCCGCCGCCAAAATGCCCAAAAAATGGGTGGGCTATAGCCTTGGGGGGAGGGGCTGGCCAACTTCGTCCGCCGGACTCGGAATGGGGCGAGACTTAGCGAGCGCCCTCCGTGTTCCAAAAATAGGCCGCGGGTACAGCCGTGCCCCAAAATAAGCCCCCGAAGGTCCCGTCCCCAAGTTCGTCCGCCGCGAAAATGTTCAAAAAACGGGTGGGCTATAGCCTTGGTGGGAGGAGCTGGCCAACTTCGTCCGCCGGACTCGGAATGGGGCGAGACTTTGCGAGCACCCTCCGTGTGCCAAAAATAGGCCGCGGACACAGCCGTGCCCAAAAATAAGCCCCCGAAGGTCCCGTCCCCAAGTTCGTCCGCCGCAAAAATGCCCAAAAAACGGGTGGGCTATAGCCTTGGGGGGAGGGGCTGGCCAACTTCGTCCGCCGGACTCGGAATTTTCCGAGACTTTGCGAGCACCCTCCGTGTGCCAAAAATAGGCCGAGGGCACAGACGCGACCAAAAGAAGCGCCCGAAGGTCCCGTCCCCAAGTTCGTCCGCCGCAAAAATGCTCAAAAAACGGGTGGGCTAAAGCCTTGGGGGGAGGGGCTGGCCCACTTCGTCCGCCGGACTCGGAATGGGCGAGACTTTGCGAGCGCCCCCCGCGTGCCAAAAATAGGCCGCAGACACAGCCGCGCCCAAAAATAAGCCCCCGAAGGTCCCGTCCCCAAGTTCGTCCGCCGCAAAAATGCCCGAAAAACGGGTGGGCTATAGCCTTGGGCGGAGGGGCTGGCCGACTCTGTCCCGCCTCGGACTCGGAATGGGTGAGACTTTGCGAGCGCTCCGTGTGCCAAAAATAGGCCTCGGCAGCCGCGCCCAAAAATAAGCCCCCGAAGGTCCCGGGCCCCTGTTCCCCGCCGCAAAAATGCCCAAAAACGGGTGGGCTATAGCCTGGTGGAGGGATGGCCAACTGTCCGCCGGACTCGTGAATGGGGCGAGACTTTGCGAGCGCCTCCGTGTGTCAAAATAGGCCGCGGGCACAGGCGCACCCAAAAATAAGCCCCGAAGGTCCCTGGCCCCCAAGTTCGTCCGCCGCAAAATGCCCAAAAACAGGTGGGCTATAGCCTTGGGGGAGGGGGCTGGCCAACTTCGTCGCTGGACTCGAATGGGGCGCGACTTGCGAGCGCCTCCATGTGCCAGAGTAGACCGCGGCACAGCCGCGCCCAAAATAAGCCCCCGAAGGTCCCGACTCCAAGTTCGTCCGCCGCAAAATGCCCAAAACGGGTGGGCTATAGCCTTGGGGGAGGGGCTGGCCAACTCGTCCGCCGGACTCGGAATGGGAGAGACTTGCGAGCGGCCGCCGTGTGCCAAAATAAGCCCTCAAGGTCCTGGCCCCAACTTCGGCCGCCCCAAAAATGCCCAAAAAACGGGTGGGCTATAGCCTTGGGGGGAGGGGCTGGCCAACTTCGTCCGCCGGACTCGGAATGGGGTGAGACATTGCGAGCACCCACCGTGTACCAAAAATAGGCTGTGGGCCCAGCCGCGCCCAAAATTAAGCCCCCGAAGGTGCCGTCCCCAAGTTCGTCGAACGCAAAAATGCCCAAAAAACGGGTGGGCTATAGCCTTGGGGGGAGGGGCTGGCCAACTTCGTCCGCCGGACTCGGAATGGGGCGAGACTTTGCGAGCGCCCTCCGTGTGCCAAAAATAGGCCGCAGGCACAGCCGTGCCCAAAAATAAGCCCCCGAAGGTCCCGTCCCCAAGTTCGTCCGCCGCAAAAATGCCCAAAAAACGGGTGGGCTATAGCCTTGGGGGGAGGGGCTGGCCAACTTAGTCCGCCGGACTCGGAATGGGACGAGACTTTGCGAGCACCCTCTGTGTGCCAAAACTAGGACGCAGACCCAGCCGTGCCCAAAAATAAGCCCCCGAAGGTGCCGTCCCCATGTTCGTCGAACGCAAAAATGCCCAAAAAACGGGTGGGCTATAGCCTTGGGGGGAGGGGCTGGCCCACTTCGTCCGCCGGACTCGGAATAGGGCGAGACTTTGCGAGCGGCCACCGTGTACTAAAAATAGGCCGCGGGCACAGCAGCACCCAAAAATAAGTGCCCGAATGTCCCGTCCCCAAGTTCGTCCGCCGCCAAAATGCCCAAAAAATGGGTGGGCTATAGCCTTGGGGGGAGGGGCTGGCCAACTTCGTCCGCCGGACTCGGAATGGGGCGAGACTTAGCGAGCGCCCTCCGTGTTCCAAAAATAGCCGCGGTACAGCCGTGCCTCAAAATAAGCCCCCAAGGTCCCGGCCCCAAGTTCTCCGCCGCGAAAAATGTTCAAAAAACGGGTGGGCTATAGCCTTGGTGGGAGTGAGTTGGCCAACTTCGTCCGCTCGGACTCGGAATGGGGCGAGACTTTGCAGCGCCTCCGTGGTGCCAGGCCGCGGACACAGCCGTGCCCAAAAATAAGTCCCCGAAGGTCCCGTCCCCAAGTTCGTCCGCCGCAAAAATGCCCAAAAAACGGGTGGGCTATAGCCTTGGGGGGAGGGGCTGGCCAACTTCGTCCGCTGGACTCGGAATGGGGCGCGACTTTGCGAGCGCCCTCCATGTGCCAGAAGTAGACCGTGGGCACAGCTGCGCCCAAAAATAAGCCCCCGAAGGTCCCGTACCCAAGTTCGTCCGCCGCAAAAATGCCCAAAAAACGGGTGGGCCATAGCCTTAGGGGGAGGGGCTGGCCGACTTCGTCCGCCGGACTCGGAATGGGGCGAGCCTTTGTGAGCGCCCTCCGTGTGCCAAAAATAGGCCGCGGGCACAGCCGCGCCCAAAAATAAGCCCCCGAAGGTCCCGTCCCCAAGTTCGTCCGCCGTAAAAATGCCCAAAAAATGGGTGGGCTATAGCCTTGGGCGGAGGGGCTGGCCGACTTCGTCCGCCGGACTCGGAATGGGCGAGACTTTGCGAACGCCCTCCGTGTGCCAAAAATAGGCCGCGGGCACAGCCGCGCCCAAAAATAAGTCCCCGAAGGTCCAGTCCCCAAGTTCGTCCGCCGCAAAAATGCCCAAAAAACGGGTGGGCTATAGCCTTGGGGGGAGGGGCTGGCCAACTTCGTCCGCCGGACTCGGAATGGGGCGAGCCTTTGCGAGCGCCCTCCGTACGCCAAAAATAGGCCGCGGGCACGGCCACGCCCAAAAATAAGCCCCCGAAGGTCCCGTCCCCAAGTTTGTCCGCCGCAAAAATTGCCCAAAAAACGGGTGGTCTATAGCCTTGGGGGGAGTGGCTGGCCAACTTTGACCGCCGGACTCGGAATGGGGCGAGACTTTGGGAGCGGCCTCCGTGTGCCAACAATAGGCCGCGGGCACAGCCACGCCCAAAAATACGCCCCCGAAGGTTCCGTCCCCAAGTTCGTCCGCGCAAAAATGCCCAAAAAACGGGTGGGCTATAGCCTTGGGGGGAGGGGCTGGCCAACTTCGTCCGCCGGACTCGGAATGGGGAGAGACTTTGCGAGCGGCCTCCGTGTGACAAAAATAGGCCGCGGGCACAGCCGCGCCCCAAAATAAGCCCCCGAAGGTCCCGTCCCCATGTTCGTCCGCCGCAAAAATGCCCAAAAAACGGATGGGCTATAGCCTTGGGGGGAGGGGCTGGCCCACTTCGTCCGCCGGACTCGGAATGGGGCGAGACTTTGCGAGCGCCCTCCGTGTGCCAAAAATAGGCCATGGGCACAGCCGATCCCAAAAATAAGCCCCCGAAGGTCCCGTCGCCAAGTTCGTGCGCCGCAAAAATGCCCAAAAAACGGGTGGGCTATAGCCTTGGGGGGAGGGACTGGCCAACTTCGTCCGCCGGACTCGGAATGGGGCGAGACTTTGCGAGCGCCCTCCGTGTGCTGGGCCAGGCTGCGGGCACAGCCGCACCCAAAAATAAACCCCGAAGGTCCCGGCCCCCAAGTTCGTCCGCCGCAAAATGCCTAAAAACAGGTGGGCTATAGCCTTGGGGGAGGCTGGCCACCTTCGTCCGCCGGACTCGGAATGGGGCGAGCCTTGCGAGCGCCTCCGTGTGCCAGGCCAGGCCGCGGGCACAGCTGCGCCCAAAATAAGCCCCGAAGGTCCTGGCCCCAAGTTCGTCCGCCGTAAAATGCCTAAAACGGGTGGGCTATAGCCTTGGGGGGAGGGGCTGGCCAACTTCGTCCGCCGGACTCGGAATGGGGCGAGCCATTGCGAGCGCCCTCCGTGCGCCAAAAATAGGCCGCGGGCACGGCTATGCCCAAAAATAAGCTCCCGAAGGTCCCGTCCCCAAGTTTGTCCGCCGCAAAAATTGCCCAAAAAACGGGTGGTCTATAGCCTAGGGGGGAGGGGCTGGCCAACTTTGTCCGCCGGACTCGGAATGGGGCGAGACTTTGGGAGCGGCCTCCGTGTGCCAACAATAGGCCGCGGGCACAGCCGCGCCCAAAAATAATCCCCCGAAGGTCCCGTCCCCAAGTTCGTCCGCGCAAAAATGCCCAAAAAACGGGTGGGCTATAGCCTTGGGGGGAGGGGCTGGCCAACTTCGTCCGCCGGACTCGGAATGGGGAGAGACTTTACGAGCGGCTTCCGTGTGATAAAAATAGGCCGCGGGCACAGCCGCGCCCCAAAATAAGCCCCGAAGGTCCTGGCCCCATGTTCGTCCGCCGCAAAATGCCCAAAAACGGATGGGCTATAGCCTTGGGGGAGGGGGCCCATATCGTCCGCCGGACTCGGAATGGGGCGAGACTTTGCGAGCGCACACCGTGTGCCAAAATAGGCCATGGGCACAGCCGATCCCAAAATAAGCCCTCGAAGGTCCTGCCGCCAAGTTCGGCGCCGCAAAATGCCCAAAAAACGGGTGGGCTATAGCCTTGGGGGGAGGGACTGGCCAACTGCGTCCGCCGGACTCGGACTGGGGCGAGACTTTGCGAGCGCCCTCCGTGTGCCAAAAATAGGCTTCGGGAACAGCCGCGCCAAAAATAAACCCCCAAGGTCCCGCCCAAGTTCGCCCGCCGCAAAATGCCTAAAAACAGGTGGGCATAGCCTTGGGGGGACGGGCTGGCCAACTTCGTCCGCCGGACTCGGAATGGGGTGAGACTTTGCGAGTGCTCCCCGTGTGCCAAAAATAGGCCACGGGCCCAGCCGCGCTAAAAAATAAGCCCCCGAAGGTCCCCTCCCCAAGTTCGTCCGCTGCAAAAATGCCCAAAAAACGGGTGGGCTATAGCCTTTGGGGGATGGGCTGGCCCACTTCGTCCGCCGGACTCGGAATGGGGCGAGACTTTGCGAGCGCCCTCCGTGTGCCAAAAATAGACCGCGGGCATAGCCGCGCCCAAAAATAAGCCCCCGAAGGTCCCGTCCCCAAATTTGTCTGCCGCAAAAATGCCCAAAAAACGGGTGGGCTATAGCTTTGGGGGGAGGGGCTGGCCAACTTCATCCTCCGGACTCGGAATGGGGGGAGACTTTGCGAGTGCCCTCCGTGTGCCAAAAATAGGCCGCGGGCACAGCCGCGCCCAAAAATAAGCCCCCGAAGGTCCCGTCCCCAAGTTCGTCCGAAGCAAAAATGCCCAAAAAACGGGTGGGCTATAGGCTTGGGGGGAGGGGCTGGCCAACTTCGTCCGCCGGACTCGGAATGGGGCGAGACTTTGCGAGCGCCCTCCGTTTGCCAAAAATAAGCTGCGGGAACAGCCGCGCCCAAAAATAAGCCCCCGAAGGTCCCGTCCCGAAGTTCGTCCGCCGCAAAAATGCCCAAAAAACGGGTGGGCTATATCTTGGGGGGAGGGGATGGCCCACTTCGTCCGCCGGACTCGGAATGGGGCGAGACTTTGCGAGTGCCCTCCGTGTGCCAAAAATAGGCCGTGGGCAAAGCCGAGCCCAAAAATAAGCCCCCAAAGGTCCCATCCCCAAGTTCGTCCGAAGCGAAAATGCCCAAAAAACGGGTGGGCTATAGGCTTGGGGGGAGGGGCTGGCCAACTTCGTCCGCCGGACTAGGAATGGGGCGAGACTTTACGAGCGCCCTCCGTGTGAAAAAAATAGGCCGCGGGCACAGCCGCGCCCAAAAATAAGCACCCGAAGGTCCCGTCCCCAAGTTCGTCCGCCGTAAAAATGCCCAAAAAACGGGTGGGCTATAGCCTTGGGGGGAGGGGCTGGCCAACTTCGTCCACCGGACTCGTAATGGGGTGAGACTTTGCGAGCGCCCTCCGTGTGTCAAAAATAGCCCGCGGGCACAGTCGCGCCCAAAAATAAGCCCCCGAAGGTCCCGTCCCCAAGTTCGTCCGCCGCAAAATGCCCAAAAACGGGTGGGCTATAGCCTTGGGGGAGGGTGGCCAACTCTGTCCGCTCGACTCGTAATGGGGCGAGACTTTGGGAGCGCCTCCGTGTGCCAAAATAGGCCACGGGCACAGCCGCGCCCAAAAATAAGCCCCCAAGGTCCTGGCCCCAAGTTCGTCCCGCCGCAAAATGCCCAAAAACGGGTGGGGTATATCCTCGGGGAGGGGCTGACCAACTTCGTCCGCCGGACTCGGAATGGGGCGAGCCTTGCGAGCGCCTCCGTGTGCTGGGCCGGGCAAAGCTGCGCCCAAAAATAAGCCCCCGAAGGTCCCCCCAAATTCGTCCGCCGCAAAAATGCCCAAAAACGGGTGGGCTATAGCCTGGGGGAGGGGTTGGCCAACTTCGTCCAACGGACTCGAATGGGGCGAGACTTTGCGAGTGCCCTCCGTGTGCCAAAATAGGCCGGGCACAACCGCATCCAAAAATAAGCCCCCAAGGTCTCGCCCCAAGTTCGTCCGCCGCAAAATGCCCAAAAACGGTTGGCTATAGCCTTGGGGGGAGGGGCTGGCCAACTTCATCCTCCGGACTCGGAATGGGGCGAGACTTTGCGAGTGCCCTCCGTGTGCCAAAAATAGGCCCCGGGCACAGCCGCGCCCAAAAATAAGCCCCCGAAGGTCCCGTCCCCAAGTTCGTCCGCCGCAAAAATGCCCAAAAAACGGGTGGGCTATAGCCTTGGGGGGAGGGGCTGGCCAACTTCATCCTCCGGACTCGGAATGGGGCGAGACTTTGCGAGCGCCCTCCGTGTGCCAAAAATAGACTGCGGGCACAGCCGCGCCCAAAAATAAGCCCCCGAAGGTCCCGTCCCCAAATTTGTCCCCGCAAAAATGCCCAAAAAACGGGTGGGCTATAGCTTTGGGGGGAGGGGCTGGCCAACTTCATCCTCCGGACTCGGAATGGGGGGAGACTTTGCGAGTACCCTCCGTGTGCCAAAAATAGGCCGCGGGCACAGGCGTACCCAAAAATAAGCCCCGGAAGGTCCCGTCCCCAAGTTCGTACGCCGCAAAAATGCCCAAAAAACGGTTGGGCCATAGCCTTGGGGGGAGGGGCTGGCCAACTTCGTCCGCCGGACTCGGAATGGGGCGAGACTTTGCGAGCATCCTCCGTGCGCGAAAAATAGGCCGCGGGCACAGCGGCGCCCAAAACTAAGCCCCCGAAGGTCCCGTCCCCAAGTTCGTCCCCCGCAAAAATGCCCAAAAAACGGGTGGGCAATAGCCTTGGGGGGAGCGGCTGGCCAACTTCGTCCGCCGGACTCGGAATGGGGCGAGACTTTGCGAGCGCCCTCCATGTGCCAAAAATAGGCCGCTGGCACTGCCGCACCCAAAACTAAGCCCCCGAAGGTCCCGTCCCCAAGTTCGTCCGCCGCAAAAATGCCCAAAAAACGGGTGGGCTATAGCCTTGGGGGGAGGGGCTGGCCAACTTCGTCCGCCGGACTCGGAATGGGGCGAGACTTTGTGATCGCCCTCCATGTGCAAAAAATAGGCAGTGGGCACAGCCGCGCCCAAAAATAAGCCCCCCAAGGTCCCGTCCCCAAGTTCGTCCGCCGCAAAAATGCCCAAAAAACGGGTGGGCTATAGCCTTGGGGGGAGGGGCTGGACAACTTCGTCCGCCGGACTCGGAATGGGGCGAGACATTGCGAGCGCCCTCTGAGTGCATAAAATAGGCCGCGGGCACAGCCGCACCCAAAAATAAGCCCCCAAAGGTCCCGTCCCCTAGTTTGTCCGCCGCAAAAATGCCCAAAAAACGGGTGGGCTATAGCCTTGCGGGGAGGGGCTGGCCAACTTCGTCCGCTGGACTCGGAATGGGGCGAGACTTTGCGAGCGCCCTCCATGTGCCAAAAATAGGCCGCAGGCACAGCCACGCCCAAAAATAAGCCCCCGAAGGTCCCATCCCCAAGTTCGTCCAACGCAAAAATGCCCAAAAAACGGGTGGGCTATATAGCCTTGGGGGGAGGGGCTGGCCAACTTCGTCCAACGGACTCGGAATGGGGCGAGACTTTGCGAGTGCCCTCGGTGTGCCAAAAATAGGCCGTGGACAAAGCCACACCCAAAACTAAGCCCCCGAAGGTCCCGTCCCCAAGTTCGTCCGCCGCAAAAATGCCCAAAAAACGGGTGGGCTATAGCCTTGGGGGGAGGGGCTGGCCAACTTCGTCCGCCGGACTCGGAATGGGGCGAGACATTGCAGCGCTCCGAGTGCTGGGGCCAAAATAGCCGCGGGCACAGCCGCACCCAAAAATAAGCCCCCGAAGGTCCCGTCCCCAAGTTCGTCCGCCGCAACAATGCCCAAAAAACGGGTGGGCTATAGCCTTGGGGGGAGGGGCTGGCCAACTTCGTCCAACGGACTCGGAATGGGGCGAGACTTTGCGAGTGCCCTCCGTGAGCCAAAAATAGGCCGTGGGCACAGCCGCGCCCAAAAATAAGCCCCCGAAGGTCCCGTCCCCAAGTTCGTCCGCCGCAAAAATGCCCAAAAAACGGGTGGGCTATAGCCTTGGGGGGAGGGGCTGGCCAACTTCGTCCAACGGACTCGGAATGGGGCGAGGCTTTGTGAGCGCACTCCGAGTGCCAAAAATAGGCCGCGGGCACAGCCGTACCCAAAAATAAGCTCCCGAAGGTCCCGTCCCCAAGTTCGTCCGCCGCAAAAATGCCGAAAAAACGGGTGGGCTATAGCCTTGGGGGGAGGGGCTGGCCAACTTCGTCCAACGGACTCGGAATGGGGCGAGACTTTGCGAGTGCCCTCCGCGTGCCAAAAATAGGCCGTGGGCACAGCCGCGCCCAAAAATAAGCCCCCGAAGGTCCCGTCCCCAAATTCGTCCGCCGCAAAAATGCCCAAAAAACGGGTGGGCTATAGCCTTGGGGGGAGGGGCTGGCCAACTTCATCCTCCGGACTCGGAATGGGGTGAGACTTTACGAGTGCCCTCCATGTGCCAAAAATAGGCCGCGGGCACAGCCACGCCCAAAAATAAGCCCCCGAAGGTCCCGTCCCCAAATTCGTCCGCCGCAAAAATGCCCAAAAAACGGTTGGGCTATAGCCTTGGGGGGAGGGGCTGGGCAACTTCGTCCGCCGGACTCGGAATGGGACGAGACTTTGCGAGCACCCTCCATGTGCCAAAAATAGGCCGCTGGCACTGCCGTACCCAAAAATAAGCCCCCGAAGGTCCCGTCCCCAAGTTCGTCCGCCGCAAAAATGCCCAAAAAACGGGTGGGCTATAGCCTTGGGGGGAGGGGCTGGCCAACTTCGTCCGCCGGACTCGGAATGGGGCGAGACTTTGTGATCGCCCTCCATGTGCAAAAAATAGGCAGTGGGCACAGCCGCGCCCAAAAATAAGCCCCCGAAGGTCCATTCCCCAAGTTCGTCCGCCGCAAAAATGCCCAAAAAACGGGTGGGCTATAGCCTTGGGGGGAGGGGCTGGCCCACTTCGTCCGCCGGACTCGGAATGGGGCGAGACATTGCGAGCGCCCTCCGAGTGCCAAAAATAGGCCACGGGCACAGCCGCACCCAAAAATAAGCCTCCAAAGGTCCCGTCCCCAAGTTCGTCCGCCGCAACAATGCCCAAAAAACGGGTGGGCTATAGCCTTGGGGGGAGGGGCTGGCCAACTTCGTCCAACGGACTCGGAATGGGGCGAGACTTTGCGAGTGCCCTCCGTGTGCCAAAAATAGGCTGTGGGCAAAGCCGTACCCAAAAATAAGCCCCCGAAGGTCCCATCCCCAAGTTCGTCCAACGCAAAAATGCCCAAAAAACGGGTGGGCTATATAGCCTTGGGGGGAGGGGCTGGCCAACTTCGTCCAACGGACTCGGAATGGGGCGAGACTTTGCGAGTGCGATCCGTGTGCCAAAAATAGGCTGTGGGCAAAGCCGCACCCAAAACTAAGCCCCCGAAGGTCCCGTCCCCAAGTTCGTCCGCCGCAAAAATGCCCAAAAAACGGGTGGGCTATAGCCTTGGGGGGAGGGGCTGGCCAACTTCGTCCGCCGGACTCGGAATGGGGCGAGACATTGCGAGCGCCCTCCGAGTGCTAAATAGGCCGCGGGCACAGCCGCACTCCAAAAATAAGCCCCCAAGGTCCCGTCCCCAAGTTCGTCCGCCGCAACAATGCCTAAAACGGGTGGGCTATAGCCTTGGGGAGGGGCTGGCCAACTTCGGTCCAACGGACTCGGAATGGGGCGAGACTTTGCGAGTGCCCTCCGTGAGCTGTGAAGGCCGGGCACAGCCGCGCCCAAAAATAAGCCCCGAAGGTCCCGCCCCAAGTTCGTCCGCCGCAAAATGCCCAAAAACGGGTGGGCTATAGCCTTGGGGGAGGGGGCTGGCCAACTGGTCCGCCTGGACTCGGGAATGGGGCGAGACATTGCAGCGCCTCCGAAAAATAGGCCGCGGGCACAGCCGTACCCAAAAATAAGCTCCCGAAGGTCCCGTCTCCAAGTTCGTCCGCCGCAAAAATGCTGAAAAAACGGGTGGGCTATAGCCTTGGGGGGAGGGGCTGGCCAACTTCGTCCAACGGACTCGGAATGGGGCGAGACTTTGCGAGTGCCCTCATGTGGCAAAATAGGCCAAGGGCACAGCCGCGCCCAAAAATAAGCCCAAGGTCCCGCCCCAAATTGGCCCGTCTCACTGCAAAATGTCCAAAAAACGGGTGGGCTATAGCCTTGGGGGGAGGGGCTGGCCAACTTCGTCCAACGGACTCGGAATGGGGCGAGACTTTACGAGTGCCCTCCGTGTGCCAAAAATAGGCCGCGGGCACAGCCGCGCCCAAAAATAAGCCACCGAAGGTCCCGTCCCCAAATTCGTCCGCCGCAAAAATGCCCAAAAAACGGTTGGGCTATAGCCTTGGGGGGAGGGGCTGGCCAACTTCGTCCGCCGGACTCGGAATGGGGCGAGACTTTATGAGCGCCCTCCGAGTGCCAAAAATAGGCCACGGGCACAGCCGTGTCCAAAAATAATCCCCCGAAGGTCCCGTGCCCAAGTTCGTCCGCCGCAAATATGCCCAAAAAACGGGCGGGCTATAGCCTTGGGGGGAGGGGCTGGCCAACTTCGTCCAACGGACTCGGAATGGGGCGAGACTTTACGAGTTCCCTCCGTGTGCCAAAAATAGGCCGTGGGCACAACCGCGCCCAAAAATAAGCCCCCGAAGGTCCCGTCCCCAAGTTCGTCCGCCGCAAAAATGCCCAAAAACGGCCGGCTGATAGCCTTGGGGGAGGGCTGGCCAACTTCGTCCGCTCGGACTCGGAATGGGCGAGACTTTGCGAGTGCCCTCCCGTGTGCCAAAAATAGGCCCCGGACACAGCCACGCCCAAAAATAAGCTCCGAAGGTCCTGGGCCCCAAGTTCGTCCGCCGCAAAAATGCCGAAAAAACGGGTGGGCTATAGCCTTGGGGGGAGGGGCTGGCCAACTTCGACCAATGGTCTCGGAATGGGGCGAGACTTTTCGAGTGTCCTCCGTGTGCCAAAAATAGGCCGTGGGCACACCCGCGCCCAAAAAAAAGCCCCCGAATGTCCCGTCCCCAAGTTCGTCCGCCGCAAAAATGCCCAAAAAACAGTTGGGCTATATCCTTGGGGGGAGGGGCTGGCCAACTTCGTCCGCCGGACTCGGAATGGGGCGAGACTTTGCGAGCATCCTCCGTGCGCCAACAATAGGCCGCGGGCACAGCTGCGCCCAAAACTAAGCCCCCGAAGGTCCCGTCCCCAAGTTCGTCCGCCGCAAAAATGCCCAAAAAACGGGTGGGCTATAGCCTGGGAGGGGGCTGGCCAACTTCTGTCCGGACTCGGAATGGGGCGAGACGCAGCGCTCCGTGCTGGGGGCCAGGCCGCACCAAAAATAAGCCCCCGAAGGGTCCCCCCCAAGTTCGTCCGCCAGCAATGCCCAAAAACGGGGTGGGCTATAGCCTTGGGGGAGGGGGCTGGCCAACTGGCGTCCAACGGACTCGGAATGGGGCGAGACTTTGCGAGTGCCCTCCGTGTGCCAAAATAGGCCGGGGCACAGCCAAAAATAAGCTCCCGAAGGTCCCGTCCCCCAAGTTCGTCCGCCGCAAAATGCCCAAAAACGGGTGGGCTATAGCCTTTGGGGGAGGGGTTGGCCAAACCTCATCCATTGACTCGGAATTGGGCGAGACTTTGCGAGTGCTCCGTGTGCCAAAATAGCCGGGCACAGCCGCACCCAAAAATAAGCTGGTCTTCACGCCGCAAAATGCCCAAAAACGGGTGGGCTATAGCCTTGGGGGAGGGGCTGGCCAACTTCGGCCCAACGGACTCGGAATGGGGCGTGACTCGCGCAGTGCCCCCCAAAATAGACAGCCGCTGCCAAAAATAAGCCTCCAAGGTCCAGTCCCCCCAAGTTCGTCCGCCGCAAAAATGCCCAAAACGGGTGGGCTATAGCCTTGGGGGAGGGGCTCATCTGACTCGGAATGGGGCGACTTTGCGAGCGCCCTCCGTGCCAAAAGGCCCCGGCACAGCCGCGCCCAAAAATAAGCCCCCCGGGTCCCGTCCCCAAGTTCGTCCGCCGCAAAATGCCCAAAAACGGGTGGGCTATAGCCTTGGGGGAGGGGCTGGCCCACTTCATCCCCGGACTCGAATGGGGCGCAGACTTTAATAAGCAGCGCCTCCGTGTGCTGCAAAAAGGCTGCGGGCACAGCCGCGCCAAAAATAAGCCCCGAAGCCCTCCCCAAGTTCGTCCGCCGCAAAATGCCCAAAACGTGGTGGGCTTATAGCCTTGGGGGAGGGGGGCTGGCTGTACAACCGTCCTCGGACTCGGAATGGGGCGAGACTTTGCGAGCGCCTCCTCGTGTGCCAATAAGCCCCCAAAGGTACCGTGCCCCGGCCCACCAGCCGTGCCCAAAAATAAGACCCCGAAGGTCCCGCCCCCAAGTTCGTCTGAACGCAAAAAATGCCCAAAAAAATAAGCGGGTGGGCTGCCTAGCCTTGGGAAACTGGGGCTGGCCAACTTCGGAATCCGGGCCCCCAAGGACTCGGAATGGGGCGAGACTTTGCGAGCGCCTCCGTGTGCCAAAACTAGGCCGTGGCAACAGCGCGCCCAAAACTAAGCCCCGAAGGTCCCGTCCCCCAAGTTCGTCCGCTCGCAAAAATGCCCAAAAACGGCGTGGGCTATAGCCTTGGGGGAGGGGCTGGCCAACTTCGTCTCCGACTCGGGAATAGGGCGAGACTTTGCGAGCGCCTCCGAAAATAGGCTGTGGCACAGCCGTGCCCAAAATAAGCCCCCAAGGTCCCGTCCCCAAGTTCGTCCGTCAAAAATGCCCAAAAACGGGTGTGCTATAGCCTGGGGGAAGGGGGCTGCCCGCCGGACTCGGAATGGGGCGGACTCGCGAGCGCCTCTGTGTGCCAAAATAGGGGGACACAGCCGCGAGCGCCCCGAAAAATAAGCCCCCGAAGGAACCGTCCCTAAGTCCGTCCGCCGCAAAAATACCCAAAAAACGGGTGGGCTATAGACTTGGGGGGAGGGGCTGGCCAACTTCGTCCCCTGGACTCGGAATGGGGCGAGACTTTGTGAGCACCCTCCGTGTGCCAAAAATATGCCACGGGCACAGCCGCGACCAAAAATTACCCCCCGAAGGTCCCGTCCCCAAGTTCGTCCGCCGCAAAATGCCCAAAACGGGTGGGCTATAGCCTTGGGGGAGGGGCTGCCAACTGTCCACGGACTCGGAATGGGCGCGACTTGCGAGTGCCCTCCGTGCGCCAAAAATAGGTGGGAACAGCCGCGCCCAAAAATAAGCCCCGATGGTCCCGTCCCCAAGTTCGTCCGCCGCAAAATGCCCAAAACGGGTGGGCTATAGCCTGGGGAAGGGGCTGGCCAACTTCGTCCCGCTGGACTCGGAATGGGGCGAGACTTTGCAGCGCCTCCGTGTGCCAAAATAGGCTGTGGAGCAGCCGCACCCAAAACTAAGCCCCAAGGTCCCGTCCCCCAAGTTCGTCCGCCGCAAAATGCCCAAAAACGGGTGGGCTATAGCCTTGGGGGAGGGGGCTGGGCCAACTCGTCCGCCGGACTCGTAATGGGGCGAGACTTTGCGAGCGCCTCCCCCAAGTATGCCAAAATAGGCCGTGGGCACAGCCGCGCCAAAAATAAGCCCTCCCCAAGGTCCCGTCCCCAAGTTCGTCCGCCGCAAAATGCCCAAAAACGGGGCGGGCTATAGCCTTGGGGGAGGGGTGGCCAACTCTGTCCGCTCGGACTCGGAATGGGGCGAGCCTTATGCGTGCACCCTGCGTGTGCCAAAATACACGCGGGCACAGACGCGCCAAAACAAGCGCCCGAAGGTCCCGGCCCCCAAGTTCGTCCGCCGCAAAATGCCCAAAAACGGGTGGGCTATAGCCTTGGGGGGAGGGGCTGGCCAACTTCTTCCGCCGGACTCGGAATGGGACGAGACTTTGCGAGCGCCCTCCGTGTGCCAAAAATAGGCTGCGGGCCCAGCCGTGCCCAAAAATAAGACCCCGAAGGTGCCGTCCCCAAGTTCGTCGAACGCAAAAATGCCCAAAAAACGGGTGGGCTATAGCCTTGGGGGGAGGGGCTGCCAACTTCGTCCGCCGGACTCGGAATGGGGCGAGACTTTGTGAGCACCCTCCGTGTGCCAAAAATATGCCACGGGCACAGCCGCGCCCAAAAATTACCCCCCGAAGGTCCCGTCCCCAAGTTCGTCCGCTTCAAAAATGCCCAAAAAACGGGTGGGCTATAGCCTTGGGGGGAGGGGCTGCCAACTTCGTCCGCCGGGCTCGGAATGGGCGCGACTTTGCGAGTGCCCTCCGTGCGCCAAAAATAGGCCGTGGGCACAGCCGCGCCCAAAAATAAGCCCCCGATGGTCCCGTCCCCAAGTTCGTCCGCCGCAAAAATGCCCAAAAAACGGGTGGGCTATAGCCTTGGGGGGAGGGGCTGGCCAACTTCGTCCGCCGGACTCGGAATGGGGCGAGACTTTGCGAGCGCCCTCCGTGTGCCAAAACTAGGCCGCGGGAGCAGCCGCGCCAAAAACTAAGCCCCCGAAGGTCCCGTCCCCAAGTTCGTCCGCCGCAAAAATGCCCAAAAAACAGGTGGGCTATAGCCTTGGGGGGAGGGGCTGCCAACTTCGTCCGCTGGACTCGGAATGGGGCGCGACTTTGCGAGCTCCCTCCTTACGCCAAAAATAGGCCGTGGGCACAGCCGCGCCCAAAAATAAGCCCCCGAAGGTCCCATCCCCAAGTTCGTCCGCCGCAAAAATGCCCAAAAAACGGGTGGGCTATAGCCTTGGGGGAAGGGGCTGGCCAACTTCGTCCGCCGGACTCGGAATGGGGCGAGACTTTCGAGCGCTCCGTGTGCTAAAACTAGGCCGTGGGAACAGCCGCGCCCAAAAGTAAGCCCCGAAGGTCCTGGCCCCAAGTTCGTCCGCCGCAAAATGCCCAAAAAACGGGCTATAGCCTTGGGGGAGTGGGCGGGCCAACTCTGTCCGCCGGACTCGAATGGGGCGAGACTTTGCAGCGCCTCCGTGTGCTGGGGGCCAGGCTGCGGGCCCAGCCGCACCCAAAAATAAGCCCCCGAAGGTGCCGTCCCCAAGTTCGTCGAACGCAAAAATGCCCAAAAAACGGGTGGGCTATAGCCTTGGGGGGAGGGGCTGCCAACGTCGTCCGCCGGGCTCGGAATGGGGCGACACTTTGCGAGCGCTCCGTGTGCTGGGCCAGGCCGCGGGTACAGCCGCTCCCAAAAATAAGCCCCGAAGGTCCCGTGGCCCCAAGTTCGCCGCCGCAAAATGCCCAAAACGGTGGGCTATAGCCTCGGGGGAGGGCTGCCAACTTCTGTCCGCCGGGCTCGGAATGGGCGTGACTTTGTGAGCGCCTCCGTGCGCCAAAATGTGGGCCAGGCCTTGGGCACAGCCGCGCCAAAAATAAGCCCCCGATGGTCCTGGGCCCCCAAGTTCGTCCGCCGCAAAATGCCCAAAAACGGGTGGGCTATAGCCTTGGGGGAAGGGGCTGGCCAACTTCGTCCGCCGGACTCGGAATGGGGCGAGACTTTGCGAGCGCCCTCCGTGTGCCAAAACTAGGCCGCGGGAACAGCCACGCCCAAAATTAAGCCCTCGAAGGTCCCATCCCCAAGTTCGTCCGCCGCAAAAATGCCCAAAAAACGGGTGGGCTATAGCCTTGGGGGGAGGGGCTGGCCAACTTCGTCCGCCGGACTCAGAATGGGGCGAGACTTTGCGAGCGCCCTCCGTATGCCAAAAATAGGCCACGGGCACAGCCGCGCCCAAAAATAAGCCCCCGAAGGTCCCATCCACAAGTTCGTCCGCCGCAAAAATGCCTAGAAAACGGGTGGGCTATAGCCTTGGGGGGAGGGGCGGGCCAACTTCGTCCGCCGGACTTGGAATGGGGAGAGACTTTGCGAGCGCCCTCCGTGTGCCAAAAATAGGCCGCGGGCACAGCCGCGCCAAAAAATAAGCCCCCGAAGCTCCCGTCCCCAAGTTCGTCCGCCGCAAAAATGCCCAAAAAACGGGTGGGCTATAGCCTTGGGGGAAGGGGCTGGCCAACTTCGTCCGCCGGACTCGGAATGGGGCGAGACTTTGCGAGCGCCCTCCGTGTGCCAAAACTAGGCCGTGGGAACAGCCGCGCCCAAAACTAAGCCCCCGAAGGTCCCGTCCCCAAGTTCGTCCGCCGCAAAAATGCCCAAAAAACGGGTGGGCTATAGCCTTGGGGGGAGGGGCGGGCCAACTTCATCCGCCGGACTCGGAATGGGGCTAGACTTTGCAGCGCCCATGTGCCAAAATAGGCTGCGGCCCAGCCGCGCCAAAAATAAGCCCCGAAGGTGCCGCCCCTAAGTTCGTCGAACGCAAAAATGCCCAAAAACGGGTGGGCTATAGCCTTGGGGGAGGGCTGGCCAACTCGTCCGCCGGACTCGGACTCGGGCGAGACTTCGCTAGCGCACTCCGTGTGCTTAAATTAGTCCGCTGGCACAGCCGCTCCCAAAAATAAGCCCCCGAAGGTCCCGTCCCCAAGTTCGTCCGCCGCAAAAATGCCCAAAAAACGGGTGGGCTATAGCCTTGGGGGGAGGGGCTGCCAACTTCGTCCGCCGGGCTCGGAATGGGCGTGACTTTGTGAGCGCCCTCCGTGCGCCAAAAATAGGCCTTGGGCACAGCCGCGCCCAAAAATAAGCCCCCGATGGTCCCGTCCCCAAGTTCGTCCGCCGCAAAAATGCCCAAAAAACGGGTGGGCTATAGCCTTGGGGGAAGGGGCTGGCCAACTTCGTCCGCCGGACTCGGAATGGGGCGAGACTTTGCGAGCGCCCTCCGTGTGCCAAAACTAGGCCGCGGGAACAGCCGCGCCCAAAATTAAGCCCTCGAAGGTCCCGTCCCCAAGTTCGTCCGCAAAATGCCTAAAAACGGGTGGGCTATAGCCTTGGGGGAGGTTGGCCAACTTCACCGCCTCGGACTCAGAATGGGGCGAGACTTCATAGCGCCTCCGTATGCTGTGGCCAGGCCACGGGCACAGCCGCGCCCAAAAACAAGCCCCCGAAGGTCCCATCCACAACTTCGTCCGCCGCAAAAATGCCCAAAAAACGGTTTGGCTAGATCATAGGGGTGATGCTCGGCCCAACTTCGTCCGCCGGACTCGGAATGGGGAGAGACTTTGCAGCGCCTCCGTGCTGTAAAATAGGCCGCGGGCACAGCCGCGCCAAAAAATAAGCCCCCGAAGCTCCCGTTCCCGAGTTCGTCCGCCGCAAAAATGCCCAAAAAACGGGTGGGCTATAGCCTTGGGGGGAGGGGCTGGCCAACTTCGTCCGCCGGACTCGGAATGGGACGACACTTTGCGAGCGCCCTCCGTGTGCCAAAAATATACTGCGGGCCCAGCCGTGCCCAAAAATAAGACCCCGAAGGTGCCGTCCCCAAGTTCGTCGAACGCAAAAATGCCCAAAAAACGGGTGGGCTATAGCCTTGGGGGAAGGGGCTGGCCAACTTCGTCCGCCGGACTCGGAATGGGGCGAGACTTTGCGAGCGCCCTCCGTGTGCCAAAACTAGGCCGTGGGGACAGCCGCGCCCAAAACTAAGCCCCCGAAGGTCCCGTCCCCAAGTTCGTCCGCCGCAAAAATGCCCAAAAAACGGGTGGGCTATAGCCTTGGCGGGAGGGGCTGGCCCACTTCGTCCGCCGGACTCGGAATAGGGCGAGACTTTGCGAGCGCCTCCGTGTGCTGTGGGTCAGGCTGTGGGCACAGCCGTGCCCAAAACTAAGCCCCCGAAGGTCCCGTCCCCAAGTCCGTCCGCCGCAAAAATGCCCAAAAAACGGGTGGGCTATAGCCTTGGGGGGAGGGGCTGCCAACTTCGTCCGCCGGACTCGGAATGGGCGCGACTTTGCGAGCGCCCTCCGTGCGCCAAAAATAGGCCGTGAGCACAGCCGCGCCCAAAAATAAGCCCCCGATGGTCCCATCCCCAAGTTCGTCCGCCGCAAAAATGCCCAAAAAACGGGTGGGCTATAGCCTTGGGGGGAGGGGCTGGACAACTTCGTCCGCCGGACTCAGAATGGGGCGAGACTTTCCGAGATCCCTCCGTATGCCAAAAATAGGCCGCGGACACAGCCGCGCCCAAAAATAAGCCCCCGAAGGTCCCGTCCCCAAGTTCGTCCGCCGCAAAAATGCCCAAAAAACGAGTGGGCTATAGCCTTGGGGGGAGGGGCTGCCAACTTCGTCCGCCGGACTCGGAATGAGCGCGACTTTGCGAGCGCCCTCCGTGCACCAAAAATAGGCCGTGGGCACAGCCGCGCCCAAAAATAAGACCCCGATGGTCCCGTCCCCAAGTTCGTCCGCCGCAAAAATGCCCAAAAAACGGGTGGGCTATAGCCTTGGGGGAAGGGGCTGGCCAACTTCGTCCGCCGGACTCGGAATGGGGCGAGACTTTGCGAGCGCCCTCCGTGTGCCAAAACTAGGCCGCGGGAACAGCCGCGACCAAAACTAAGCCCCCGAAGGTCCCGTCCCCAAGTTCGTCCGCCGCAAAAATGCCCAAAAAACGGGTGGGCTATAGCCTTGGGGGGAGGGGCTGCCAACTTTGTCCGCCGGACTCGGAATGGGCGCGTCTTTGCGAGCGCCCTCCGTGCGCCAAAAATAGGCCGTGGGCACAGCCGCGCCCAAAAATAAGCCCCCGATGGTCCCGTCCCCAAGTTCGTCCGCCGCAAAAATGCCCAAAAAACGGGTGGGCTATAGCCTTGGGGGGAGGGGCTGCCAACTTCGTCCGCCGGACTCGGAATGAGCGCGACTTTGCGAGCGCCCTCCGTGCACCAAAAATAGGCCGTGGGCACAGCCGCGCCCAAAAATAAGACCCCGATGGTCCCGTCCCCAAGTTCGTCCGCCGCAAAAATGCCCAAAAAACGGGTGGGCTATAGCCTTGGGGGAAGGGGCTGGCCAACTTCGTCCGCCGGACTCGGAATGGGGCGAGACTTTGCGAGCGCCTCCGTGTGCTGCAAACTAGGCCGCTGGAACAGCCGCGACCAAAACTAAGCCCCGAAGGTCCCGTCCCCAAGTTCGTCCGCCGCAAAATGCCTAAAAACGGGTGGGCTATAGCCTTGGGGAGGGGGCTGCCAACTTTGTCCGCCGGACTCGGAATGGGCGCTGCTTGCGAGCGCCTCCGTGCGCCAAAATAGGCCGTGGGCACAGCCGCGCCCAAAAATAAGCCCCGATGGTCCTGGCCCCCAAGTTCGTCCGCCGCAAAAATGCCCAAAAACGGGTGGGCTATAGCCTGGGGGAAGGGGCTGGCCAACTTCGTCCGCTGGACTCGGAATGGGGCGAGACTTTGCGAGCGCCTCCGTGTGTTAAAACTAGGCCGCGGGAACAGCTGCGCCCAAAACTAAGCCCCAAGGTCCCCCCAAGTTCGTCCGCCGCAAAAATGCCCAAAAAACGGGTGGGCTATAGCCTTGGGGGGAGGGGCTGGCCAACTTCGTCCGCCGGACTCGGAATGGGCCGAGCCTTTGCGAGCGCCCTGCGTGTGCCAAAACTACGCCGCGGGCACAGCCGCACCGAAAAACAAGCGCCCGACGGTCCCGTCCCCAAGTTCATCCGCCGCAAAAATGCCCAAAAAACGGGTGGGCTATAGCCTTGGGGGGAGGGGCTGGCCAACTCGTCCGCCGGATTCTGGAATGGGACGAGACTTTGCGAGCGCCTCCGTGTGCCAGGCTGCGGGCCCAGCCGTGCCTAAAAATAAGTCCCCGAAGGTGCCGCCCCAAGTTCGCCGAACGCAAAATGCCCAAAAACGGGTGGGCTATAGCCTTGGGGGAGGGCGGGCCAACTTCGTCCGCCGGACTCGGAATGGGACGAGACTTTGCAGCGCCCGCCGTATGCCAAAACTAGGCCGTGGGAACAGCCGCGCCAAAACTAAGCCCCCGAAGGTCACGTCCCCAAGTTCGTCCGCCGCAAAATGCCCAAAAACGGGTGGGCTATAGCCTTGGGGGAGGGGGCCAACTGTCCGCCTGGACTCGGAATGGGGCGAGACTTTGCGAGCGCCTCCGTGTGCTAAAATAGGCCGCGGGCCCAGCCGCGCCCAAAAATAAGCCCCCGAAGGTGCCGTCCCCAAGTTCGTCGAACGCAAAAATGCCCAAAAAACGGGTGGGCTATAGCCTTGGGGGGAGGGGCTGGCCAACTTCGTCCGCCGGACTCGGAATAGGGCGAGACTTTGCGAGCGCCCTCCGTGTGCCAAAAATAGGCCGCGGGCACAGCCGCTCCCAAAAATAAGCCCCCGAAGGTCCCGTCCCCTAGTTCGTCCGCCGCAAAAATGCCCAAAAAACGGGTGGGCTATAGCCTTGGGGGGAGGGGCGGGCCAACTTCGTCCGCCGGACTCGGAATGGGGCGAGACTTTGCGAGTGCCCTCCGTGTGCCAAAAATAGGCCGCGGGCACAGCCGCGCCAAAAAATAAGCCCCCGAAGCTCCCGTCCCCAAGTTCGTCCGCCGCAAAAATTCCCAAAAAACGGGTGGGCTATAGCCTTGGGGGGAGGGGCTGGCCGACTTCGTCCGCCGGACTCGGAATGGGACGACACTTTGCGAGCGCCATCCGTGTGCCAAAAATATGCTGCGGGCCCAGCCGTGCCCAAAAATAAGACCCCGAAGGTGCCGTCCCCAAGTTCGTCGAACGCAAAATGCCTAAAACGGGTGGGCTATAGCCTTTGGGGGAGGGCTGCCAACTTCGTCCGCCGGACTCGGAATGGGGCGCGACATTGCGAGCTCCCTCCTTGCGCCAAAATAGTCCGTGGCACAGCCGCGCCAAAATAAGCCCCGAAGGTCCCATCCCCAAGTTCGTCCGCCGCAAAATGCCCAAAAGACGGGTGGGCTATAGCCTTCGGGAAGGGGCTGGCCAACTCTCGTCCGCTCGGACTCCGGAATGGGGCGAGACTTTGCGAGCGCCTCCGTGCAATACTAGGCCGCGGAACAGTCGCGACTCAAAACTAAGCCCCCCGAAGGTCCCGTCCCCAAGTTCGTCCGCCGCAAAATGCCTAAAAACGGGTGGGCTATAGCCTTGGGGGAGGGGCGGGCCAACTGTCCGCCGGACTCGGAATGGGGCGAGACTTACGAGTGCCCTCCGTGTGCTAGGCTGCGGGCACAGCCGCCAAAAAATAAGCCTCGAAGCTCCCGTCCCCAAGTTCGTCCGCCGCAAAATGCCCAAAACGGGTGGGCTATAGCCTGGGGGAGGGGCTGGCCAACTCGTCCGCTGACTCGGAATGGGACGACACTTGCGAGCGCCATCCGTGTGCCAAAATATGCCAAGGGCCCAGCCGTGCCCAAAAATAAGACCCCGAAGGTGCCGTCCCCAAGTTCGTCGAACGCAAAAATGCCCAAAAAACGGGTGGGCTATAGCCTTGGGGGGAGGGGCTGCCAACTTCGTCCGCCGGACTCGGAATGGGGCGCGACTTTGCGAGCTCCCTCCTTGCGCCAAAAATAGTCCGTGGGCACAGCCGCGCCCAAAAATAAGCCCCCGAAGGTCCCATCCCCAAGTTCGTCCGCCGCAAAAATGCCCAAAAAACGGGTGGGCTATAGCCTTGGGGGAAGGGGCTGGCCAACTTCGTCCGCCGGACTCGGAATGGGGCGAGACTTTGCGAGCGCCCTCCGTGTGCCAAAACTAGGCCGTGGGAACAGCCGCGCCCAAAACTAAGCCCCCGAAGGTCCCGTCCCCAAGTTCGTCCGCCGCAAAAAAGCCCAAAAAACGGGTGGGCTATAGCCTTGGGGGGAGGGGCTGGCCAACTTCGTCCGCCGGACTCGGAATGGGCCGAGCCTTTGCGAGCGCCCTGCGTGTGCCAAAACTACGCCGCGGGCACAGCCGCGCCGAAAAACAAGCGCCCGAAGGTCCCGTCCCCAAGTTCATCCGCCGCAAAAATGCCCAAAAAACGGGTGGGCTATAGCCTTGGGGGGAGGGGCTGGCCAACTTCGTCCGCCGGATTCGGAATGGGACGAGACTTTGCGAGCGCCCTCCGTGTGCCAAAAATAGGCTGCGGGCCCAGCCGTGCCCAAAAATAAGTCCCCGAAGGTGCCGTCCCCAAGTTCGTCGAACGCAAAAATGCCCAAAAAACGGGTGGGCTATAGCCTTGGGGGGAGGGGCTGCCAACTTCGTCCGCTGGACTCGGAATGGGGCGCGACTTTGCAAGCTCCCTCCTTGCGCCAAAAATAGGCCGTGGGCACAGCCGCGCCCAAAAATAAGCCCCCGAAGGTCCCATCCCCAAGTTCGTCCGCCGCAAAAATGCCCAAAAAACGGGTGGGCTATAGCCTTGGGGGGAGGGGCGGGCCAACTTCGTCCGCCGGACTCGGAATGGGACGAGACTTTGCGAGCGCCCGCCGTATGCCAAAACTAGGCCGTGGGAACAGCCGCGCCCAAAACTAAGCCCCCGAAGGTCCCGTCCCCAAGTTCGTCCGCCGCAAAAATGCCCAAAAAACGGGTGGGCTATAGCCTTGGGGGGAGGGGCGGGCCAACTTCGTCCGCCGGACTCGGAATGGGGCGAGACTTTGCGAGCGCCCTCCGTGTGCCAAAAATAGGCTGCGGGCCCAGCCGCGCCCAAAAATAAGCCCCCGAAGGTGCCGTCCCCAAGTTCGTTGAACGCAAAAATGCCCAAAAAACGGGTGGGCTATAGCCTTGGGGGGAGGGGCTGGCCAACTTCGTCCGCCGGACTCGGAATAGGGCGAGACTTTGCGAGAGCCCTCCGTGGTGCTAGGCGGCGGGCACAGCCGCGCCCAAAAATAAGCCCCCGAAGGTCCCGTCCCCTAGTTCGTCCGCCGCAAAAATGCCCAAAAAACGGGTGGGCTATAGCCTTGGGGGGAGGGGCGGGCCAACTTCGTCCGCCGGACTCGGAATGGGGCGAGACTTTGCGAGTGCCCTCCGTGTGCCAAAAATAGGCCGCGGGCACAGCCGCGCCAAAAAATAAGCCCCCGAAGCTCCCGTCCCCAAGTTCGTCCGCCGCAAAAATTCCCAAAAAACGGGTGGGCTATAGCCTTGGGGGGAGGGACTGGCCGACTTCGTCCGCCGGACTCGGAATGGGACGACACTTTGCGAGCGCCATCCGTGTGCCAAAAATATGCTGCGGGCCCAGCCGTGCCCAAAAATAAGACCCCGAAGGTGCCGTCCCCAAGTTCGTCGAACGCAAAAATGCCCAAAAAACGGGTGGGCTATAGCCTTGGGGGGAGGGGCTGCCAACTTCGTCCGCCGGACTCGGAATGGGGCGCGACTTTGCGAGCTCCCTCCTTGCGCCAAAAATAGTCCGTGGGCACAGCCGCGCCCAAAAATAAGCCCCCGAAGGTCCCATCCCCAAGTTCGTCCGCCGCAAAAATGCCCAAAAGACGGGTGGGCTATAGCCTTCGGGGAAGGGGCTGGCCAACTTCGTCCGCCGGACTCGGAATGGGGCGAGACTTTGCGAGCGCCCTCCGTGTGCCAATACTAGGCCGCGGGAACAGTCGCGACCAAAACTAAGCCCCCGAAGGTCCCGTCCCCAAGTTCGTCCGCCGCAAAAATGCCCAAAAAACGGGTGGGCTATAGCCTTGGGGGGAGGGGCGGGCCAACTTCGTCCGCCGGACTCGGAATGGGGCGAGACTTTACGAGTGCCCTCCGTGTGCCAAAAATAGGCTGCGGGCACAGCCGCGCCAAAAAATAAGCCCCCGAAGCTCCCGTCCCCAAGTTCGTCCGCCGCAAAATGCCTAAAAACGGTGGGCTATAGCCTTGGGGGGAGGGGCTGGCCAACTTCGTCCGCCGGACTCGGAATGGGACGACACTTTGCGAGCGCCATCCGTGTGCCAAAAATATGCTGCGGGCCCAGCCGTGCCCAAAAATAAGACCCCGAAGGTGCCGTCCCCAAGTTCGTCGAACGCAAAAATGCCCAAAAAACGGGTGGGCTATAGCCTTGGGGGGAGGGGCTGCCAACTTCGTCCGCCGGACTCGGAATGGGGCGCGACTTTGCGAGCTCCCTCCTTGCGCCAAAAATAGTCCGTGGGCACAGCCGCGCCCAAAAATAAGCCCCCGAAGGTCCCATCCCCAAGTTCGTCCGCCGCAAAAATGCCCAAAAAACGGGTGGGCTATAGCCTTGGGGGAAGGGGCTGGCCAACTTCGTCCGCCGGACTCGGAATGGGGCGAGACTTTGCGAGCGCCCTCCGTGTGCCAAAACTAGGCCGCGGGAACAGTCGCGACCAAAACAAAGCCCCCGAAGGTCCCGTCCCCAAGTTCGTCCGCCGCAAAAATGCCCAAAAAACGGGTGGGCTATAGCCTTGGGGGGAGGGGCTGCCAAATTCGTCCGCCGGACTCGGAATGGGCGCGACTTTGCGAGCGCCCTCCGTGCGCCAAAAATAGGCCGTGGGCACAGCCGCGCCCAAACATAAGCCCCCGATGGTCCCGTCCCCAAGTTCGTCCGCCGCAAAAATGCCCAAAAAACGGGTGGGCTATAGCCTTGGGGGAAGGGGCTGGCCAACTTCGTCCGCCGGACTCGGAATGGGGCGAGACTTTGCGAGCGCCCTCCGTGTGCCAAAAATAGGCTGCGGGCCCAGCCGTGCCCAAAAATAAGACCCCGAAGGTGCCGTCCCCAAGTTCGTCGAACGCAAAAATGCCCAAAAAAGGGGTGGGCTATAGCCTTGGGGGGAGGGGCTGCCAACTTCGTCCGCCGGACTCGGAATGGGGCGCGACATTGCGAGCTCCCTCCTTGCGCCAAAAATAGGCCGTGGGCACAGCCGCGCCCAAAAATAAGCCCCCGAAGGTCCCATCCCCAAGTTCGTCCGCCGCAAAAATGCCCAAAAAACGGGTGGGCTATAGCCTTGGGGGAAGGGGCTGGCCAACTTCGTCCGCCGGACTCGGAATGGGGCGAGACTTTGCGAGCGCCCTCCGTGTGCCAAAAATAGGCCGTGGGAACAGCCGCGCCCAAAACTAAGCCCCCGAAGGTCCCGTCCCCAAGTTCGTCCGCCGCAAAAATGCCCAAAAAACGGGTGGGCTATAGCCTTGGGGGGAGGGGCGGGCCAACTTCGTCCGCCGGACTCGGAATGGGGCGAGACTTTGCGAGCACCCTCCGTGTGCCAAAAATAGGCTGCGGGCCCAGCCGCGCCCAAAAATAAGCCCCCGAAGGTGCTGTCCCCAAGTTCGTCGAAAGCAAAAATGCCCAAAAAACGGGTGGGCTATAGCCTTGGGGGGAGGGGCTGGCCAACTTCGTCCGCCGGACTCGGAATAGGGCGAGACTTTGCGAGCACCCTCCGTGTGCCAAAAATAGGCCGCGGGCACAGCCGCGCCCAAAAATAAGCCCCCGAAGGTCCCGTCCCCAAGTTCGTCCGCCGCAAAAATGCCCAAAAAACGGGTGGGCTATAGCCTTGGGGGGAGGGGCTGCCAACTTCGTCCGCCGGACTCGGAATGGGCGCGACTTTGCGAGCGCCCTCCGTGCACCAAAAATAGGCCTTGGGCACAGCCGCGCCCAAAAATAAGCCCCCGATGGTCCCGTCCCCAAGTTCGTCCGCCGCAAAAATGCCCAAAAAACGGGTGGGCTATAGCCTTGGGGGAAGGGGCTGGCCAACTTCGTCCGCCGGACCCGGAATGGGGCGAGACTTTGCGAGCGCCCTCCGTGTGCCAAAACTAGGCCGCGGGAACAGCCGCGCCCAAAACTAAGCCCCCGAAGGTCCCGTCCCCAAGTTCGTCCGCCGCAAAAATGCCCAAAAAACGGGTGGGCTATAGCCTTGGGGGGAGGGGCTGGCCAACTTCGTCCGCCAGACTCAGAATGGGGCGAGACTTTGCGACCGCCCTCCGTATGCCAAAAATAGGCCGCGGGCACAGCTGCGCCCAAAAATAAGCCCCCGAAGGTCCCGTCCCCAAGTTCGTCCGCCGCAAAAATGCCCAAAAAATGGGTGGGCTATAGCCTTGGGGGGAGGGGCGGGCCAACTTCGTCCGCCGGACTCGGAATGGGGCGAGACTTTGCGAGTGCCCTCTGTGTGCCAAAAATAGGCCGCGGGCACAGCTGCGCCCAAAAATAAGCCCCCGAAGCTCCCGTCCCCAAGTTCGTCCGCCGCAAAAATGCCCAAAAAACGGGTGGGCTATAGCCTTGGGGGGAGGGGCTGGCCAACTTCGTCCGCCGGACGCGGAATGGGACGACACTTTGTGAGTGCCCTCCGTGTGCCAAAAATATGCTGCGGGCCCAGCCGTGCCCAAAAATAAGACCCCGAAGGTGCCGTCCCCAAGTTCGTCGAACGCAAAAATGCCCAAAAAACGGGTGGGCTATAGCCTTGGGGGGAGGGGCTGCCAACTTCGTCCGCCGGACTCGGAATGGGGCGAGACTTTGCGAGCGCCCTCCGTGTGCCAAAACTAGGCCGCGCGAACAGTCGCGACCAAAACTAAGCCCCCGAAGGTCCCGTCCCCAAGTTCGTCCGCCGCAAAAATGCCCAAAAAACGGGTGGGCTATAGCCTTGGGGGGAGGGGCTGCCAACTTCGTCCGCCGGACTCGGAATGGGCGCGACTTTGCGAGCGCCCTCCGTGCGCCAAAAATAGGCCGTGGGCACAGCCGCGCCCAAACATAAGCCCCCGATGGTCCCGTCCCCAAGTTCGTCCGCCGCAAAAATGCCCAAAAAACGGGTGGGCTATAGCCTTGGGGGAAGGGGCTGGCCAACTTCGTCCGCCGGACTCGGAATGGGGCGAGACTTTGCGAGCGCCCTCCGTGTGCCAAAAATAGGCTGCGGGCCCAGCCGTGCCCAAAAATAAGACCCCGAAGGTGCCGTCCCCAAGTTCGTCGAACGCAAAAATGCCCAAAAAAGGGGTGGGCTATAGCCTTGGGGGGAGGGGCTGCCAACTTCGTCCGCCGGACTCGGAATGGGGCGCGACATTGCGAGCTCCCTCCTTGCGCCAAAAATAGGCCGTGGGCACAGCCGCGCCCGAAAATAAGCCCCCGAAGGTCCCATCCCCAAGTTCGTCCGCCGCAAAAATGCCCAAAAAACGGGTGGGCTATAGCCTTGGGGGAAGGCTGGCCAACTCGTCCGCTGGACTCGGAATGGGGCGAGACTTTGCGAGCGCCTCCGTGTGCCAAAATAGGCCGTGGGAACAGCCGCGCCCAAAACTAAGCCCCCGAAGGTCCCGGCCCACAAGTTCGTCCGCCGTAAAATGCCCAAAAACGGGTGGGCTATCGGCTTGGGGGGAGGTGCGGGCCAACTTCGTCCGCCGGACTCGGAATGGGGCGAGACTTTGCGAGCACCCTCCGTGTGCCAAAAATAGGCTGCGGGACCAGCCGCGCCCTAAAATAAGCCCCCGAAGGTGCTGTCCCCAAGTTCGACGAAAGCAAAAATCCCCAAAATACGGGTGGGCTATAGCCTTGGTGGTAGGGGCTGGCCAACTTCGTCCGCCGGACTCGGAATAGGGCGAGACTTTGCGAGCACCTCCGGTGCCAAAATAGGCCGCGGCACAGCCGCGCCCAAAAATAAGCCCCGAAGGTCCCGCCCCCCAAGTTCGTCCGCCGCAAAATGCCCAAAAACGGGTGGGCTATAGCCTTGGGGGAGGGGCTGCCAACTCCCGCCGGACTCGGAATGGGCGCGATTTGCGAGCGCCTCCGTGCACTGTAATAGGCCTTGGGCACAGCCGCGCCCAAAAATAAGCCCCCGATGGTCCTGGCGTCCCCAAGTTCGTCCGCCGCAAAATGCCTAAAAACGGGTGGGCTATAGCCTTGGGGGGAGGGGCTGGCCAACTTCGTCCGCCGGACGCGGTATGGGGCGAGACTTGCAGCGCCTCCGTGTGCCAAAACTAGGCCGCTGGGAACAGCCGCGCCCAAAACTAAGCCCCCGAAGGTCCTGGCCCCCAAGTTCGTCCGCCGCAAAATGCCCAAAAACGGGTGGGCTATAGCCTTGGGGGAGGTGGCCAACTTCGTCCGCTCGGACTCAGAATGGGGCGAGACTTTGCGACCGCCTCCGTATGCCAAAAATAGGCCGGGCACAGCTACTCCCAAAAATAAGCCCCCAAAGGTCCCGTCCCCAAGTTCGTCCGCCGCAAAAATGCCCAAAAAATGGGTGGGCTATAGCCTTGGGGGGAGGGGCGGGCCAACTTCGTCCGCCGGACTCGGAATGGGGCGAGACTTTGCGAGTGCCCTCTGTGTGCCAAAAATAGGCCGCGGGCACAGCCGCGCCCAAAAATAAGCCCCCGAAGGTCCCGTCCCCAAGTTCGTCCGCCGCAAAAATGCCCAAAAAACGGGTGGGCTATAGCCTTGGGGGGAGGGGCTGGCCAACTGCGTCCGCTGGACTCGGAATGGGACGACACTTTGTGAGCGCCTCCGTGTGCCAAAATATGCTGTGGCCCAAAAAATAAGACCCCGAAGGTGCCGTCCCCAAGTTCGTCGAACGCAAAAATGCCCAAAAAACGGGTGGGCTATAGCCTTGGGGGGAGGGGCTGCCAACTTCGTCCGCCGGACTCGGAATGGGGCGCGACTTTGCGAGCTCCCTCCTTGCGCCAAAAATATACCGTGGGCACAGCCGCGCCCAAAAATAAGCCCCCGAAGGTCCCATCCCCAAGTTCGTCCGCCGCAAAAATGCCCAAAAAACAGGTGGGCTATAGCCTTGGGGGAAGGGGCTGGCCAACTTCGTCCGCCGGACTCGGAATGGGGCGAGACTTTGCGAGCGCCCTCCGTGTGCCAAAACTAGGCCGTGGGAACAGTCGCGCCCAAAACTAAGCCCCCGAAGGTCCCGTCTCCAAGTTCGTCCGCCGCAAAAATGCCCAAAAAACGGGTGGGCTATAGCCTTTGGGGGAGGGGCGGGCCAACTTCGTCCGCCGGACTCGGAATGGGGCGAGACTTTGCGAGCGCCCTCCGTGTGCCAAAAATAGGCCGCGGGCCCAGCCGCGCCCAAAAATAAGCCCCCGAAGGTGCCGTCCCCAAGTTCGTCGAACGCAAAAATGCCCAAAAAACGGGTGGGCTATAGCCTTGGGGGGAGGGGCTGGCCAACTTCGTCCGCCGGACTCGGAATAGGGCGAGACTTTGCGAGCGCCCTCCGTGTGCCAAAAATAGGCCGCGGGCAGAGCCGCGCCCAAAAAATAAGCCCCCGAAGGTCCCGTCGCCAAGTTCGTCCGCCGCAAAAATGCCCAAAAAACGGGTGGGCTATAGCCTTGGGGGGAGGGTCTGGCCAACTTCGTCCGCCGGACTCGGAATAGGGCTAGACTTTGCGAGCGCCCTCCGTGTGCCAAAACTAGGCCGTGGGAACAGCCGCGCCCAAAAATAAGCCCCCGAAGGTCCCGTCCCCAAGTTCGTCCGCCGCAAAAATGCCCAAAAAACGGGTGGGCTATAGCCTTGGGGGGAGGGGCGGGCCAACTTCGTCCGCCGGACTCGGAATGGGGCGAGACTTTGCGAGCGCCCTCCGTATGCCAAAAATAGGCCTAGGGCACAGCCGCACCAAAAAATAAGCGCCCGTATGCCGGGGCGACAAGTTCGTCCAGCGGAAAAAGGCCAGAAAAACCGGTGGGCTATAACCTTGGGGGTGGGGCTGGTCAACTTCGTCCGCCGGACTCGGAATGTCGCGAGACCTTGCGAACGGCCTCCGTGTGCCAAAAATAGGCCACGGGCACAGCCACACCCAAAAATAACCGCCCGAAGGCCGGGGCGCCAAGTTCGTCCAGCGGAAAAAGGCAACAAAAACGGGTGGGCTATAGCCTTGGGGGTGGGGCTGGCCAACTCTGTCCGCTCGGACTCGGAATGTCGCGAGACTTGCGAGCGGCCTCCATGTGCCAAAAGGCTGCGGCCACAGCCGCGCCAAAATAACCTCCCGAAGGCCGGGCGCCAAGTTCGGCCCAGCGGAAAAGGCCACAAAACCGGTGGGCTATAGCCTTGGGGGTGGGGCTGGCTGCTAGTCCGCCGGACTCGGAATGGTGCGAGACTTTACAAGCGGCCTCCGTATGCTGTAAAATAGGCCGCGGACACAGCCGAGCCCAAAATAACCACCCGAAGGCCGGGCGCCAAGTTCGCCCAGCGGAAAAGGCCACAAAACCGGTGGGCTATAGCCTTGGGGGTTGGGGCTGGCTGTTAGTCCGCCGGACTCGGAATGGCGCGAGAGATTGCGAGTGGCCTCCGTGTGCCAAAATAGGCCGCGGCACAGCCGTGCCCAAAAATAACCTCCCGAAGGCCGGGCGCCAAGTTCGGCCCAGCGGAAAAAGGCCACAAAACCGGTGGGCTATAGCCTTGGGGGTGGGGCTGGCCAACTTGTCCGCTCGGACTCGGAATGGCGCGAGACTTTGGGAGCGGCCACTGTGTGCCAAAATAGGCCGCACAGCCGCGCTAAAAATAACCGCCCAAGGCCGGGCGCAAGTTCGTCCCCATGGAAAAAGGGCACAAAAACGGTGGGCTACAGCCTTGGGGTGGGCTGGCCAACCTCATCCGCCGGACTCGGAATGGCGCGAGACATCGGGAACGGCCTCCGTGTGCCCAAAATAGGCCGCGGGCACAGCCGCGCCCATAAATAACCGCCCGAAGGCCGGGGCGCCAAGTTCGTCCAGCGGAAAAAGGCCATAAAAACGGGTGGGCTATAGCCTAGGGGGGTGGGGCAGGCCAACTTCGTCCGCCGGACTCGGAATGGCGCGAAACTTTGCGAGCGGCCTCCGTGTGCCAAAAATAGGCCGTGGGCACAGCCGCGCCAAAAAATAAACGCCCGAAGGCCGGGGCGCCAAGATCGTCCAGCGGAAAAAGGCCACAAAAGCCTTGGGGGGTGGGGCTGGCCGATTTCGTCCGCCGGACTCGGAATGGCGCGAGACTTTGCGAACGGCCTCCGTGTGCCAAAAATAGGCCACAGGCACTGCCGCGCACAAATATAACCACCCGAAGGCCGTAGCGCCAATTTCGTCCAGCGGAAAAAGGCCATAAAAACGGGTGGGCTATAGCCTTGGGGGGTGGGGCTGGCCAACTTCGTCCGCCGGACTCGGAATGGCGCGAGACTTGGGAGCGGCCTCCGTGTACCACAAATAGGCCGCGGGCACAGCCGCACCCATAAATAACCGCCCGAAGGCCGGGGCGCCAAGTTCGTCCAGCGGAAAAAGGCCATAAAAACGGGTGGGCTATAGCCTTGTGGGGTGGAGCAGGCCAACTTCGTCCGCCGGACTCGGAATGGCGCGAAACTTTGCGAGTGCCCTCTGTGTGCCAAAAATAGGCCGCGGGCACAGCCGCGCCCAAAAATAAGCCCCCGAAGCTCCCGTCCCCAAGTTCGTCCGCCGCAAAAATGCCCAAAAAACGGGTGGGCTATAGCCTTGGGGGGAGGGGCTGGCCAACTTCGTCCGCCGGACTCGGAATGGGACGACACTTTGTGAGCGCCCTCCGTGTGCCAAAAATATGCTGCGGGCCCAGCCGTGCCCAAAAATAAGACCCCGAAGGTGCCGTCCCCAAGTTCGTCGAACGCAAAAATGCCCAAAAAACGGGTGGGCTATAGCCTTGGGGGGAGGGGCTGCCAACTTCGTCCGCCGGACTCGGAATGGGGCGCGACTTTGCGAGCTCCCTCCTTGCGCCAAAAATATGCCGTGGGCACAGCCGCGCCCAAAAATAAGCCCCCGAAGGTCCCATCCCCAAGTTCGTCCGCCGCAAAAATGCCCAAAAAACGGGTGGGCTATAGCCTTGGGGGAAGGGGCTGGCCAACTTCGTCCGCCGGACTCGGAATGGGGCGAGACTTTGCGAGCGCCCTCCGTGTGCCAAAACTAGGCCGTGGGAACAGCCGCGCCCAAAACTAAGCCCCCGAAGGTCCCGTCCCCAAGTTCGTCCGCCGCAAAAATGCCCAAAAAACGGGTGGGCTATAGCCTTTGGGGGAGGGGCGGGCCAACTTCGTCCGCCGGACTCGGAATGGGGCGAGACTTTGCGAGCGCCCTCCGTGTGCCAAAAATAGGCCGCGGGCCCAGCCGCACCCAAAAATAAGCCCCCGAAGGTGCCGTCCCCAAGTTCGTCGAACGCAAAAATGCCCAAAAAACGGGTGGGCTATAGCCTTGGGGGGAGGGGCTGGCCAACTTCGTCCGCCGGACTCGGAATAGGGCGAGACTTTGCGAGCGCCCTCCGTGTGCCAGGCCGCGGCAGAGCCGCGCCCAAAAATAAGCCCCGAAGGTCCCGCCAAGTTCGTCCGCACGCAACAATGCCCAAAAAACGGGTGGGCTATAGCCTTGGGGGGAGGGTCTGGCCAACTTCGTCCGCCGGACTCGGAATAGGGCTAGACTTTGCGAGCGCCCTCCGTGTGCCAAAACTAGGCCGTGGGAACAGCCGCGCCCAAAACTAAGCCCCCGAAGGTCCCGTCCCCAAGTTCGTCCGCCGCAAAAATGCCCAAAAACGGTGGGCTATAGCCTTTGGGGAGGGGCGGGCCCACTCGTCCGCCGGACTCGGAATGGGGCGAGACTTTGCGAGCGCCTCCGTGTGCCACAAATAGGCCGCGGCCCAGCCGCGCCAAAAATAAGCCCCGAAGGTCCCGTCCCCAAGTTCTGAACGCAAAATGCCCAAAAACGGGTGGGCTATAGCCTTGGGGGAGGGGCTGGCCAACTTCGTCCGCTGGACTCGGAATAGGGCGAGACTTTGCAGCGCCTCCGTGTGTTAGGCCGCGGGCAGAGCCGCGCCCAAAAAATACGCCCCCGAAGGTCCCGTCGCCAAGTTCGTCCGCCGCAAAAATGCCCAAAAAACGGGTGGGCTATAGCCTTGGGGGGAGGGTCTGGCCAACTTCGTCCGCCGGACTCCGAATGGGGCGAGACTTTGCGAGCGACCTCCGTATGCCAAAAATAGGCCGCGTGCACAGCCGTGCCCCAAAAATAAGCCCCCGAAGGTCCCGTCCCCAAGTTCGTCCGCCGCAAAAATGCCCAAAAAACGGGTGGGCTATAGCCTTGGGGGGAGGGGCTGGCCAACTTCGTCCGCCGGACACGGAATGGGGCGAGCCTTTGCGAGCACCCTGCGTGTGCCAAAAATACGCCGCGGGCACAGCCGCGCCTAAAAACAAGTGCCCGAAGGTCCCCTCCCCAAGTTCGTCCGCCGCAAAAATGCCCGAAAAACGGGTGGGCTATAGCCTTGGGGGGAGGGGCTGGCCAACTTCGTCCACCGGACTCGGAATGGGACGAGACTTTGCGAGCGCCCTCCGTGTGCCAAAAATACGCCACGGGCACAGCCTCACCAAAAAATAAGCGCCCGAAGGTCCAGTCCCCATGTTCGTCCGCCGCAAAAATGCCCAAAAAACGGGTGGGCTATAGCCTTGGGGGGAGGGGCTGGCCAACTTCGTCCGCCGGACTCGGAATGGGGCGAGACTTTGCGAGCGCCCTCCGTATGCCAAAAATAGGCCTAGGGCAAAGCCGCGTCCAAAAATAAGCGCCCGAAGGTCCCATCCCCAAGTTCGTCCGCCGCAAAAATTCCCAAAAAACGGGTGGGCTATAGCCTTGAGGGGAGGGGCTGGCCAACTTCGTCCGGCGGACTCGGAATGGGGCGAGACTTTGCGAGCGCCCTCCGTGTGCTGTGGGCCAGGCCGTGGCCACAGCCGCGCCCAAAAATAAGTGCCCGAAGGTCCCGTCCCCAAGATCGTCCGCCGCAAAAATGCCCAAAAAACGGGTGGGCTATAGCCTTGGGGGGAGGGGCTGGCCAACTTCGTCCGCCGGTCTCGGAATGGGGCGAGACTTTGCGAGCGCCCTCCGTGTGCCAAAAATTGGCCGCGGGCACAGCCGCGCCCAAAAATAAGCGCCCGAAGGTCCCGTCCCCAAGTTCGTCCGCCGCAAAAATGCCCAAAAAACGGGTGGGCTATAGCCTTGGGGGGAGGGGCTGGCCAACTTCGTCCGCCGGACTCGGAATGGGGCGAGACTTTGCGAGCGCCCTCCGTGTGCCTACTATCGGCCGCGGGCACAGCCTGCCCCAAAAATAAGTGCCGGAAGGTCCCGTCCCCAAGTTCGTCCGCCGCAAAAATGCCCAAAAAACGGGTGGGCTATAGCCTTGGGGGGAGGGGCTGGCCAACTTCGTCCGCCGGACTCAGAATGGGACGAGACTTTGCGAACGCCCTCTGTGTACCAAAAATAAGCCGTGGGCACAGCCTCACCAAAAAATAAGCGCCCGAAGGTCCCGTCCCCATGTTCGTCCTCCGCAAAAATGCCCAAAAAACGGGTGGGCTATAGCCTTGGGGGGAGGGGCTGGCCAACTTCGTCCGCCGGACTCGGAATGGGGCGAGACTTTGCGAGCGCCCTCCGTGTGCCAAAAATAGGCCGCGGGCAAAGCCGCACCCAAAAATAAGCGCCCGAAGGTCCCGTCCCCAAGTTCGTCCGCCGCAAAAATGCCCAAAAAACGGGTGGGCTATAGCCTTGGGGGGAGGGGCTGGCCAACTTCGTCCGCCGGACTCGGAATGGGGCGAGACTTTGCGATCGCCCTCCGTGTGCCAAAAATAGGCCGCGGGCATAGCCGCGCCCAAAAATAAGTGCCCGAAGGTCCCATCCCCAAGTTCGTCCGCCGCAAAAATGCCCAAAAAACTGGTGGGCTATAGCCTCGGGGGGAGGGGCTGGCCAACTTCGTCCGCCGGACTCGGAATGGGGCGAGACTTTGCGAGCGCCCTCCGTGTGCCAAAAATAGGCCGCGGACACAGCCGTGCCCAAAAATAAGCCCCCGAAGGTCCCGTCCCCAAGTTCGTTCGCCGCAAAAATGCCCAAAAAACGGGTGGGCTATAGCCTTGGGGGGAGGGGATGGCCCAGTTCGTCCGCCGGACTCGGAATGGGTCGAGACTTTGCAAGCGCAGGGGATGGCCAACCTCGTCCGCCGGTTTTCTAATGGTGCGAGACTTTGCGAGCGGCCTACGCGTGCCAAAAATAGGCCGCGGGGACAGCCGCGCCTTAAAAGAACCGCCCGAAGGCGGGGGCGCCATCTTCGTCCTGTGGAAAAAGGCCACAAGAACGGGTGGGCTATAGCCTTGGGGGGAGGTGCTGGCCAACTTCGTCCGCCGGACTCGGAATGGGACGAGACTTTGCGAGCGCCCTCCGTGTGCCAAAAATAGGCCGCGGGCACAGTCTCACCAAAAAATAAGCGCCCGAAGGTCCAGTCCCCATGTTCGTCCGCCGCAAAAATGCCCAAAAAACGGGTGGGCTATAGCCTTGGGGGCCAACTGGTCCGCCGGACTCGGAATGGGGTGAGACTTTGCGAGCACCCTCCGTGTGCCAAAAATAGGCCTAGGGCACAGCCGCGCCCAAAAATAAGCGCCCGAAGGTCCCGCCCCAAGTTCGTCCGCCGCAAAAATGCCCAAAAAACGGGTGGGCTATGGCCTTGAGGGGAGGGGCTTGCCAACTTCGTCCGGCGGACTCGGAATGGGGCGAGACTTTGCGAGTGCCCTCCGTGTGCCAAAAATAGGCCGCGGCCACAGCCGCGCCCAAAAATAAGTGCCCGAAGGTCCCGTCCCCAAGTTCGTCCGCCGCAAAAATGCCCAAAAAACGGGTGGGCTATAGCCTTGGGGGGAGGGGCTGGCCCACTTCGTCCGCCGGACTCGGAATGGGTCGAGACTTTGCGAGCGCAGGGGATGGCCAACTTCGTCCGCCGGTTTTCTAATGGTGCGAGACTTTGCGAGCGGCCTCCGCGTGCCAAAAATAGGCCGTGGGGACAGCCGCGCCTTAAAAGAACCGCCCGAAGGCGGGGGCGCCATGTTCGTCCTGTGGAAAAAGGCCACAAAAACGGGAGGGCTATAGCCTTGCGGGGTGGGGCTGGCCCACTTCGTCCGCCGGACTCGGAATGGCGCGAGACTTTGCGAGCGGCCTCCGTGTGCCAAAAATAGGCCACGGGCACAGCCGCGCCCAAAAATAACCGCCCGAATGCCGGGGCGCCAAGTTCGTCCAGCGGAAAAAGGCCACAAAAACGGGTGGGCTATAGCCTTGGGGGGTGGGGCTGGCCAACTTCGTCCGCCGGACTCGGAATGGCGCGAGACTTTGCGAGCAGCCTCCGTGTGCCAAAAATAGGCCACGGCCACAGCCGCGCCCAAAAATAAGTGCCCGAAGGTCCCGTCCCCAAGTTCGTCCGCCGCAAAAATGCCCAAAAAACGGGTGGGCTATAGACTTGGGGGGTGGGGCTGGCCAACTTCGTCCGCCGGACTCGGAATGGCGCGAGACTTTGCGAGCGGCCTCCGTGTGCCAAAAATAGGCCACGGGCACAGCCGCGCCCAAAAATAACCCCCCGAATGCCGGGGCGACAAATTCGTCCAGCGGAAAAAGGCCACAAAAACGGGTGGGCTATAGCCTTGGGGGGTGGGGCTGGCCCACTTCGTCCGCCGGACTCGGAATGGGGCGAGACTTTGCAAGCGCCCTCCGTGTGCCAAAAATAGGCCTAGGGCACAGCCGGGCCCAAAAATAACCGCCCGAATGCCGGGGCGCCAGGTTCGTCCAGCGGAAAAAGGCCACAAAAACGGGTGGGCCTTGGGGGGTGGGGCTGGCCAACTTCGTCCGCCGGACTCGGAACTTTGCGAGCGGCCTCCGTGTGCCAAAAATAGGCCGCGGGCACAGCCGAGCCAAAAAATAACCGCCCGAAGGCCGGGGCGCCAAGTTCGTCCAGCGGAAAAAGGCCACAAAAATGGGTGGGCTATAGCCTTGGGGGGTGGGGCTGGCCAACTTCGTCCGCCGGACTCCGAATGGCGCGAGACATCGCGAACGGCCTCTGTGTGCCAAAAATAGGCCACGGGCACAGCCACACCCAAAAATAACCGCCCGAAGGCCGGGGCGCCAAGTTCGGCCAGCGGAAAAAGGCCACAAAAACGGGTGGGCTGAAGCCTTGGGGGGTGGGGCTGGCCAACTTCGTCCGCCGAACTCGGAATGGCGCGAGACTTTGCGAGTGGCCTCCGTGTGCCAAAAATAGGCCGCGGGCACAGCCACACCCAAAAACAACCTCCCGAAGGCCGGGGCGCCAAGTTCGTCCAGCGGAAAAAGGCCACAAAAACGGGTGGGCTATAGCCTTGGGGGGTGGGGCTGGCCAACTTCGTCCGCCGGTCTCGGAATGGCACGAGACTTTGGGAGCGGCCTCCGTGTTCCAAAAATAGGCCGTGGGCACAGCCGCAGCAAAAAATAACCGCCCGAAGGCCGGGGCACCAAGTTCATCCAGCGGAAAAAGGCCACAAAAACGGGTGGGCTATAGCCTTGGGGGGTGGGGCTGGCCAACTTCGTCTGCCGGACTCGGAAAGGCGCGAAACTTTGCGAGCGGCCTCCATGACCCAAAAATAGGCCGCGGACACAGCCGCGCCCAAAAATAACCAACCGAAGACCGGGGCGCCAAGTTCGTCCAGCGGAAAAAGGCCACAAAAACGGGTGGGCTTTAGCCTTGGGGGTAGCGGCTGGCCCACTTCGTCCGCCGGACTCCGAATGGCGCGAGACTTTGCGAACGGCCTCTGTGTGCCAAAAATAGGCCACGGGCACAGCCGCACCCAAAAATAACCGCCCGAAGGCCGGGGCGCCAAGTTCGTCCAGCGGAAAAAGGCCACAAAAACGGGTGGCCTATAGCCTTGGGGGGTGGGGCTGGCCAACTTCGTCCGCCGGTCTCGGAATGGCACGAGACTTTGCGAGTGGCCTCCGTGTGCCAAAAATAGGCCGCGGGCACAGCCGCACCAAAAATAGCCCCCCGAAGGCCGGGGCGCCAAGTTCGTCCAGGGGAGAAAGGCCACAAAAACGGGTGGGCTATAGCCTTGGGGGGTGGGGCTGGCCAACTTCATCCGCCGGACTCGGAATGGCGCGAGACTTTGCGAGCGGCCTCCGTGTGCCAAAAATAGGCCGCGGGCACAGCCGCGCCCAAAAATAACCCCCCGAAGGCCGGGGCGCCCAGTTCGTCCAGCGGAAAAAGGCCACAAAAACGGGTGGGCTATAGCCTTGGGGGGTGGGGCTGGCCAACTTCGTCCGCCGGACTCGGAATGGCGTGAGACTTTACGAGCGGCCTCCGTGTGCTAAAAATAGGCCGCGGGCACAGCCGTGTCAAAAAATAACCGCCCGAAGGCCGGGGCGCAGGGTTCGGCAAGCGGAAACAGGCCACAAAAACGGGTGGGCTATAGCCTTGGGGGTGGGGCTGGCCAACTTCGTCCGCCGGACTCCGAATGGCGCGAGGCTTTGCGAACGGCCTCCGTGTGCCAAAAATAGGCCAAGGGGACAGCGGCACCCAAAAATAACCGCCCGAAGGCCGGGGCGCCAAGTTCGTCCAGCGGAAAAAGGCCACAAAAACGGGTGGGCTATAGCCTTGGGGGGTGGGGCTGGCCAACTTCGTCCGCCGGTCTCGGAATGGCACGAGACTTTGCGATCGGCCTCCGTGTGCCAAAAATAGGCCGTGGTCACAGCCGCACCAAAAAATAACCGCCCGAAGGCCGGGGCGCCAAGTTCATCCATTGGAAAAAGGCCACAAAAACGGGTGGGCTATAGCCTTGGGGGGTGGGGCTGGCCAACTTCGTCTGCCGGACACGGAATGGCGCGAAACTTTGCGAACGGCCTCCGTGAACCAAAAATAGGCCGCGGGCACAGCCGCGCTAAAAAATAACCACCCGAAGGCCCGGGCGCCAAGTTCGTCCAGTGGAAAAAGGCCGCAAAAACGGGTGGGCTATAGCCTTGGGGGGTGGGGCTGGCCAACTTCGTCCGCCGGACTCGGAATGGCGCGAGACTTTGTGAGCGGCCTCCGTGTGCCAAAAATAGGCCGCGGGCACAGCCGCGCCCAAAAATAACACCCCGAAGGCTGGGGCGCCAAGTTCGTCCAGCGGAAAAAGGCCACAAAAACGGGTGGGCTATAGCCTTGGGGGGTGGGGCTGGCCAACTTCGGCCGCCGGACTCGGAATGGCGCGAGACTTTGCGAGCAGCCTCCATGTGCCAAAAATAGGCCACGACCACAGCCGCGCCCAAAAATAAGTGCCCGAAGGTCCCGTCCCCAAGTTCGTCCGCCGCAAAAATGCCCAAAAAACGGGTGGGCTATAGCCTTGGGGGGTGGGGCTGGCCAACTTCGTCCGCCGGACTCGGAATGGCGCGAGACTTTGCGAACGGCCTCTGTGTGCCAAAAATAGGCCACGGGCACAGCCGCACCCAAAAATAACCGCCCGAAGGCCGGGGCGCCAAGTTTGGCCAGCGGAAAAAGGCCACAAAAACGGGTGGGCTATAGCCTTGGGAGGTGGGGCTGGCCAACTTCGTCCGCCAGACTCGGAATGGCGTGAGACTTTGCGAGTGGCCTCCGTGTGCCAAAAACAGGCCGCGGGCACAGCCGCACCCAAAAACAACCGCCCGAAGGCCGGGGCGCCAAGTTCGTCCAGCGGAAAAAGGCCACAAAAACGGGTGGCCTATAGCCTTGGGGGGTGGGGCTGGCCAACTTCATCCGCCGGACTCGGAATGGCGCGAGACTTTGCGAGCGGCCTCCGTGTGCCAAAAATAGGCCGCGGGCACAGCCGCGCCCAAAAATAACCCCCCGAAGGCCGGGGCGCCCAGTTCGTCCAGCGGAAAAAGGCCACAAAAACGGGTGGGCTATAGCCTTGGGGGGTGGGGCTGGCCAACTTCGTCCGCCGGACTCGGAATGGCGTGAGACTTTACGAGCGGCCTCCGTGTGCTAAAAATAGGCCGCGGGCACAGCCGTGTCAAAAAATAACCGCCCGAAGGCCGGGGCGCAGGGTTCGGCAAGCGGAAACAGGCCACAAAAACGGGTGGGCTATAGCCTTGGGGGTGGGGCTGGCCAACTTCGTCCGCCGGACTCCGAATGGCGCGAGGCTTTGCGAACGGCCTCCGTGTGCCAAAAATAGGCCAAGGGGACAGCTGCACCCAAAAATAACCGCCCGAAGGCCGGGGCGCCAAGTTCGTCCAGCGGAAAAAGGCCACAAAAACGGGTGGGCTATAGCCTTGGGGGGTGGGGCTGGCCAACTTCGTCCGCCGGTCTCGGAATGGCACGAGACTTTGCGATCAGCCTCCGTGTGCCAAAAATAGGCCGTGGTCACAGCCGTACCAAAAAATAACCGCCCGAAGGCCGGGGCGCCAAGTTCATCCATTGGAAAAAGGCCACAAAAACGGGTGGGCTATAGCCTTGGGGGGTGGGGCTGGCCAACTTCGTCTGCCGGACTCGGAATGGCGCGAAACTTTGCGAACGGCCTCCGTGAGCCAAAAATAGGCCGCGGGCACAGCCGCGCTAAAAAATAACCACCCGAAGGCCCGGGCGCCAAGTTCGTCCAGTGGAAAAAGGCCGCAAAAACGGGTGGGCTATAGCCTTGGGGGTGGGGCTGGCCAACTTCGTCCGCCGGACTCCGAATGGCGCGAGACTTTGCGAACGGCCTCTGTGTGCCAAAAATAGGCCAAGGGGACAGCTGCACCCAAAAATAACCGCCCGAAGGCCGGGGCGCCAAGTTCGTCCAGCGGAAAAAGGCCACAAAAACGGGTGGGCTATAGCCTTGGGGGGTGTGGCTGGCCAACTTCGTCTGCCGGACTCGGAATGGCGCGAAACTTTGCGAGCGGCCTCCGTGAGCCAAAAATAGGCTGCGGGCACAGCCGCACCAAAAATAACCCCCCGAAGGCCGGGGCGCCAAGTTCGTCCAGCGGAAAAAGGCCACAAAAACGGGTGGGCTATAGCCTTGGGGGGTGGGGCTGGCCAACTTCGTCCGCCGGACTCGGAATGGCGCGAGACTTTGCGAGCGGCCTCCGTGTGCCAAAAATAGGCCGCGGGCACAGCCGCGCCCAAAAATAACACCCCGAAGGCCGGGGCGCCAAGTTCGTCCATCGGAAAAAGGCCACAAAAACGGGTGGGCTATAGCCTTGGGGGGTGGGGCTGGCCAACTTCGTCTGCCGGACTCGGAATGGCGCGAAACTTTGCGAACGGCCTCCGTGAGCCAAAAATAGGCCGCGGGCACAGCCGCGCTAAAAAATAACCACCCGAAGGCCCGGGCGCCAAGTTCGTCCAGTGGAAAAAGGCCACAAAAACGGGTGGGCTATAGCCTTGGGGGGTGGGGCTGGCCAACTTCGTCCGCCGGACTCGGAATGGCGGGAGACTTTGTGAGCGGCCTCCGTGTGCCAAAAATAGGCTGCGGGCACAGCCGCGCCCAAAAATAACACCCCGAAGGCTGGGGCGCCAAGTTCGTCCAGCGGAAAAAGGCCACAAAAACGGGTGGGCTATAGCCTTGGGAGGTGGGGCTGGCCAACTTCGTCCGCCGGACTCGGAATAGCGCGAGACTTTGCGTGCGGCCTCCGTGTGCCAAAAATAGGCCGCGGGGACAGCGGCATCCAAAAATAACTGCCCGAAGGCCGGGGCGCCAAGTTCGTCCAGCGGAAAAAGGCCACAAAAACGGGTGGGCTATAGCCTTGGGGGGTGCGGCTGGCCAACTTCGTCCGCCGGACTCCGAATGGCGCGAGACTTTGCGAACGGCCTCAGTGTGCCAAAAATAGGCCACGGGCACAGCCGCACCCAAAAATAACCGCCCGAAGGCCGGGGCGCCAAGTTTGGCCAGCGGAAAAAGGCCACAAAAACGGGTGGGCTATAGCCTTGGGAGGTGGGGCTGGCCAACTTCGTCCGCCGGACTCGGAATGGCGTGAGACTTTGCGAGTGGTCTCCGTGTGCCAAAATTCGGCCGCGGGCAAAGCCGAACCAAAAATAACCCCCCGAAGGCCGGGGCGCCAAGTTCGTCCAGCGGAAAAAGGCCACAAAAACGGGTGGGCTATAGCCTTGGGGGGTGGGGCTGGCCAACTTCGTCCGCCGGACTCGGAATGGCGCGAGACTTTGCGAGCGGCCTCCGTGTGCCAAAAATAGGCCGCGGGACCAGCCGCGCCAAAAAATAACCGCCCGAAGGCCGGGGCGCAGGGTTCGTCAAGCGGAAACAGGCCACAAAAACGGGTGGGCTATAGCCTTGGGGTGGGCTGGCCAACGTCGACCGCCGGACTCGGAATGGCGCGAGACTTTGCGACCGGCCTCTGTGTGCCAAAAATAGGCCAAGGGGACAGCTGCACCCAAAAATAACCGCCCGAAGGCCGGGGCGCCAAGTTCGTCCAGCGGAAAAAGGCCACAAAAACGGGTGGGCTATAGCCTTGGGGGTGTGGCTGGCCAACTCGCCTGCCGGACTCGGAATGGCGCGAAACTTTGCGAGCGGCCTCCGTGAGCCAAAATGTGGCCAGGCTGCGGCACAGCCGCACCAAAAATAACACCCCGAAGGCTGGGGCGCCAAGTTCGTCCAGCGGAAAAAGGCCACAAAAACGGGTGGGCTATAGCCTTGGGGGGTGGGGCTGGCCAACTTCGTCCGCCGGACTCGGAATGGCGGGAGACTTTGAGAGCGGCCTCCGTGTGCCCAAAATAGGCTGATGGCACAGCCGAGCCCAAAAATAAACACCAGAAGGCTGGGGCGCCAAGTTCGTCCAGCGGAAAAAGGCCACAAAAACGGGTGGGCTATAGCCTTGGGGGGTGTGGCTGGCCAACTTCGTCTGCCGGACTCGGAATGGCGCGAAACTTTGCGAACGGCCTCCGTGAGCCAAAAATAGGCCGCGGGCACAGCCGCGCTAAAAAATAACCACCCGAAGGCCCGGGCGCCAAGTTCGTCCAGTGGAAAAAGGCCACAAAAACGGGTGGGCTATAGCCTTGGGGGGTGGGGCTGGCCAACTTCGTCCGCCGGACTCGGAATGGCGGGAGACTTTGTGAGCGGCCTCCGTGTGCCAAAAATAGGCTGCGGGCACAGCCGCGCCCAAAAATAACACCCCGAAGGCCGGGGCGCCAAGTTCGTCCAGCGGAAAAAGGCCACAAAAACGGGTGGGCTATAGCCTTGGGGGGTGGGGCTGGCCAACTTCGTCCGCCGGACTCGGAATAGCGCGAGACTTTGCGTGCGGCCTCCGTGTGCCAAAAATAGGCCGCGGGGACAGCGGCATCCAAAAATAACTGCCCGAAGGCCGGGGCGCCAAGTTCGTCCAGCGGAAAAAGGCCACAAAAACGGGTGGGCTATAGCCTTGGGGGGTGCGGCTGGCCAACTTCGTCCGCCGGACTCCGAATGGCGCGAGACTTTGCGAACGGCCTCAGTGTGCCAAAAATAGGCCACGGGCACAGCCGCACCCAAAAATAACCGCCCGAAGGCCGGGGCGCCAAGTTTGGCCAGCGGAAAAAGGCCACAAAAACGGGTGGGCTATAGCCTTGGGAGGTGGGGCTGGCCAACTTCGTCCGCCGGACTCGGAATGGCGTGAGACTTTGCGAGTGGTCTCCGTGTGCCAAAAATAGGCCGCGGGCACAGCCGCACCAAAAATAACCCCCCGAAGGCCGGGGCGCCAAGTTCGTCCAGCGGAAAAAGGCCACAAAAACGGGTGGGCTATAGCCTTGGGGGGTGGGGCTGGCCAACTTCGTCCGCCGGACTCGGAATGGCGCGAGACTTTGCGAGCGGCCTCCGTGTGCCAAAAATAGGCCGCGGGACCAGCCGCGCCAAAAAATAACCGCCCGAAGGCCGGGGCGCAGGGTTCGGCAAGCGGAAACAGGCCACAAAAACGGGTGGGCTATAGCCTTGGGGGTGGGGCTGGCCAACTTCGTCCGCCGGACTCCGAATGGCGCGAGACTTTGCGAACGGCCTCTGTGTGCCAAAAATAGGCCAAGGGGACAGCTGCACCCAAAAATAACCGCCCGAAGGCCGGGGCGCCAAGTTCGTCCAGCGGAAAAGGCCACAAAACGGGTGGGCTATAGCCTTGGGGGTGTGGCTGGCCAACTTCGTCTGCCGGACTCGGAATGGCGCGAAACTTTGCGAGCGGCCTCGTGAGCCAAAATAGGCTGCGGGCACAGCCGCACCAAAATAACCCCGAAGGCCGGGCGCCAAGTTCGGCCCAGCGGAAAAGGCCACAAAACGGGTGGGCTATAGCCTTGGGGGTGGGGCTGGCCAACCGTCCGGACTCGAATGGCGCGAGACTTTGCGAGCGGCCTCCGTGTGCCAAAATAGGTGGGCACAGCCGCGCCCAAAAATAACACCCCGAAGGCTGGGGCGCCAAGTTCGTCCATCGGAAAAAGGCCACAAAAACGGGTGGGCTATAGCCTTGGGGGGTGGGGCTGGCCAACTTCGTCTGCCGGACTCGGAATGGCGCGAAACTTTGCGAACGGCCTCCGTGAGCCAAAATAGGCCGCGGCACAGCCGCGCTAAAAAATAACCACCCGAAGGCCCGGGCGCCAAGTTCGTCCAGCGGAAAAAGGCCACAAAAACGGGTGGGCTATAGCCTTGGGGGTGGGGCTGGCCAAAGTCGTACGCCGGACTCGGAATGGCGGGAGACTTTGTGAGCGGCCTCCGTGTGCCAAAAATAGGCTGCGGGCACAGCCGCGCCCAAAAATAACACCCCGAAGGCTGGGGCGCCAAGTTCGTCCAGCGGAAAAAGGCCACAAAAACGGGTGGGCTATAGCCTTGGGAGGTGGGGCTGGCCAACTTCGTCCGCCGGACTCGGAATAGCGCGAGACTTTGCGTGCGGCCTCCGTGTGCCAAAAATACGCCGCGGGGACAGCTGCATCCAAAAATAACCGCCCGAAGGCCGGGGCGCCAAGTTCGTCCAGCGGAAAAAGGCCACAAAAAAGGGTGGGCTATAGCCTTGGGGGTGCGGGGCGACTTCGTCCGCCGGACTCCGAATGGCGCGAGACTTTGCGAACGGCCTCAGTGTGCCAAAAATAGGCCATGGGCACAGCCGCACCCAAAAATAACCGCCCGAAGGCCGGGGCGCCAAGTTTGGCCAGCGGAAAAAGGCCACAAAAATGGGTGGGCTATAGCCTTGGGAGGTGGGGGTTGCCAACTTCGACCGCCGGACTCGGAATGGCGTGAGACTTTGCGAGCAGTCTCCGTGTACCAAAAATAGGCCGCGGGCACAGCCGCACCAAAAATAACCCCCCGAAGGCTGGGGCGCCAAGTTCGTCCATCGGAAAAAGGCCACAAAAACGGGTGGGCTATAGCCTTGGGGGGTGGGGCTGGCCAACTTCGTCTGCCGGACTCGGAATGGCGCGAAACTTTGCGAACGGCCTCCGTGAGCCAAAAATAGGCCGCGGGCACAGCCGCGCTAAAAAATAACCACCCGAAGGCCCGGGCGCCAAGTTCGTCCAGTGGAAAAAGGCCACAAAAACGGGTGGGCTATAGCCTTGGGGGGTGGGGCTGGCCAACTTCGTCCGCCGGACTCGGAATGGCGGGAGACTTTGTGAGCGGCCTCCGTGTGCCAAAAATAGGCTGCGGGCACAGCCGCGACCAAAAATAACACCCCGAAGACTGGGGCGCCAAGTTCGTCCAGCGGAAAAACGCCACAAAAACGGGTGGGCTATAGCCTTGGGAGGTGGGGCTGGCCAACTTCGTCCGCCGGACTCGGAATAGCGCGAGAATTTGCGTGCGGCCTCCGTGTGCCAAAAATACGCCGCGGGGACAGCTGCATCCAAAAATAACCGCCCGAAGGCCGGGGCGCCAAGTTCGTCCAGCGGAAAAAGGCCACAAAAACGGGTGGGCTATAGCCTTGGGGGGTGCGGCTGGCCGACTTCGTCCGCCGGACTCCGAATGGCGCGAGACTTTGCGAACGGCCTCAGTGTGCCAAAAATAGGCCATGGGCACAGCCGCACCCAAAAATAACCGCCCGAAGGCCAGGGCGCCAAGTTTGGCCAGCGGAAAAAGGCCACAAAAATGGGTGGGCTATAGCCTTGGGAGGTGGGGGTTGCCAACTTCGACCGCCGGACTCGGAATGGCGTGAGACTTTGCGAGCAGTCTCCGTGTGCCAAAAATAGGCCGCGGGCACAGCCGCACCAAAAATAACCCCCCGAAGGCCGGGGCGCCAAGTTCGTCCAGCGGAAAAAGGCCACAAAAACGGGTGGGCTATAGCCTTGGGGGGTGGGGCTGGCCAACTTCGTCCGCCGGACTCGGAATGGCACAAGACTTTGCGAGCGGCCTCCATGTACCAAAAATAGGCCGCGGGCACAGCCGCGCCAAAAAATAACCGCCCGAAGGCCGGGGCGCAGGGTTCGGCAAGCGGAAACAGGCCACAAAAACGGGTGGGCTATAGCCTTGGGGGTGGGGCTGGCCAACTTCGTCCGCCGGACTCCGAATGGCGCGAGACTTTGCGAACGGCCTCTGTGTGCCAAAAATAGGCCAAGGGGACAGCTGCACCCAAAAATAACCGCCCGAAGGCCGGGGCGCCAAGTTCGTCCAGCGGAAAAAGGCCACAAAAACGGGTGGGCTATAGCCTTGGGGGGTGTGGCTGGCCAACTTCGTCTGCCGGACTCGGAATGGCGCGAAACTTTGCGAGCGGCCTCCGTGAGCCAAAAGTAGGCCGCGGGCACAGCCGCGCAAAAAAATAACCACCGAAGGCCCGGGCGCCAAGTTCGTCCAGTGGAAAAAGGCCACAAAAACGGGTGGGCTATAGCCTTGGGGGTTGGGGCTGGCCAACTTCGTCCGCCGGACTCGGAATGGCGCGAGACTTTGCGAGTGGCCTATGTGTGCCAAAAATAGGCCGCGGGCAAAGCCACGCCCAAAAATAACACCCCGAAGGCTGGGGCGCCAAGTTCGTCCAGCGGAAAAAGGCCACAAAAACGGGTGGGCTATAGCCTTGGGGGGTGGGGCTGGCCAACTTCGTCCGCCGGACTCGGAATAGCGCGAGACTTTGCGTGCGGCCTCCGTGTGCCAAAAATAGGCCGCGGGGACAGCTGTACCCAAAAATAACCGCCCGAAGGCCGGGGCGCCAAGTTCGTCCAGCGGAAAAAGGACACAAAAACGGGTGGGCTATAGCCTTGGGGGGTGGGGCTGGCCAACTTCGTCCGCCGGACTCAGAATAGCGCGAGACTTTGCGTGCGGCCTCCGTGTGCCAAAAATAGGCCGCGGACACAGCCGTACCCAAAAATAACCGCTCGAAGGCCGGGGCGCCAAGTTCGTCCAGCGGAAAAAGGCCACAAAAACGGATGGGCTATAGCCTTGGGGGGTGGGGCTGGCCAACTTCGTCCGCCGGACTCGGAATGGCGCGAGACTTTGCGAGCGGCCTCCGTGTGCCAAAAATAGGTCGCGGGCACAGCCGCGCCCAAAAATAACCCCCCGAAGGCCGGGGCGCCAAGTTCGTCCAGCGGAAAAAGGCCACAAAAACGGATGGGCTATAGCCTTGGGGGGTGGGGCTGGCCAACTTCGTCCGCCGGACTCGGAATGGCACGAGACTGTGCGAGCGGCCTCCGTGTGTCAAAAACAGGCCGCGGGCACAGCCGCACCCAAAAACAACGGCCAGAAGGCCGGGGCGCCAAGTTCGTCCAGCGGAAAAAGGCCACAAAAACGGGTGGGCTATAGCCTTGGGGGGTGGGGCTGGCCAACTTCGTCCGCCGGTCTCGGAATGGCACGAGACTTTGCGAGTGGCCTCCGAGTGCCAAAAATAGGCCGCGGGCACAGCCGCACCAAAAATAACCCCCGAAGGCCGGGGCGCCAAGTTCGTCCAGCGGAAAAAGGCCACAAAAACGGGTGGGCTATAGCCTTGGGGGGTGGGGCTGGCCAACTTCGTCCGCCGGACTCGGAATGGCGCGAGACTTTGCGAGCGGCCTCCGTGTGCCAAAAATAGGCCGCGGGCACAGCCGCGCTAAAAAATAATCTCCCGAAGGCCGGGGCGCAGGGTTCGGCAAGCGGAAACAGGCCACAAAAACGGGTGGGCTATAGCCTTGGGGGTGGGGCTGGCCAACTTCGTCCGCCGGACTCCGAATGGCGCGAGACTTTGCAAACGGCCTCTGTGTGCCAAAAATAGGCCAAGGGGACAGCTGCACCCAAAAATAACCGCCCGAAGGCCGGGGCGCCAAGTTCGTCCAGCGGAAAAAGGCCACAAAAACGGGTGGGCTATAGCCTTGGGGGGTGGGGCTGGCCCACTTCGTCCGCCGGTCTCGGAATGGCACGAGACTTTGTGAGCGGCCTCCGTGTGCCAAAAATAGGCCGTGGGCACAGCCGCACCAAAAAATAACCGCCCGAAGGCCGGGGCGCCAAGTTCATCCAGCGGAAAAAGGCCACAAAAACGGGTGGGCTATAGCCTTGAGGGGTGGGGCTGGCCAACTTCGTCTGCCGGACTCGGAATGGCGCGAAACTTTGCGAGCGGCCTCCGTGAGCCAAAAATAGGCCGCGGTCACAGCCACGCCAAAAAATAACCGCCCGAGGGCCGGGGCGTCAAGTTCGTCCAGCGGAAAAAGGCCACAAAAACGGGTGGGCTATAGCCTTGGGGGGTGGGGCTGGCCAACTTCGTCCGCCGGACTCGGAATAGCGCGAGACTTTGCGTGCGGCCTCCGTGTGCCAAAAATAGGCCGCGGGGACAGCTGCACCCAAAAATAACCGCCCGAAGGCTGGGGCGCCAAGTTCATCCAGCGGAAAAAGGACACAAAAACGGGTGGGCTATAGCCTTGGGGGGTGGGGCTGGCCAACTTCGTCCGCCGGACTCGGAATGGCGCGAGACTTTGCGAGCGGCCTGTGTGTCCCAAAAATAGGCCGCGGGCACAGCCGCGCCCAAAAATAACACCCCGAAGGCTGGGGCGCCAAGTTCGTCCAGCGGAAAAAGGCCACAAAAACGGGTGGGCTATAGCCTTGGGGGGTGGGGCTGGCCAACTTCGTCCGCCGGACTCGGAATGGCGCGAAACTTTGCGAGCGGCCTCCGTGAGCCAAAAATAGGCCGCGGTCACAGCCACGCCAAAAAATAACCGCCCGAGGGCCGGGGCGTCAAGTTCGTCCAGCGGAAAAAGGCCACAAAAACGGGTGGGCTATAGCCTTGGGGGGTGGGGCTGGCCAACTTCGTCGGCCGGACTCGGAATGGCGCGAGACTTTGCGAGCGGCCTCTATGTCCCAAAAATAGGCCGCGGGCACAGCCGCGCCCAAAAATAACACCCTGATGGCTGGGGCGCCAAGTTCGTCCAGCAGAAAAAGGCCACAAAAACGGGTGGGCTATAGCCTTGGGGGGTGGGGCTGGCCAACTTCGTCCGCCGGACTCGGAATAGCGCGAGACTTTGCGTGTGGCCTCCGCGTGCCAAAAATAGGCCGCGGAAACAGCCGTACCCAAAAATAACCGCTCGAAGGCCGGGGCGCCAAGTTCGTCCAGCGGAAAAAGGCCACAAAAACGGATGGGCTATAGCCTTGGGGGGTGGGGCTGGCCAACTTCGTCCGCCGGACTCCGAATGGCGCGAGACTTTGCGAGCGGCCTCCGTGTGCCAAAAATAGGCCGCGGGCACAGCCGCGCCAAAAAATAACCGCCTGAAGGCCGGGGCGCCATGTTCGTCCAGCGGTAAAAGGCCACAAAAACAGGTAGGCTATAGCCTTGGGGGGTGGGGCTGGACACCTTCGTCCGCCGGACACCGAATGGTGCGAGACTTTGCGAACGGCCTCCATGTGCCAAAAATAGGCCATGGGCACAGCCGCACCCAAAAATAACCGCCCGAAGGCCGGGGCGCCAAGTTCGTCCAGCGGAAAAATGCCACAAAAACGGGTGGGCTATAGCCTTGGGGGGTGGGGCTGGCCCACTTCGTCCGCCGGACTCCGAATGGCGCGAGACTTTGCGAGCGGCCTCCGTGTGCCAAAAATAGGCCGCGGGCACAGCCGCGCCAAAAAATAACCGCCCGAAGGCCGGGGCGACATGTTCGTCCAGCGGTAAAAGGCCACAAAAAAGGGCAGGCTATAGCCTTGGGGGGTGGGGCTGGCCAACTTCGTCCGCCGGACACCGAATGGCGCGAGACTTTGCGAACGTCCTCCGTGTGCCAAAAATAGGCCATGGGCACAGCCGCACCCAAAAATAACCGCCCGAAGGCCGGGGCGCCAAGTTCGTCCAGCGGAAAAAGGCCACAAAAACGGGTGGGCTATAGCCTTGGGGGGTGGGGCTGGCCCACTTCGTCCGCCGGACTCCGAATGGCGCGAGACTTTGCGAGCGGCCTCCGTGTGCCAAAAATAGGCCGCGGGCACAGCCGCGCCAAAAAATAACCGCCCGAAGGCCGGGGCGCCATGTTCGTCCAGCGGTAAAAGGCCACAAAAACGGGCAGGCTATAGCCTTGGGGGGTGGGGCTGGCCAACTTCGTCCGCCGGACACCGAATGGCACGAGACTTTGCGAACGGCCTCCGTGTGCCAAAAATAGGCCATGGGCACAGCCACGCCAAAAAATAACCGCCCGAGGGCCGGGGCGTCAAGTTCGTCCAGCGGAAAAAGGCCACAAAAACGGGTGGGCTATAGCCTTGGGGGGTGGGGCTGGCCAACTTCGTCGGCCGGACTCGGAATGGCGCGAGACTTTGCGAGCGGCCTGTATGTCCCAAAAATAGGCCGCGGGCGCAGCCGCGCCCAAAAATAACACCCTGAAGGCTGGGGCGCCAAGTTCGTCCAGCAGAAAAAGGCCACAAAAACGGGTGGGCTATAGCCTTGGGGGGTGGGGCTGGCCAACTTCGTCCGCCGGACTCGGAATAGCGCGAGACTTTGCGTGTGGCCTCCGCGTGCCAAAAATAGGCCGCGGAAACAGCCGTACCCAAAAATAACCGCTCGAAGGCCGGGGCGCCAAGTTCGTCCAGCGGAAAAAGGCCACAAAAACGGATGGGCTATAGCCTTGGGGTTGGGGCTGGCCAACTTCGTCCGCCGGACTCCGAATGGCGCGAGACTTTGCGAGCGGCCTCCGTGTGCCAAAAATAGGCCGCGGGCACAGCCGCGCCAAAAAATAGCCGCCTGAAGGCCGGGGCGCCATGTTCGTCCAGCGGTAAAAGGCCACAAAAACAGGTAGGCTATAGCCTTGGGGGGTGGGGCTGGCCACCTTCGTCCGCCGGACACCGAATGGTGCGAGACTTTGCGAACGGCCTCCGTGTGCCAAAAATAGGCCATGGGCACAGCCGCACCCAAAAATAACCGCCCGAAGGCCGGGGCGCCAAGTTCGTCCAGCGGAAAAAGGCCACAAAAACGGGTGGGCTATAGCCTTGGGGGGTGGGGCTGGCCAACTTCGTCCGCCGGACTCGGAATGGCGCTCGACTTTGGGAGCGGCCACTGTGTGCCAAAAATAGGCCGCGGGCACAGCCACGCCAAAAAATAACCGCCCGAGGGCCGGGGCGTCAAGTTCGTCCAGCGGAAAAAGGCCACAAAAACGGGTGGGCTATAGCCTTGGGGGTGGGGCTGGCCAACATCGTCCGCCGGACTCGGAATGGCGCGAACCTTTGCTAGCGGCCTCCGTGTGCCAAAAATAGGCCGCGGGCACTGCCGCGCCAAAAAATAACCGCCCGAAGGCCGGGGCGCCAAGTTCGTCCAGCGGAAAAATGCCACAAAAACGGGTGGGCTATAGCCTTGGGGGGTGGGGCTGGCCCACTTCGTCCGCCGGACTCCGAATGGCGCGAGACTTTGCGAGCGGCCTCCGTGTGCCAAAAATAGGCCGCGGGCACAGCCGCGCCCAAAAATAACCGCCCAAGGCCGGGCGCCATGTTAAATCGCCCAGCGGTAAAAGGCCACAAAACGGGCACTATAGCCTTGGGGGGTGGGGCTGGCCAACTTCGTCCGCCGGACACCGAATGGCGCGAGACTTTGCGATCGGCCTCCGTGTGCCAAAAATAGGCCGTGGGCACAGCCGCTCCCAAAAATAACCGCCCGAAGGCCGGGGCGCCAAGTTCGTCCAGCGGAAAAAGGCCACAAAAACGGGTGGGCTATAGCCTTGGGGGGTGGGGCTGGCCAACTTCGTCCGCCGGACTCGGAATGGCGCGAGACTTTGGGAGCGGCCACTGTGTGCCAAAAATAGGCCGCGGGCACAGCCGCGCCAAAAATAACCGCCCGAAGGCCGGGGCGCCAAGTTCGTCCCAAGGAAAAAGGCCACAAAACGGGTGGGCTATAGCCTTGGGGGTGGGGCTGGCCAACTTCATCCGCCGGACTCGGAATGGTGCGAGACTTTGGGAGCGGCCTCCGTGTGCCCAAAATAGGCCGTGGGCACAGCTGCGCCCAAAAATAACCGCCCGAAGGCCGGGGCGCCAAGTTCGTCCAGCGGAAAAAGGCCACAAAAACGGGTGGGCTATAGCCTTGGGGGGTGGGGCTGGCCAACTTCGTCCGCCGGACTCGGAATGGCGCGAGACTTTAAGAACGGCCTCGGTGTGCCAAAAATAGGCCGCGGGCACAGCTGCGCCCAAAAATAACCGCCCGAAGGCCGGGGCGCCAAGTTCGTCCAGCGGAAAAAGGCCACAAAAACGGGTGGGCTATAGCCTTGGGGGGTGGGGCTGGCCCACTTCGTCCGCCGGACTCCGAATGGCGCGAGACTTTGCGAGCGGCCTCCGTGTGCCAAAAATAGGCCGCGGGCACAGCCGCGCCAAAAAATAACCGCCCGAAGGCCGGGGCGCCATGTTCGTCCAGCGGTAAAAGGCCACAAAAACGGGCAGGCTATAGCCTTGGGGGGTGGGGCTGGCCAACTTCGTCCGCCGGACACCGAATGGCACGAGACTTTGCGAACGGCCTCCGTGTGCCAAAAATAGGCCATGGGCACAGCCACGCCAAACAATAACCGCCCGAGGGGGCGCCAAGTTCGGTCCAGCGGAAAAAGGCCACAAAACGGGTGGGCTATAGCCTTGGGGGTGGGGCTGGCCAACTTCGGCCGGACTCGGAATGGCGCGAGACTTTGCGAGCGGCCTGTATGTCCCAAAAATAGCCGCGGCGCAGCCGCGCCCAAAAATAACACCCTGAAGGCTGGGGCGCCAAGTTCTGCCCAGCAGAAAAAGGCCACAAAACGGGTGGGCTATAGCCTTGGGGGTGGGGCTGGCCAACTTCTGTCCGCCGGACTCGGAATAGCGAGACTTTGGTGGCCTCCGCGTGCCAAAATAGGCCGCGAAACAGCCGTACCTAAAATAACCGCCAAGGCCGGGCGCCAAGTTCGTCCAGCGGAAAAAGGCCACAAAAACGGATTGGCTATAGCCTTGGGGTTGGGGCTGGCCAACTTCGTCCCACCGACTCCCAAAGGAGCGAGACTTTGCGACCGGCCTCCGTGTGCCAAAAATAGGCCAAGGGCACAGCCGCGCTAAAAATAGCCGCCTGAAGGCCGGGCGCCATGTTCGTCCCAGCGGTAAAAGGCCACAAAAACAGGTAGGCTATAGCCTTGGGGGTGGGGCTGGCCACCTTCGTCCGCCGGACACCGAATGGTGCGAGACTTTGCGAACGGCCTCCGTGTGCCAAAAATAGGCCATGGGCACAGCCGCACCTAAAATAACCGCCCAAGGCCGGGCGCCAAGTTCGTCCAGCGGAAAAAGGCCACAAAAACGGGTGGGCTATAGCCTTGGGGGTGGGGCTGGCCAACTCGTCCGCCGGACTCGGAATGGCGCCGACTTTGGGAGCGGCCACTGTGTGCCAAAAATAGGCCGCGGGCACAGCCACGCCAAAAAATAACCGCCCGAGGGCCGGGGCGTCAAGTTCGTCCAGCGGAAAAAGGCCACAAAAACGGGTGGGCTATAGCCTTGGGGGTGGGGCTGGCCAACATCGTCCGCCGGACTCGGAATGGCGCGAACCTTTGCTAGCGGCCTCCGTGTGCCAAAAATAGGCCGCGGGCACTGCCGCGCCAAAAAATAACCGCCCGAAGGCCGGGGCGCCAAGTTCGTCCAGCGGAAAAATGCCACAAAAACGGGTGGGCTATAGCCTTGGGGGGTGGGGCTGGCCCACTTCGTCCGCCGGACTCCGAATGGCGCGAGACTTTGCGAGTGGCCTCCGTGTGCCAAAAATAGGCCGCGGGCACAGCCGCGCCAAAAAATAACCGCCCGAAGGCCGGGGCGCCATGTTCGTCCAGCGGTAAAAGGCCACAAAAACGGGCAGGCTATAGCCTTGGGGGGTGGGGCTGGCCAACTTCGTCCGCCGGACACCGAATGGCGCGAGACTTTGCGAACGGCCTCCGTGTGCCAAAAATAGGCCATGGGCACAGCCGCACCCAAAAATAACCGCCCGAAGGCCGGGGCGCCAAGTTCGTCCAGTGGAAAAAGGCCACAAAAACGGGTGGGCTATAGCCTTGGGGGGTGGGGCTGGCCAACTTCGTCCGCCGGACTCGGAATGGCGCGAGACTTTGGGAGCGGCCACTGTGTGCCAAAAATAGGCCGCGGGCACAGCCGCCCCAAAAAATAACCGCCCGAAGGCCAGGGCGCCAAGTTCGTCCTGCGGAAAAAGGCCACAAAAACGGGTGGGCTATAGCCTTGGGGGGTGGGGCTGGCCAACTTCATCCGCCGGACTCGGAATGGTGCGAGACTTTGGGAGCGGCCTCCGTGTGCCCAAAATAGGCCGTGGGCACAGCTGCGCCCAAAAATAACCGCCCGAAGGCCGGGGCGCCAAGTTCGTCCAGCGGAAAAAGGCCACAAAAACGGGTGGGCTATAGCCTTGGGGGGTGGGGCTGGCCAACTTCGTCCGCCGGACTCGGAATGGCGCGAGACTTTAAGAACGGCCTCGGTGTGCCAAAAATAGGCCGCGGGCACAGCTGCGCCCAAAAATAACCGCCCGAAGGCCGGGGCGCCAAGTTCGTCCAGCGGAAAAAGGCCACAAAAACGGGTGGGCTATAGCCTTGGGGGGTGGGGCTGGCCAACTTCGTCCGCCGGACTCGGAATGGCGCGAGACTTTACGAGCGGCCTCCGTCTACCAAAAATAGGCCGCGGGTACAGCCGCGCCAAAAAATAACCGCCCGAAGGCCGGGGCGCCAAGTTCGTCCAGCGTAAAAAGGCCAAAAAACCGGGTGGGCTATAGCCTTGGGGGTTGGGGCTGGCCCACTTCGTCCGCCGGACTCGGAATGGCGCGAAACTTTGTGAGCGGCCTCCGTGTGCCAAAAATAGGCCGCGGACACAGCCGCGCCAAAAATTAACCGCCCGTATGCCGGGGCGACAAGTTCGTCCAGCGGAAAAAGGCCACAAAAACCGGTGGGCTATAGCCTTGGGGGGTGAGGCTGGCCAACTTCGTCCGCCGGACTCGGAATGGCGCGAGACTTTGCGAACGGCCTCCGTGTGCCAAAATTAGGCCATGGGCACAGCCACGCCAAAAAATAACCGCCCGAGGGCCGGGGCGTCAAGTTCGTCCAGCGGAAAAAGGCCACAAAAACGGGTGGGCTATAGCCTTGGGGGTGGGGCTGGCCAACATCGTCCGCCGGACTCGGAATGGCGCGAACCTTTGCGAGCGGCCTCCGTGTGCCAAAAATAGGCCGCGGGCACTGACGCGCCAAAAAATAACCGCCCGAAGGCCGGGCGCCAAGTTCCCAGCGGAAAATGCCACAAAACGGGTGGGCTATAGCCTTGGGGGTGGGGCTGGCCCACTTCGTCCGCCGGACTCCGAATGGCGCGAGACTTTCCGAAAAGAAAATAGGCCGCGGGCAGCCGCAAAAAATAACCGCCCGAAGGCCGGGGCGCCATGTTCGTCCAGCGGTAAAAGGCCACAAAAACGGGCAGGCTATAGCCTTGGGGGGTGGGGCTGGCCAACTTCGTCCGCCGGACACCGAATGGCGCGAGACTTTGCGAGCGGCCTCCGTGTGCCAAAAATAGGCCGCGGGCACAGCCGCGCCAAAAAATAACCGCCCGAGGGCCGGGCGTCCAAGTTCGTCCAGCGGTAAAAGGCCACAAAAACGGGCTGGCTATAGCCTTGGGGGGTGGGGCTGGCCAACTTCGTCGGCCGGACTCGGAATGGCGCGAGACTTTGCGAGTGGCCTGTATGTCCCAAAAATAGGCCGCGGGCACAGCCGCGCCCAAAAATAACACCCTGAAGGCTGGGGCGCCAAGTTCGTCCAGCAGAAAAAGGCCACAAAACCGGGTGGGCTATAGCCTTGGGGGGTGGGGCTGGCCAACTTCGTCCGCCGGACTCGGAATAGCGCGAGACTTTGCGTGTGGCCTCCGCGTGCCAAAAATAGGCCGCGAAACAGCCGTACCCAAAAATAACCGCCGAAGGCCGGGCGCCAAGTTCGTCCAGCGGAAAAAGGCCACAAAACGGATGGGCTATAGCCTTGGGGGGTGGGGCTGGCCAACTTCGTCCGCCGGACTCCGAATGGCGCGAGACTTTGCGAGCGGCCTCCGTGTGCCAAAAATAGGCCGCGGGCACAGCTGCGCCCAAAAATAACCGCCCGAAGGCCGGGGCGCCAAGTTCGTCCAGCGGAAAAAGGCCACAAAAACGGGTGGGCTATAGCCTTGGGGGGTGGGGCTGGCCAACTTCGTCCGCCGGACTCGGAATGGCGCGAGACTTTAAGAGCGGCCTCGGTGTGCCAAAAATAGGCCGCGGGCACAGCCGAACCCAAAAATAACCGCCCGAAGGCCGGGGCGCCAAGTTCGTCCAGCGGAAAAAGGCCACAAAAACGGGTGGGCTATAGCCTTGGGGGGTGGGGCTGGCCAACTTCGTCCGCCGGACTCGGAATGGCGCTCGACTTTGGGAGCGGCCACTGTGTGCCAAAAATAGGCCGCGGGCACAGCCACGCCAAAAAATAACCGCCCGAGGGCCGGGGCGTCAAGTTCGTCCAGCGGAAAAAGGCCACAAAAACGGGTGGGCTATAGCCTTGGGGGTGGGGCTGGCCAACATCGTCCGCCGGACTCGGAATGGCGCGAACCTTTGCTAGCGGCCTCCGTGTGCCAAAAATAGGCCGCGGGCACTGCCGCGCCAAAAAATAACCGCCCGAAGGCCGGGGCGCCAAGTTCGTCCAGCGGAAAAATGCCACAAAAACGGGTGGGCTATAGCCTTGGGGGGTGGGGCTGGCCCACTTCGTCCGCCGGACTCCGAATGGCGCGAGACTTTGCGAGTGGCCTCCGTGTGCCAAAAATAGGCCGCGGGCACAGCCGCGCCAAAAAATAACCGCCCGAAGGCCGGGGCGCCATGTTCGTCCAGCGGTAAAAGGCCACAAAAACGGGCAGGCTATAGCCTTGGGGGGTGGGGCTGGCCAACTTCGTCCGCCGGACACCGAATGGCGCGAGACTTTGCGAACGGCCTCCGTGTGCCAAAAATAGGCCATGGGCACAGCCGCACCCAAAAATAACCGCCCGAAGGCCGGGGCGCCAAGTTCGTCCAGCGGAAAAAGGCCACAAAAACGGGTGGGCTATAGCCTTGGGGGGTGGGGCTGGCCAACTTCGTCCGCCGGACTCGGAATGGCGCGAGACTTTGGGAGCGGCCACCGTGTGCCCAAAATAGGCCGCGGGCACAGCCGCCCCAAAAAATAACCGCCCGAAGGCCGGGGCGCCAAGTTCGTCCTGCGGAAAAAGGCCACAAAAACGGGTGGGCTATAGCCTTGGGGGGTGGGGCTGGCCAACTTCATCCGCCGGACTCGGAATGGTGCGAGACTTTGGGAGCGGCCTCCGTGTGCCCAAAATAGGCCGCGGACACAGCTGCGCCCAAAAATAACCGCCCGAAGGCCGGGGCGCCAAGTTCGTCCAGCGGAAAAAGGCCACAAAAACGGGTGGGCTATAGCCTTGGGGGGTGGGGCTGGCCCACTTCGTCCGCCGGACTCGGAATGGCGCGAGACTTTAAGAGCGGCCTCGGTGTGCCAAAAATAGGCCGCGGGCACAGCTGCGCCCAAAAATAACCGCCCGAAGGCCGGGGCGCCAAGTTCGTCCAGCGGAAAAAGGCCACAAAAACGGGTGGGCTATAGCCTTGGGTGGTGGGGCTGGCCAACTTCGTCCGCCGGACTCGGAATGGCGCGAGACTTTACGAGCGGCCTCCGTCTACCAAAAATAGGCCGCGGGTACAGCCGCGCCAAAAAATAACCGCCCGAAGGCCGGGGCGCCAAGTTCGTCCAGCGTAAAAAGGCCAAAAAACCGGGTGGGCTATAGCCTTGGGGGTTGGGGCTGGCCAACTTCGTCCGCCGGACTCGGAATAGCGCGAAACTTTGTGAGCGGCCTCCGTGTGCCAAAAATAGGCCGCGGACACAGCCGCGCCAAAAATTAACCGCCCGTATGCCGGGGCGACAAGTTCGTCCAGCGGAAAAAGGCCACAAAAACCGGTGGGCTATAGCCTTGGGGGGTGAGGCTGGCCAACTTCGTCCGCCGGACTCGGAATGGCGCGAGACTTTGCGAACGGCCTCCGTGTGCCAAAATTAGGCCACGGGCACAGCCGTACCCAAAAATAACCGCCCGAAGGCCGGGGCGCCAAGTTCGTCCAGCGGAAAAAGGCCACAAAAACGGGTGGGCTATAGCCTTGGGGGGTGGGGCTGGCCAACTTCGTCCGCCGGACTCGGAATGGCGCGAGACTTTGGGAACGGCCACTGTGTGCCAAAAATAGGCCGTGGGCACAGCCGCGCCAAAAAATAACAGCCCGAAGGCCGGGGCGCCAAGTTCGTCCTGCGGAAAAAGGCCACAAAAACGGGTGGGCTATAGCCTTGGGGGGAGGGGCTGGCCAACTTCGTCCGCCGGACTCGGAATGGGGCTAGACTTTGCGAGCGCCCTCCGTGTGCCAAAAATAGGCCGCGGGCACAGCCGCACCCAAAAATAACCGCCCGTATGCCGGGGCGCCAAATTCATCCAGCGGAAAAAGGCCACAAAAACGGGTGGGCTATAGCCTTGGGGGGTGGGGCTGGCCAACTCCGTCCGCCGGACTCGGAATGGTGCGAGACTTTGCGAGTGGCCTCCGTGTGCCAAAAATAGGCCGCGGGCACAGCCGCACCCAAAAATAACCGCCCGAAGGCCGGGGCGCCAAGTTCGTCCAGCGGAAAAAGGCCACAAAAACGGGTGGGCTATAGCCTTGGGGGGTGGGGCTGGCCAACTTCGTCCGCCGGACTCGGAATGGCGCGAGACTTTGCGAGCAGCCTCGGTGTGCCAAAAATAGGCCGCGGGCACAGCTGTACCCAAAAATAACCGCCCGAAGGCCGGGGCGCCAAGTTCGTCCAGCGGAAAAAGGCCACAAAAACGGGTGGGCTATAGCCTTGGGGGGTGGGGCTGGCCAACTCCGTCCGCCGGACTCGGAATGGTGCGAGACTTTGCGAGCGGCCTCCGTGTGCCAAAAATAGGCCGCGGGCACAGCCGCACCCAAAAATAACCGCCCGAAGGCCGGGGCGCCAAGTTCGTCCAGCGTAAAAAGGCCAAAAAACCGGGTGGGCTATAGCCTTGGGGGTTGGGGCTGGCCAACTTCGTCCGCCGGACTCGGAATGGCGCGAAACTTTGTGAGCGGCCTCCGTGTGCCAAAAATAGGCCACGGACATAGCCGCACCAAAAAATAACCGCCCGTATGCCGGGGCGACAAGTTCGTCCAGCGGAAAAAGGCCAGAAAAACCGGTGGGCTATAACCTTGGGGGTGGGGCTGGTCAACTTCGTCCGCCGGACTCGGAATGTCGCGAGACCTTGCGAACGGCCTCCGTGTGCCAAAAATAGGCCACGGGCACAGCCGCACCCAAAAATAACCGCCCGAAGGCCGGGGCGCCAAGTTCGTCCAGCGGAAAAAGGCAACAAAAACGGGTGGGCTATAGCCTTGGGGGGTGGGGCTGGCCAACTTCGTCCGCCGGACTCGGAATGTCGCGAGACTTTGCGAGCGGCCTCCGTGTGCCAAAAATAGGCCGCGGGCACAGCCGCGCCCAAAAATAACCTCCCGAAGGCCGGGGCGCCAAGTTCGTCCAGCGGAAAAAGGCCACAAAAACCGGTGGGCTATAGCCTTGGGGGGTGGGGCTGGCCAAGTTAGTCCGCCGGACTCGGAATGGTGCGAGACTTTACAAGCGGCCTCCGTATGCCAAAAATAGGCCGCGGACACAGCCGAGCCCAAAAATAACCACCCGAAGGCCGGGGCGCCAAGTTCGTCCAGCGGAAAAAGGCCACAAAAACCGGTGGGCTATAGCCTTGGGGGGTGGGGCTGGCCAAGTTAGTCCGCCGGACTCGGAATGGCGCGAGAGATTGCGAGTGGCCTCCGTGTGCCAAAAATAGGCCGCGGGCACAGCCGTGCCCAAAAATAACCTCCCGAAGGCCGGGGCGCCAAGTTCGTCCAGCGGAAAAAGGCCACAAAAACCGGTGGGCTATAGCCTTGGGGGGTGGGGCTGGCCAACTTCGTCCGCCGGACTCGGAATGGCGCGAGACTTTGGGAGCGGCCACTGTGTGCCAAAAATAGGCCGCGGGCACAGCCGCGCCAAAAATAACCGCCCGAAGGCCGGGGCGCCAAGTTCGTCCAGCGTAAAAAGGCCAAAAAACCGGGTGGGCTATAGCCTTGGGGGTTGGGGCTGGCCAACTTCGTCCGCCGGACTCGGAATGGCGCGAAACTTTGTGAGCGGCCTCCGTGTGCCAAAAATAGGCCGCGGACATAGCCGCACCAAAAAATAACCGCCCGTATGCCGGGGCGACAAGTTCGTCCAGCGGAAAAAGGCCAGAAAAACCGGTGGGCTATAACCTTGGGGGTGGGGCTGGTCAACTTCGTCCGCCGGACTCGGAATGTCGCGAGACCTTGCGAACGGCCTCCGTGTGCCAAAAATAGGCCACGGGCACAGCCGCACCCAAAAATAACCGCCCAAGGCCGGGCGCCAAGTTCGTCCAGCGGAAAAATGCAACAAAAACGGGTGGGCTATAGCCTTGGGGGGTGGGGCTGGCCAACTTCGTCCGCCGGACTCGGAATGTCGCGAGACTTTGCGAGCGGCCTCCGTGTGCCAAAAATAGGCCGCGGGCACAGCCGCGCCCAAAAATAACCTCCCGAAGGCCGGGGCGCCAAGTTCGTCCAGCGGAAAAAGGCCACAAAAACCGGTGGGCTATAGCCTTGGGGGGTGGGGCTGGCCAAGTTAGTCCGCCGGACTCGGAATGGTGCGAGACTTTACAAGCGGCCTCCGTATGCCAAAAATAGGCCGCGGACACAGCCGAGCCCAAAAATAACCACCCGAAGGCCGGGGCGCCAAGTTCGTCCAGCGGAAAAAGGCCACAAAAACCGGTGGGCTATAGCCTTGGGGGGTGGGGCTGGCCAAGTTAGTCCGCCGGACTCGGAATGGCGCGAGAGATTGCGAGTGGCCTCCGTGTGCCAAAAATAGGCCGCGGGCACAGCCGTGCCCAAAAATAACCTCCCGAAGGCCGGGGCGCCAAGTTCGTCCAGCGGAAAAAGGCCACAAAAACCGGTGGGCTATAGCCTTGGGGGGTGGGGCTGGCCAACTTCGTCCGCCGGACTCGGAATGGCGCGAGACTTTGGGAGCGGCCACTGTGTGCCAAAAATAGGCCGCGGGCACAGCCGCGCCAAAAAATAACCGCCCGAAGGCCGGGGCGCCAAGTTCGTCCTGCGGAAAAAGGGCACAAAAACGGGTGGGCTACAGCCTTGGGGGGTGGGGCTGGCCAACCTCATCCGCCGGACTCGGAATGGCGCGAGACATCGGGAACGGCCTCCGTGTGCCCAAAATAGGCCGCGGGCACAGCCGCGCCCATAAATAACCGCCCGAAGGCCGGGGCGCCAAGTTCGTCCAGCGGAAAAAGGCCATAAAAACGGGTGGGCTATAGCCTTGGGGGGTGGGGCAGGCCAACTTCGTCCGCCGGACTCGGAATGGCGCGAAACTTTGCGAGCGGCCTCCGTGTGGCAAAAATAGGCCGCGGGCACAGCCGCGCCAAAAAATAACCGCCCGAAGGCCGGGGCGCCAAGATCGTCCAGCGGAAAAAGGCCACAAAAGCCTTGGGGGGTGGGGCTGGCCGATTTCGTCCGCCGGACTCGGAATGGCGCGAGACTTTGCGAACGGCCTCCGTGTGCCAAAAATAGGCCACAGGCACTGCCGCGCACAAATATAACCACCCGAAGGCCGTAGCGCCAATTTCGTCCAGCGGAAAAAGGCCATAAAAACGGGTGGGCTATAGCCTTGGGGGGTGGGGCTGGCCAACTTCGTCCGCCGGACTCGGAATGGCGCGAGACTTGGGAGCGGCCTCCGTGTACCACAAATAGGCCGCGGGCACAGCCGCACCCATAAATAACCGCCCGAAGGCCGGGGCGCCAAGTTCGTCCAGCGGAAAAAGGCCATAAAAACGGGTGGGCTATAGCCTTGGGGGGTGGAGCAGGCCAACTTCGTCCGCCGGACTCGGAATGGCGCGAAACTTTGCGAGCGGCCTCCGTGTGCCAAAAATAGGCCGCGGGCACAGCCGCGACAAAAAATAACTGCCCGAAGGCCGGGGCGCCAAGATCGTCCAGCGGAAAAAGGCCACAAAAGCCTTGGGGGGTGGGGCTGGCCGATTTCGTCCGCCGGACTCGGAATGGCGCGAGACTTTGCGAACGGCCTCCGTGTGCCAAAAATAGGCCACAGGCACTGCCGCGCACAAATATAACCACCCGAAGGCCGTAGCGCCAAGTTCGTCCAGCGGAAAAAGGCCACAAAAACGGGTGGGCTATAGCCTTGGGGGGTGGGGCTGGCCAACTTGGTCCGCCGGAATCGGAATGGCGCGAGACTTTGGGAGCGGCCACCGTGTGCCCAAAATAGGCCGTGGCCACAGTCGCGCCAAAAAATAACCGCCCGAAGGCCGGGGCGGCAAGTTCGTCCAGCGGAAAAAGGCCACAAAAACGGGTGGGCTATAGCCTTGGGGGGTGGGGCTGGCCCACTTCGTCCGCCGGAATCGGAATGGCGCGAGACTTTGGGAGCGGCCTCCGTGTGCCCAAAATAGGCCGTGGGCACAGCCGTGCCCAAAAATAACCGCCCGAAGGCCGGGGCGCCAAGTTCGTCCAGCGGAAAAAGGCCACAAAAACGGGTGGGCTATAGCCTTGGGGGGTGGGGCTGGCCAACTTCGTCTGCCGGATTCGGAATGGCGCGAGACTTTACGAGTGCCCTCCGTGTGCCAAAAATAGGCTGCGGGCACAGCCGCGCCTAAAAATAACCACCCGAAGGCCGGGCCGCCAAGTTCGTCCAGCGGAAAAAGGCCACAAAAACGGGTGGGCTATAGCCTTGGGGGGTGTGGCTGGCCGATTTCATCCGCCGGACTCGGAATGGCGCGAGAAATTGCGAGCGGCCTCCGTGTACCAAAAATAGGCCGCGGGCACAGCCGCGCCCAAAAATAACCGCCCGAAGGCCGCGGCGCCAAGTTCGTCCAGAGGAAAAAGGCCACAAAAACGGGTGGGCTATAGCCTTGGGGGGTGGGGCTGGCCAACTTCGTCCGCCGGACTCGGAATGGCGCGAGACTTTGGGAGCGGCCTCCGTGTGCCAGAAATAGGCCGCGGGCACAGCCGCACCCAAAAATAACCGCCCGAAGGCCGGGGCGCCAAGTTCGTCCAGCGGAAAAAGGCAACAAAAACGGGTGGGCTATAGCCTTGGGGGGTGGGGCTGGCCAACTTCGTCCGCCGGACTCGGAATGTCCCGAGACTTTGCGAGCGGCCTCCGTGTGCCAAAAATAGGCCGTGGGCACAGCCGCGCCCAAAAATAACCTCCCGAAGGCCGGGGCGCCAAGTTCGTCCAGCGGAAAAAGGCCACAAAAACCGATGGGCTATAGCCTTGGGCGGTGGGGCTGGCCAAGTTCGTCCGCCGGACTCGGAATGGCGCGAGACATTGCGAGCGGCCTCCGTGTTCCAAAAATAGGCCGTGGGCACAGCCCGCCCAAAAATAACCGCCCGAAGGCCGGGGCGCCAAGTTCGTCCAGCGGAAAAAGGCCACAAAAACGGGTGGGCTACAGCCTTGGGGGGTGGGGCTGGCCCACTTCGTCCGCCGGACTCGGAATGGCGTGACACTTTACGAGCGGCCTCCGTGTGCCAAAAATAAGCCGCGGGCACAGCCGCGCCCAAAAATAACCACGCGAAGGCGGGGGCGCCAAGTTCGTCCAGCGGAAAAAGGCCACAAAAACGGGTGGGCTATAGCCTTGGGGGGTGGGGCTGGCCAACATCATCCGCCGGACTCGGAATGGCGCGAGAAATTGCGAGCGGCCTCCGTGTACCAAAAATAGGCCGCGGGCACAGCCGCGCCCAAAAATAACCGCCCGAAGGCCGCGGCGCCAAGTTCGTCCAGAGGAAAAAGGCCACAAAAACGGGTGGGCTATAGCCTTGGGGGGTGGGGCTGGCCAACTTCGTCCGCCGGACTCGGAATGGCGCGAGACATTGGGAGCGGCCACCATGTGCCCAAAATAGGCCGCGGGCACAGCCGCGCCAAAAAATAACCGCCCGAAGGCCGGGGCGCCAAGTTCGTCCTGCGGAAAAATGCCACAAAAACGGGTGGGCTATAGCCTTGGGGGGTGGGGCTGGCCACCTTCATCCGCCGGACTCGGAATGGCGCGAGACTTTGGGAGCGGCCTCCGTGTGCCAGAAATAGGCCGCGGGCACAGCCGCAACCAAAAATAACCGCCCGAAGGCCGGGGCGCCAAGTTCGTCCAGCGGAAAAAGGCAACAAAAACGGGTGGGCTATAGCCTTGGGGGGTGGGGCTGGCCAACTTCGTCCGCCGGACTCGGAATGTCGCGAGACTTTCCGAGCGGCCTCCGTGTGCCAAAAATAGGCCGTGGGCACAGCCGCGCCCAAAAATAACCTCCCGAAGGCCGGGGCGCCAAGTTCGTCCAGCGGAAAAAGGCCACAAAAACCGATGGGCTATAGCCTTGGGGGGTGGGGCTGGCCAAGTTCGTCCGCCGGACTCGGAATGGCGCGAGACATTGCGAGCGGCCTCCGTGTGCCAAAAATAGGCCGTGGGCACAGCCGCGCCCAAAAATAACCTCCCGAAGGCCGGGGCGCCAAGTTCGTCCAGCGGAAAAAGGCCACAAAAACCGATGGGCTATAGCCTTGGGGGGTGGGGCTGGCCAAGTTCGTCCGCCGGACTCGGAATGGCGCGAGACATTGCGAGCGGCCTCCGTGTTCCAAAAATAGGCCGTGGGCACAGCCCGCCCAAAAATAACCGCCCGAAGGCCGGGGCGCCAAGTTCGTCCAGCGGAAAAAGGCCACAAAAACGGGTGGGCTACAGCCTTGGGGGGTGGGGCTGGCCCACTTCGTCCGCCGGACTCGGAATGGCGTGACACTTTGTGAGCGGCCTCCGTGTGCCAAAAATCAGCGCGGGCACAGCCGCGCCCAAAAATAACCACGCGAAGGCGGGGGCGCCAAGTTCGTCCAGCGGAAAAAGGCCACAAAAACGGGTGGGCTATAGCCTTGGGGGGTGGGGCTGGCCAACATCATCCGCCGGACTCGGAATGGCGTGAGACTTTGGGAGCGTCCTCCGTGTGCCAAAAATAGGCCGCGGGAACAGCCGTGCCCAAAAATAACCGCCCGAACGCCGGGGCGCGAAGTTCGTCCAGCGTAATGGTGCGAGACTTTACGAGCGGCCTCCGTGTGCCCAAAATAGGCCGCGGGCACAAACGCGCCGAAAAATAATTGCCCGATGGCCGGGGCGCCAAGCTCGTCCAGCGGAAAAAGGCCACAAGAACGGGTGGGCTATAGACTTGGGGGGTGGGGCTGGCCAACTTCGTCCGCCGGACTCGGAATGGTGCGAGACTTTGCCGGGGGCCTCCGTGTGCCAAAAATAGTCCGCGGGCACAGCCGCGCCCAAAAATAACCGCCCGAAGGCCGGGCCGCCAAGTTCGTCCAGCGGAAAAAGGCCACAAAAACGGGTGGGCTATAGCCTTGGGGGGTGGGGCTGGCCGACTTCGTCCGCCAGACTCGGAATGGCGCGAGACTTTGGGAGCGGCCTCCCTGTGCCCAAAATAGGCCGCGGGCACAGCCACGCCCAAAAATAACCGCCCGAAGGCCGGGGCGCCAAGTTCGTCCAGCGGAAAAAGGCCGTAAAAACGGATGGGCTATAGCCTTGGGGGGTGGGGATGGCCAACTTCGTCCGCCGGACTCGCAATGGCGCGACACTTTACAAGCAGCCTCCGTGTGCCAAAAATAGGCCGCGGGCACAGCCGCGCCAAAAAATAACCGCCCGAATGCCGGGGCGCCAAGTTCGTCCAGCGGAAAAAGGACACAAAAACGGGTGGGCTATAGCCATGGGGGGTGGGGCTGGCCACCTTCGTCCGCCGGACTCGGAATGGCGCGAGACTTTATGATCGGCCTCTGTGTGCCAAAAATAGGCCGCGGGCACAGCCGTGCCCAAAAATAACCTCCCGAAGGCCGGGGCGCCAAGTTCGTCCAGCGGAAAAAGGCCACAAAAACGGGTGGGCTATAGCCTTGGGGGGTCTGGCTGGCGGACTTCGTCCGCCGGACTCGGAATGGCACGAGACTTTGCGAGTAGGCTCCGTGTGCCAAAAATAGTCCGCAGGCACAGCCCCGCCAAAAAATAACCGCCCGAAGGACGGGGCGCCAAGTTCGTCCAGCGGAAAAAGGCCACAAAAACGGGTGGGCTATAGCCTTGGGGGGTGGGGCTGGTCGACTTCGTCCGCCGGACTCGGAATGGCGCGAGACTTTGCGAGCACCCTCCCTGTGCAAAAAATAGGCCGTGGGCAAAGCCGCGCCCAAAAATAAGCCCCCGAAGTTCCCATCCCCAAGTTCGTCCGCCGCAAAAATGCCCAAAAAACGGGTGGGCTATAGTCTTGGGGGGAGGGGCTAGCCAACTTCGTCCGCCGGACTCGGAATGGGGCGAGACTTTGTGCGCGCCCTCCGTGTGCCAAAAATAGGCCGCAGGCACAGCCGCGCCCAAAAATATGCCCCTGAAGGTCCCGTCCCCAAGTTCGTCCACCGCAAAAATGCCCAAAAAACGGGTGGGCTATAGCCTTGGGGGGAGGGGCTGGCCAACTTCGTCCGCCGGACTCGGAATGGGGCGAGACTTTGCGAGCGCCCTCTGTGTGCCAAAAATAGGCTGCAGGAACAGCCGCGCCGAAAAATAAGCCCCCGAAGGTCCCGTCCCCAAGTTCGTCCACCGCAAAAATGCCCAAAAAACGGGTGGGCTATAGCCTTGGGGGGAGGGGCTGGCCAACTTAGTCCGCCGGACTCGGAATGGGGCGAGACTTTACGAGCGCCGTTCGTGTGCCAAAAATAGTCCGCGGGCACAGCCGCGCCCAAAAATAAGCCCCCGAAGGTCCCGTCCCCAAGTTCGTCCGCCGCAAAAATGCCCAAAAAACGGGTGGGCTATAGGCTTGGGGGGTGGGGCTGGACAACATCGTCCGCCGGACTCGGAATGGGGCGACACTTTGCGAGCACCCTCCGTGTGCGAAAAATAGGCCGCGGGCACAGCCGCGCCGAAAAATAAGCCCCCGAAGGTCCCGTCCCCAAGTTCGTCCACCGCAAAAATGCCCAAAAAACGGGTGGGCTATAGCCTTGGGGGGAGGGGCTGGCCAACTTCGTCCGCCGGACTCGGAATGGGGCGAGACTTTACGAGCGCCGTTCGTGTGCCAAAAATAGTCCGCGGGCACAGCCACGCCCAAAAATAAGCCCCCGAAGGTCCCGTCCCCAAGTTCGTCCGCCGCAAAAATGCCCAAAAAACGGGTGGGCTATAGGCTTGGGGGGTGGGGCTGGACAACATCGTCCGCCGGACTCGGAATGGGGCGACACTTTGCGAGCACCCTCCGTGTGCCAAAAATAGGCCGCGGGCACAGCCGCACCCAAACATAAGCCCCCGAAGGCCCCGTCCCCAAGTTCGTCCGACGCAAAAATGCCCAAAAAACGGGTGGGCTATAGGCTTGGGGGGTCGGGCTGGCCAACTTCGTCCGCCGGACTCGGAATGGGGCGAGACTTTGCGAGCACCCTCCGTGTGTAAAAATAGGCCGCGGGCAAAGCCGCGCCCAAAAATAAGCCCTTGAAGGTCCCGTCCCCAAGTTCGTCAGCCCCAAAAATGTCCAAAAAACGGGTGGGCTATAGCCTTGAGGGGAGGGGCTGGCCAACTTCGTCCGCCTGACTCAGAATGGGGCGAGACTTTGCGAGCGCCCTCCGTGTGCCAAAAATATGCCGCGGGCGCAGCCGTGCCCAAAAATAAGCCCCCGAAGGTCCCGTCCCCAAGTTCGTCCGCCGTAAAAATGCCCAAAAATCGGGTGGGCTATAGCCTTGGGGGGAGGGGCTGGCCAACTTCGTCTGCGGGACTCGGAATGGGGTGAGACTTTGCGAGCGCCCTCCGTGAGCGCCCTCCGTGAGCGCCCTCCGTGTGCCAAAAATAGGCCGCGGGCACAGCCGCACACAAAAATAAGCCCCCGAAGGTCCCGTCCCCAAGTTCGTCCGCCGCAAAATGCCCAAAAACGGGTGGGCTATAGCCTTGGGGACGGGCTGGCCACCTTCCGCCGGACTCGGAATGGGGCGAGACTTTGCGCGCGCCCTCCGTGTGCCAAAAATAGGCCGCAGGCACAGCCGCGCCCAAAAATATGCCCCTGAAGGTCCCGTCCCCAAGTTCGTCCACCGCAAAAATGCCCAAAAAACGGGTGGGCTATAGCCTTGGGGGGAGGGGCTGGCCACCTTCGTACGCCGGACTCGGAATGGGGCGAGACTTTGCGAGCGCTGTCCGTGTGCCAAAAATAGTCTGCGGGCACAGCCGCGCCCAAAAATAAGCCCCCGAAGGTCCCGTCCCCAAGTTCGTCCGCCGCAAAAATGCCCAAAAAACGGGTGGGCTATAGGCTTGGGGGGTGGGGCTGGCCAACATCGTCCGCCGGACTCGGAAAGGGCGAGACTTTGCGAGCACCCTCCATGTGCCAAAAATAGGCTGCGGGCACAGCCGCGCCCAAACATAAGCCCCCAAAGGTCCCGTCCCCAAGTTCGTCCGCCGCAAAAATGCCCAAAAAACGGGTGGGCTATAGGCTTGGGGGGTGGGGCTGGCCAACTTCGTCCGCCGGACTCGGAATGGGGCGAGACTTAGCGAGCACCCTCCATGTGCCAAAAATAGGCCGCGGGAAAAGCCGCGCGCAAAAATAAGCCCCCGAAGGTCCCGTCCCCAAGTTCGTCCGCCCCAAAAATGCCCAAAAAATGGGTGGGCTATAGCCTTGAGGGGAGGGGCTGGCCAACTTCGTCCGCCTGACTCAGAATGGGGTGAGACTTTGCGAGCGCCCTCCGTGTGCCAAAAATAGGCTGCGGGAGCAGCCGCGCCCAAAAATAAGCCCCCGAAGGTCCCGTCCCCAAGTTCGTCCGCCCCAAAAATGCCCAAAAAACGGGTGGGCTATAGCCTTGGGGGGAGGGGCTGGCCAACTTCGTCTGCCGGACTCGGAATGGGGCGAGACTTTGCGAGCAGCCTGCGTGTGCCAAAAATAGGCCGTGGGCACAGCCGCGCACAAAAATAAGCCCCCGAAGGTCCCGTCCCCAAGTTCATCCGCCGCAAAAATTACCAAAAAACGGGTGGGTTATATCCTTGGGGGGAGGGGCTGGCCAACTTCGTCCGCCGGACTCGGAATGGGGCGAGACTTTGCGCGCGCCCTACGTGTGCTAGAAATAGGCCGCGGGCACAGCCGCGCCCAAAAATAAGCCCCCGAAGGTTCGTCCGCCGCAAAAATGCCCAAAAAACGTGTGGGCTATAGCCTTGGGGGGAGGGGCTGGCCCACTTCGTCCGCCGGACTCGGAATGGGGTGAGACTTTGCGAGCACCCTCCATGTGCCAAAAATAGGCCGTGGGCACAGCCACTTCCAAAAATAAGCCCCCGAAGGTCCCGTCCCCAAGTTCGTCCGCCGTAAAAATGCCAAAAAAACGGGTGGGCTATAGCCTTGGGGGGAGGGGCTGGCCAACTTCGTCCGCCGGACTCGGAATGGGGCGAAACTTTGCGAGCACCCTCCGTGTGCCAAAAATAGGCCACGTGCGCAACCGCGCCCAAAAATAAGCCCCCGAAGGTCCCGTCCCCAAGTTCGTCCGCCCCAAAAATGTCCAAAAAACGGGTGGGCTATAGCCTTCAGGGGAGGGGCTGGCCCACTTCGTCCACCTGACTCGGAATGGGGCGAGACTTTACGAGCGCCCTCCGTGTGCCAAACATAGGCCGCGGGCACAGCCGTGCCCAAAAATAAGCTCCCGATGGTCCCGTCCCCAAGTCCGTCCGCCGCAAAAATGCCCAAAAAACGGGTGGGATATAGCCTTGGGGGGAGGGGCTGGCCCACTTCGTCCGCCGGACTCGGAATGGGGTGAGACTTTGCGAGCACCCTCCATGTGCCAAAAATAGGCCGTGGGCACAGCCACTTCCAAAAATAAGCCCCCGAAGGTCCCGTCCCCAAGTTCGTCCGCCGTAAAAATGCCAAAAAAACGGGTGGGCTATAGCCTTGGGGGGAGGGGCTGGCCAACTTCGTCCGCCGGACTCGGAATGGGGGGAGACTTTGCGAGAACCCTCCGTGTGCCAAAAATAGAGCGGGCACAGCCGTGCCAAAAAATAAGCCCCCGAAGGTCCCGTCCCCAAGTTCGTCCGCCGCAAAAATGCCCAAAAAACGGGTGGGCTATTGGCTTGTGGGGTGGGGCTGGCCAACTTCGTCCGCCGGACTCGGAATGGGGCGAGACTTTGCGAGCACCCTCCGTGTGCCAAAAATAGGCCGCGGTCACAGCCGCGCCCAAAAATAAGCCCCCGAAGGTCCCGTCCCCAAGTTCGTCCGCCCCAAAAATGTCCAAAAAACGGGTGGGCTATAGCCTTGAGGGGAGGGGCTGGCCCACTTCGTCCGCCTGACTCATAATGGGGCGAGACTTTGCGAGCGCCCTCCGTGTGCCAAAAATAGGCAGCGGGCACAGCCGCACCCAAAAATAAGCCCCCGAAGGGCCCGTTCCCAAGTTCGTCCGCCGCAAAAATGCCCAAAAAAAAGGTGGGCTATAGGCTTGGGGGGTGGGGCTGGCCAACTTCGTCCGCCGGACTGGGAATGGGCGAGACTTTGCGAGCACCCTCCGTGTGCCAAAAATATGCCGCGGGCGCAGCCGTGCCCAAAAATAAGCCCCCGAAGGTCCCGTCCCCAAGTTCGTCCGCCGTAAAAATGCCCAAAAATCGGGTGGGCTATAGCCTTGGGGGGAGGGGCTGGCCAACTTCGTCTGCGGGACTCGGAATGGGGTGAGACTTTGCGAGCGCCCTCCGTGAGCGCCCTCCGTGAGCGCCCTCCGTGTGCCAAAAATAGGCCGCGGGCACAGCCGCACACAAAAATAAGCCCCCGAAGGTCCCGTCCCCAAGTTCGTCCGCCGCAAAAATGCCCAAAAAACGGGTGGGCTATAGCCTTGGGGGGACGGGCTGGCCACCTTCGTCCGCCGGACTCGGAATGGGGCGAGACTTTGCGCGCGCCCTCCGTGTGCCAAAAATAGGCCGCAGGCACAGCCGCGCCCAAAAATATGCCCCTGAAGGTCCCGTCCCCAAGTTCGTCCACCGCAAAAATGCCCAAAAAACGGGTGGGCTATAGCCTTGGGGGGAGGGGCTGGCCACCTTCGTACGCCGGACTCGGAATGGGGCGAGACTTTGCGAGCGCTGTCCGTGTGCCAAAAATAGTCTGCGGGCACAGCCGCGCCCAAAAATAAGCCCCCGAAGGTCCCGTCCCCAAGTTCGTCCGCCGCAAAAATGCCCAAAAAACGGGTGGGCTATAGGCTTGGGGGGTGGGGCTGGCCAACATCGTCCGCCGGACTCGGAAAGGGCGAGACTTTGCGAGCACCCTCCATGTGCCAAAAATAGGCTGCGGGCACAGCCGCGCCCAAACATAAGCCCCCAAAGGTCCCGTCCCCAAGTTCGTCCGCCGCAAAAATGCCCAAAAAACGGGTGGGCTATAGGCTTGGGGGGTGGGGCTGGCCAACTTCGTCCGCCGGACTCGGAATGGGGCGAGACTTAGCGAGCACCCTCCATGTGCCAAAAATAGGCCGCGGGAAAAGCCGCGCGCAAAAATAAGCCCCCGAAGGTCCCGTCCCCAAGTTCGTCCGCCCCAAAAATGCCCAAAAAATGGGTGGGCTATAGCCTTGAGGGGAGGGGCTGGCCAACTTCGTCCGCCTGACTCAGAATGGGGTGAGACTTTGCGAGCGCCCTCCGTGTGCCAAAAATAGGCTGCGGGAGCAGCCGCACCCAAAAATAAGCCCCCGAAGGTCCCGTCCCCAATTTCGTCCGCCCCAAAAATGCCCAAAAAGCGGGTGGGCTATAGCCTTGGGGGAGGGCTGGCCAACCGTCCGCCGGACTCGGAATGGGGCGAGACTTTGCGAGCACCCTCCTTGTGCCAAAAATAGGCCGCGGGAAAAGCCGCGCTCAAAAATAAGCCCCCGAAGGTCCCGTCCCCAAGTTCATCCGCCGCAAAAATTACCAAAAAACGGGTGGGTTATATCCTTGGGGGGAGGGGCTGGCCAACTTCGTCCGCCGGACTCGGAATGGGGCGAGACTTTGCGCGCGCCCTACGTGTGCGAGAAATAGGCCGCGGGCACAGCCGCGCCCAAAAAGAACCCCCCGAAGGTTCGTCCGCCGCAAAAATGCCCAAAAAACGTGTGGGCTATAGCCTTGGGGGGAGGGGCTGGCCCACTTCGTCCGCCGGACTCGGAATGGGGTGAGACTTTGCGAGCACCCTCCATGTGCCAAAAATAGGCCGTGGGCACAGCCACTTCCAAAAATAAGCCCCCGAAGGTCCCGTCCCCAAGTTCGTCCGCCGTAAAATGCCAAAAGCGGGTGGGCTATAGCCTTGGGGAGGGCTGGCCAACTTCGTCCGCCGGACTCTGAATGGGGAGACACTTTGCTAGCAACCTCCTTTTGCCATAAATAGGACACGGGCGCAGCCTCGCCCAATCTTAATCCCCCGAAGGTCCCTTCCACATGTTCGTCCGCCCCAAAAATGTCCAAATTACGGTTGTTCTATAGCCTTCAGGGGAGGGGCTGGCCCACTTCGTCCACCTGACTCGGAATGGGGCGAGACTTTACGAGCGCCCTCCGTGTGCCAAACATAGGCCGCGGGCACAGCCGTGCCCAAAAATAAGCTCCCGATGGTCCCGTCCCCAAGTCCGTCCGCCGCAAAAATGCCCAAAAAACGGGTGGGATATAGCCTTGGGGGGAGGGGCTGGCCCACTTCGTCCGCCGGACTCGGAATGGGGTGAGACTTTGCGAGCACCCTCCATGTGCCAAAAATAGGCCGTGGGCACAGCCACTTCCAAAAATAAGCCCCCGAAGGTCCCGTCCCCAAGTTCGTCCGCCGTAAAAATGCCAAAAAAACGGGTGGGCTATAGCCTTGGGGGGAGGGGCTGGCCAACTTCGTCCGCCGGACTCGGAATGGGGTGAGACTTTACGAGTGCCCTCCGTGTGCCAAAAATAGGCCGCGGGCACAGCCGTGCCAAAAAATAAGCCCCCGAAGGTCCCGTCCCCAAGTTCGTCCGCCGCAAAAATGCCCAAAAAACGGGTGGGCTATTGGCTTGTGGGGTGGGGCTGGCCAACTTCGTCCGCCGGACTCGGAATGGGGCGAGACTTTGCGAGCACCCTCCGTGTGCCAAAAATAGGCCGCGGTCACAGCCGCGCCCAAAAATAAGCCCCCGAAGGTCCCGTCCCCAAGTTCGTCCGCCCCAAAAATGTCCAAAAAACGGGTGGGCTATAGCCTTGAGGGGAGGGGCTGGCCCACTTCGTCCGCCTGACTCATAATGGGGCGAGACTTTGCGAGCGCCCTCCGTGTGCCAAAAATAGGCAGCGGGCACAGCCGCACCCAAAAATAAGCCCCCGAAGGTCCCGTTCCCAAGTTCGTCCGCCGCAAAAATGCCCAAAAAAAAGGTGGGCTATAGGCTTGGGGGGTGGGGCTGGCCAACTTCGTCCGCCGGACTGGGAATGGGCGAGACTTTGCGAGCACCCTCCGTGTGCCAAAAATAGCCCGTGGGCAAAGCCGCACCCGAAAATAAGCCCCCGAAGGTCCCGTCCCCAAGTTCGTCTGCCCCAAAAATGTCCAAAAAACGGGTGGGCTATAGCCTTGAGGGGAGGGGCTGGCCAACTTCGTCCGCCTGACTCGGTTTGGGGCGTGACTTTGCGAGCACCCTCCGTGTGCCAAAAATAGGCCACAGGCGCAACCGCGCCCAAAAATAAGCCCCCGAAGGTCCCGTCCCCAAGTTCGTCCGCCGCAAAAATGCCCTAAAAACGGGTGGGCTATAGCCTTGGGGGGAGGTGCTGGCCAACTTCGTCCGCCGGACTCGGAATGGGGCGAGACTTTGCGAGAGCCGTCCGTGTGCCCAAAATAGGCCGCGGGCGAAGCCGGGCCCGAAAATAAGCCCCCGAAGGTCCCGTCCCCAAGTTCGTCTGCCCCAAAAATGTCCAAAAAACGGGTGGGCTATAGCCTTGAGGGGAGGGGCTGGCCAACTTCGTCCGCCTGACTCAGAATGGGGCGAGACTTTGCGAGCGCCCTCCGTGTGCCAAAAATAGGCCGCGGGCGCAGCGGCATCCAAAAATAAGCCCCCGAAGGTTCGTCCGCCGCAAAAATGCCCAAAACACGGGTGGGCTATAGCCTTGGGGGGAGGGGCTGGCCCACTTCGTCTGCCGGACTTGGAATGGGGCGAGACATTGCACGCACCCTCCGTGTGCCAAAAATAGGCCATGGGCACAGCCACACCCACAAATAAGCCCCCGAAAGTCCCGTCCCCAAGTTCGTCCGCCGCAAAAATTCCCAAAAAACGGGTGGGCTATAGCCTTGGGGCCGGACTCGGAATGGGGCGAGACTTTGCGAGCGCCCTCCGTGTGCCAAACATAGGCCGCGGGCACAGCCGCGCCCAAAAATAAGCTCCCGATGGTCCCGTCCCCAAGTCCGTCCGCCGCAAAAATGCCCAAAAAACGGGTGGGATATAGCCTTGGGGGAGGGCTGGCCAACTCGTCGGACTCGGAATGGGGTGAGACTTTGCGAGCACCCTCCATGTGCCAAAAAAAGGCCGCGGGCACAGCCACTTCCAAAAATAAGCCCCCGAAGGTCCCGTCCCAAAGTTCATCCGCCGCAAAAATGCCAAAAAAACGGGTGGGCTATAGCCTTGGGGGGAGGGGCTGGCCAACTTCGTCCGCCGGACTCGGAATGGGGTGAGACTTTACGAGTGCCCTCCGTGTGCCAAAAATAGGCCGCAGGCACAGCCGCGCCCAAAAATAAGCCCCCGAAGGTCCCGTCCCCAAGTTCGTCCGCCCCAAAAATGTCCAAAAAACGAGTGGGCTATAGCCTTGAGGGGAGGGGCTGGCCAACTTCGTCCGCCTGACTCATAATGGGGCGAGACTTTGCGAACGCCCTCCGTGTGCCAAAAATAGGCCGCGGGCACAGCCGCGCCCAAAAATAAGCCCCCGAAGGTCCCGTCCCCAAGTTCGTCCGCCGCAAAAATGCCCAAAAAACGGGTGGGCTATAGGCTTGGGGGGTGGGGCTGGCCAACTTCGTCCGCCGGACTCGGAATGGGGAGAGACTTTGCGAGCACCCTCCGTGTGCCAAAAATAGTCCACGGGCACAGCCGCGCCCAAAAATAAGCCCCCGAAGGTCCCGTCCCCAAGTTCGTCCGCCCCAAAAATATCCAAAAAACGGGTGGGCTATAGCCTTGAGGGGAGGGGCTGGCCAACTTCGTCCGCCTGACTCATAATGGGGCGAGACTTTGCGAACGCCCTCCGTGTGCCAAAAATAGGCCGCGGACACAGCCGCGCCCAAAAATAAGCCCCCGAAGGTCCCGTCCCCAAGTTCGTCCGCCGCAAAAATGCCCAAAAAACGGGTGGGCTATAGGCTTGGGGGGTGGGGCTGGCCAACTTCGTCCGCCGGACTCGGAATGGGGCGAGACTTTGCGAGCACCCTCCGTGTGCCAAAAATAGGCCGCGGGCACAGCCGCGCCCAAACATAAGCCCCCGAAGGTCCCGTCCCCAAGTTCGTCCGCCGCAAAAATGCCCAAAAAACGGGTGGGCTATAGGCTTGGGGGGTGGGGCTGGCCAACTTCGTCCACCGGACTGGGAATGGGGCGAGACTTTGCGAGCACCCTCCGTGTGCCAAAAATAGCCCGCGGGCGAAGCCGGGCCCGAAAATAAGCCCCCGAAGGTCCCGTCCCCAAGTTCGTCTGCCCCAAAAATGTCCAAAAAACGGGTGGGCTATAGCCTTGAGGGGAGGGGCTGGCCAACTTCGTCCGCCTGACTCAGAATGGGGCGAGACTTTGCGAGCGCCCTCCGTGTGCCAAAAATAGGCCGCGGGCGCAGAGGCATCCAAAAATAAGCCCCCGAAGGTCCCGTCCCCAAGTTCGTCCACCGCAAAAATGCCCAAAAAATGGGTGGGCTATAGCCTTGGGGGGAGGGGCTGGCCCACTTCGTCTGCCGGACTCGGAATGGGGCGAGACTTTGCGAGCGCCGTTCGTGTGCCAAAAATAGTCCGCAGGCACAGCCGCACCCAAAAATAAGCCCCCGAAGGTCCCGTCCGCAAGTTCGTCTGCCGCAAAAATGCCCAAAAAACGGGTGGGCTATAGGCTTTGGGGGTGGGGCTGGCCAACATTGTCCGCCGGACTCGGAATGGGGCGAGACTTTGCGAGCACCCTCCGTGTGCCAAAAATAGGCCGCGGGCACAGCCGCACCCAAACATAAGCCCCCGAAGGTCCCGTCCCCAAGTTCGTCCGCCGCAAAAATGCCCAAAAAACGGGTGAGCTATAGGCTTGGGGGGTGGGGCTGGCAAACTTCGTCCACCGGACTCGGAATGGGGCGAGACTTTGCGAGCACCCTCCATGTACCAAAAATAGGCCGCGGGCAAAGCGGCGCCCAAAAATAAGCCCCCGAAGGTCCCGTCCCCAAGTTCGTCCGCCCCAAAAATGCCCAAAAAACGGGTGGGCTATAGCCTTGGGGGGAGGGGCTGGCCGACTTCGTCCGCCTGACTCAGAATGGGGCGAGACTTTGCGAGTGCCCTCCGTGTGCCAAAAATAGGCCGCGGGCGCAGCCGCGCCCAAAAATAAGCCCCCGAAGGTCCCGTCCCCAAGTTCGTCCGCCCCAAAAATGCCCAAAAAACGGGTGGGCTATAGCCTTGGGGAGGGGGCCAACTCTGCGGACTCGGAATGGGGCGAGACTTTGCGAGCGCCCTCCGTGTGCCAAAACTAGGCCTCGGTCACAGCCGCGCACAAAAATAAGCCCCCGAAGGTCCCGTCCCCAAGTTCCTCCGCCGCAACAATTACCAAAAAACGGGTGGGCTATAGCCTTTGGGGGAGGGGCTGGCCAACTTCGTCCGCCGGACTCGGAATGGGGCGAGACTTTGCAAACGCCCTCCGTGTGCCAAAAATAGGCCACGGGCACAGCCGCACCCAAAAATAAGCCCGCAAAGGTCCCGTTCCCAAGTTTGTGACTTTGCGAGCGCCCTCCGTGTGCCAAAATTAGGCCACGGGCACAGCCACACCCAAAAATAAGCCCCCGAAGGTCCCGTCCCCAAGTTCGACCGCCGCAAAAATGAACAAAAAACGGGTGGGCTATAGGCTTGGGGGGTGCGGCTGGCCAACTTCGTCCGCCGGACTCGGAATGGGGCGAGACTTTGCGAGCACCCTCCGTGTGCCAAAAATAGGCCACGGGCGCAGCCGCGCCCAAAAATAAGCCCCCGAAGGTCCCGTCCATAAGTTTGTCCGCCCCAAAAATGTCCAAAAAACGGGTGGGCTATAGCCTTGAGGGGAGGGGCTGGCCAACTTCGTCCGCCTGACTCGGAATGGGGCGAGACTTTGCGAGCGCCCTCCGTGTGCCAAAAATAGGCCGTGGACACAGCCGCGTCCAAAAATAAGCCCCCGAAGGTCCCGTCCCCAAGTTCGTCCGCCGCAAAAATGCCCAAAAAACGGGTGGGCTATAGCCTTGGGGGGAGGGGCTGGCCAACTTCGTCCGCCGGACTCGGAATGGGGCGAGACTTTGCGAGCGCCCTCCGTGTGCCAAAAATAGGCCGTGGACACAGCCGCGTCCAAAAATAAGCCCCCGAAGGTCCCGTCCCCAAGTTCGTCCGCCGCAAAAATGCCCAAAAAACGGGTGGGCTATAGCCTTGGGGGGAGGGGCTGGCAAACTTCGTCCGCCGGACTCGGAATGGGGCGAGACTTTGCGAGCACCCTCCGCGTGCCAAAAATAGGCAGCGGGCACAGCCGCGCCCAAAAATAAGCACCCGAAGGTCCCGTCCCCAAGTTCGTCCTCCGCAAAAATGCCCAAAAAACGGGTGGGCTATAGCCTTGGGGGGAGGGGCTGGCCCACTTCGTCCGCCGGACTCGGAATGGGGTGAGACTTTGCGAGCACCCTCCGTTTGCCAAAAATAGGCCGTGGGCACAGCCACTTCCAAAAATAAGCCCCCGAAGGTCCCGTCCCCAAGTTCGTCCGCCGCAAAAATGCCAAAATAACGGGTGGGCTATAGCCTTGGGGGGAGGGGCTGGCCAACTTCATCCGCCGGACTAGGAATGGGGTGAGACGTTGCGAGCTCCCTCCGTGTGCCCAAAATAGGCCGCGGGCACAGCCGCACCCAAAAATAAGCCCCCGAAGGTCCCGTCCCCAAGTTCGTCCGCCGCAAAAATGCCCAAAAAATGGGTGGGCTATAGCCTTGGGGGAGGGCTGGCCAACTCCGCCCGACTTGGAATGGGACGAGACTTTGCGGCGCCCTCCGTGTGCCAAAAATAGGCGCGGCACAGCCACGCCAAAAATAAGCCCCCGAAGGTTCGTCCGCCGCAAAAATGCCCAAAAAACGGGTGGGCTATAGCCTTGGGGGGAGGGGCTGGCCAACTTCGTCCGCCGGACTCGGAATGGGGCGAGACTTTGCGAGCTCCCTCCGTGTGCCAAAAATAAGCCGTGGACACAGCCGCGTCCAAAAATAAGCCCCCGAAGGTCCCGTCCCCAAGTTCGTCCGCCGCAAAAATGCCCAAAACACGGGTGGGCTATAGCCTTGGGGGGAGGGGCTGGCAAACTTTGTCCGCCGGACTCGGAATGGGGCGAGACTTTGCGAGCACCCTCCGCGTGCCCAAAATAGGCAGCGGGCACAGCCGCGCCCAAAAATAAGCGCCCGAAGGTCCCGTCCCCTAGTTCATCCGCCGCAAAAATGCCCAAAAAACAGGTGGGCTATAGGCTTGGGGGGTGGGGCTGGCCAACATCGTCCGCCGGACTCGGAATGGGGCGAGACTTTGCGAGCACCCTCCATGTGACAAAAATAGGCCGCGGGCACAGCCGCGCCCAAACATAAGCCCCCGAAGGTCCCGTCCCCAAGTTCGTCCGCCGCAAAAATGCCCAAAAAACGGGTGGGCTATAGGCTTGGGGGGTGGGGCTGGCCAACTTCGTCCGCCGGACTGGGAATGGGGCGAGACTTTGCGAGCACCCTCCGTGTGCCAAAAATAGCCCGTGGGCAAAGCCGCGCCGGAAAATAAGCCCCCAAAGGTCCCGTCCCCAAGTTCGTCTGCCCCAAAAATGTCCAAAAAACGGGTGGGCTATAGCCTTGAGGGGAGGGGCTGGCCAACTTCGTCCGCCTGACTCAGAATGGGGCGAGACTTTGCGAGCACCCTCCATGTGCAAAAAATAGGCCGCGGGCGCAGCCACGCCCAAAAATAAGCCCCCGAAGGTCCCGTCCTCAAGTTCGTCCACCGCAAAAATGCCCAAAAAACGGGTGGGCTATAGCCTTGGGGGGAGGGGCTGGCCAACTTCGTCCGCCGGACTCGGAATGGGGCCAGACATTGCGCGCACCCTCCGTGTGCCAAAAATAGGCCGCGGGCACAGCCGAGCCCAAAAATAAGCCCCCGAAGGTTCGTCCGCCGCAAAAATGCCAAAAAAACGGGTGGGCTATCGCCTTGGGGGGAGGGGCTGGCCCACTTCGTCCGCTAGACTCGGAATGGGGCGAGACTTTGCGAGCACCCTCCGTGTGCCAAAATTAGGCCACGGGCAAAGCTGTGCCCAAAAATACGCCCCCGAAAGTCCCGTCCCCAAGTTCGTCCGCCGCAAAAATGCCCAAAAAACGGGTGGGCTATAGCCTTGGGGGGAGGGGCTGGCCAACTTCGTCCGCCGGACTCGGAATGGGGTGAGACTTTGCGAGCACCCTCCGTGTGCCAAAATTAGGCCACGGGCACAGCCGTGCCCAAAAATAAGCCCCCGAAGGTCCCGTCCCCTAGTTCATCCGCCGCAAAAATGCCCAAAAAACAGGTGGGCTATAGGCTTGGGGGGTGGGGCTGGCCAACATCGTCCGCCGGACTCGGAATGGGGCGAGACTTTGCGAGCACCCTCCATGTGACAAAAATAGGCCGCGGGCACAGCCGCGCCCAAACATAAGCCCCCGAAGGTCCCGTCCCCAAGTTCGTCCGCCGCAAAAATGCCCAAAAAACGGGTGGGCTATAGGCTTGGGGGGTGGGGCTGCCAAATCCGCCGGACTGGGAATGGGGCGAGACTTTGCGAGCACCCTCCGTGTGCCAAAAATAGCCCGTGGGCAAAGCCGCGCCGGAAAATAAGCCCCCAAAGGTCCCGTCCCCAAGTTCGTCTGCCCCAAAAATGTCCAAAAAACGGGTGGGCTATAGCCTTGAGGAGGGGCTGGCCAACCGTCCGCTGACTCGGAATGGGGCGAGACTTTGCGAGCACCCTCCATGTGCAAAAAAATAGGCGGCGCAGCCACGCCCAAAAATAAGCCCCGAAGGTCCCGTCCTCAAGTTCGTCCACCAAAATGCCCAAAAGCGGGTGGGCTATAGCCTTGGGGGGAGGGGCTGGCCCACTTCGTCCGCCGGACTCGGAATGGGGCGAGACTTTGCGAGCGCCGTTCGTGTGCCAAAAATAGTCCGCGGGCGCAGCCGTACCCAAAAATAAGCCCACGAAGGTCCCGTCCGCAAGTTCGTCCGCCGCAAAAATGCCCAAAAAACGGGTGGGCTATAGGCTTGGGGGGTGGGGCTGGCCAACACCGTCCGCCGGACTCGGAATGGGGCGAGACTTTGCGAACACCCTCCGTGTGCTAAAATTAGGCCACGGGCACAGCCGTGCCCAAAAATAAGCCCCCGAAAGTCCCGTCCCCAAGTTCGTCCGCCGCAAAAATGCCCAAAAAACGGGTGGGCTATAGCCTTGGGGGGAGGGGCTGGCCAACTTCGTCCGCCGGACTCGGAATGGGGCAAGAATTTGCGAGTGCCCTCCGTGTGCCAAAAATAGGCTGCGGGCACAGCCGCGCCCAAAAATAAGCCCCCGAAGGTCCCGTCCCCAAGTTCGTCCACCGCAAAAATGCCCAAAAAACGGGTGGGCTATAGCCTTGGGGGGAGGGGCTGGCCCACTTCGTCCGCCGGACTCGGAATGGGGCGAGACTTTGCGCATGCCCTACCTGTGCCAAAAATAGGCCGCGGGCACAGCCGCGCCCAAAAATAAGCCCTCGAAGGTTCGTCCGCCGCAAAAATGCCCAAAAAACGGGTGGGCTATAGCCTTGGGGAGAGGGGCTGGCCCACTTCGTCCGCCAGACTCAGAATGGTGCGAGACATTGCGAGCACCCTCCGTGTGCCAAAATTAGGCCACGGGCACAGCCGTGCCCAAAAATAAGCCCCCGAAAGTCCTGTCCCCAAGTTCGTCCGCCGCAAAAATGCCTAAAAAACGGGTGGGCTATAGCCTTGGGGGGAGGGGCTGGCCAACTTCGTCCGCCGGACTCGGAATGGGGCGAGAATTTGCGAGCGCCCTCCGTGTGCCAAAAATAAGCCCCCGAAGGTCCCGTCCCCAAGTTCGTCCACCGCAAAAATGCCCAAAAAACGGGTGGGCTATAGCCTTGGGGAGGGCTGGCCACTCGTCCATTTGACTCGGAATGGGGCGAGACTTTGAGCGCCCTCTGTGTGCCAAAAATAGGCCATGGGCACAGCCACACCCACAAATAAGCCCCGAAAGTCCCGTCCCCAAGTTCGTCCGCAAAATTCCCAAAAGCGGGTGGGCTATAGCCTTGGGGCCGGACTCGGAATGGGCGAGACTTTGCGAAGCACCCTCCGTGTGCCAAACATAGGCGCGGGCACAGCAAAAAAATAGCTCCCGATGGTCCCGTCCCCAAGTCCGTCCGCCCAAAAAAGCGGGTGGGATATAGCCTTGGGGAGGGCTGGCCAACCGTCCGGGACTCGGAATGGGGTGAGACTTTGCGAGCACCCTCCATGTGCCAAAAATAGGCCACAGCCACTTCAAAAATAAGCCCCGAAGGTCCCGTCCCCAAGTTCATCCGCCGCAAAAATGCCAAAAAAACGGGTGGGCTATAGCCTTGGGGGGAGGGGCTGGCCAACTTCGTCCGCCGGACTCGGAATGGGGTGAGACTTTAAGAGTGCCCTCCGTGTGCCAAAAATAGGCTGCGTGCACAGCCGCGCCAAAAATAAGCCCCGAAGGTCCCGTCCCCAAGTCCGTCCGCCCAAAAAAGCCCAAAAGCGGTGGGATATAGCCTTGGGGAGGGCTGGCCAACCGTCCGCCGGACTCGGAATGGGGTGAGACTTTGCGAGCACCCTCCATGTGCCAAAAATAGGCGGGCACAGCCACTTCCAAAAATAAGCCCCGAAGGTCCGTCCCCAAGTTCATCCGCCGCAAAAATGCCAAAAAAACGGGTGGGCTATAGCCTTGGGGGGAGGGGCTGGCCAACTTCGTCCGCCGGACTCGGAATGGGGTGAGACTTTACGAGTGCCCTCCGTGTGCCAAAAATAGGCTGCGTGCACAGCCGCGCCAAAAAATAAGCCCCCGAAGGTCCCGTCCCCAAGTCCGTCCGCCGCAAAAAAGCCCAAAAGCGGGTCGGATATAGCCTTGGGGGGAGGGGCTGGCCAACTTCGTCCGCCGGACTCGGAATGGGGTGAGACTTTACGAGAGCCCTCCGTGTGCCAAAAATAGGCAGCGTGCACAGCCACTACCAAAAATAAGCCCCCGAAGGTCCCGTCCCCAAGTACATCCGCCGCAAAAATGCCAAAAAAACGGGTGGGATATAGCCTTGGGGGAGGGGCTGGCCAACTTCGTCCGCCGGACTCGGAATGGGGTGAGTCTTTATGAGTGCCCTCCGTGTGCCAAAAATAGGCTGCGTGCACAGCCGCGCCCAAAAAATAGCTCCCGATGGTCCCGTCCCCAAGTCCGTCCGCCGCAAAAAAGCCCAAAAAACGGGTGGGATATAGCCTTGGGGGGAGGGGCTGGCCAACTTCGTCCGCCGGACTCGGAATGGGGTGAGACTTTGCGAGCACCCTCCATGTGCCAAAAATAGGCCGCGGGCACAGCCACTTCCAAAAATAAGCCCCCGAAGGTCCCGTCCCCAAGTTCATCCGCCGCAAAAATGCCAAAAAAACGGGTGGGCTATAGCCTTGGGGGGAGGGGCTGGCCAACTTCGTCCGCCGGACTCGGAATGGGGTGAGACTTTACGAGTGCCCTCCGTGTGCCAAAAATAGGCTGCGTACACAGCCGCGCCAAAAAATAAGCCCCCGAAGGTCCCGTCCCCAAGTCCGTCCGCCGCAAAAAAGCCCAAAAAACGGGTGGGATATAGCCTTGGGGGGAGGGGCTGGCCAACTTCGTCCGCCGGACTCGGAATGGGGTGAGACTTTGCGAGCACCCTCCATGCCAAAAATAGGCCGCGGGCACAGCCACTTCAAAAATAAGCCCCCGAAGGTCCCGTCCCCAAGTTCATCCGCCGCAAAAATGCCAAAAAAACGGGTGGGCTATAGCCTTGGGGGGAGGGGCTGGCCAACTTCGTCCGCCGGACTCGGAATGGGGTGAGACTTTACGAGTGCCCTCCGTGTGCCAAAAATAGGCTGCGTACACAGCCGCGCCAAAAAATAAGCCCCCGAAGGTCCCGTCCCCAAGTCCGTCCGCCGCAAAAAAGCCCAAAAAACGGGTGGGATATAGCCTTGGGGGGAGGGGCTGGCCAACTTCGTCCGCCGGACTCGGAATGGGGTGAGACTTTGCGAGCACCCTCCATGTGCCAAAAATAGGCCGCGGGCACAGCCACTTCCAAAAATAAGCCCCCGAAGGTCCCGTCCCCAAGTTCATCCGCCGCAAAAATGCCAAAAAAACGGGTGGGCTATAGCCTTGGGGGGAGGGGCTGGCCAACTTCGTCCGCCGGACTCGGAATGGGGTGAGACTTTATGAGTGCCCTCCGTGTGCCAAAAATAGGCTGCGTGCACAGCCGCGCCAAAAAATAAGCCCCCGAAGGTCCCGTCCCCAAGTTCGTCCGCCGCAAAAATGCCCAAAAAACGGGTGTGCTATAGGCTTGGGGGGTGGGGCTGGCCCACTTCGTCCGCCGGACTCGGAATGGGGCGAGACTTTGCGAGCACCCTCCGTGTGCCAAAAATAGAGCGGGCAAAAATAAGCCCCCGAAGGTCCCGTCCCCAAGTTCGTCCACCGCAAAAATGCCCAAAAAACGGGTGGGCTATAGCCTTGGGGGGAGGGGCTGGCCCACTTCGTCCGCCTGACTCGGAATGGGGCGAGACTTTTCGAGCGCCCTCTGTGTGCCAAAAATAGGCCATGGGCACAGCCACACCCACAAATAAGCCCCCGAAAGTCCCGTCCCCAAGTTCGTCCGCCGCAAAAATTCCCAAAAAACGGGTGGGCTATAGCCTTGGGGCCGGACTCGGAATGGGGCGAGACTTTGCGAGCACCCTCCGTGTGCCAAACATAGGCCGCGGGCACAGCCGCGCCCAAAAAATAGCTCCCGATGGTCCCGTCCCCAAGTCCGTCCGCCGCAAAAAAGCCCAAAAAACGGGTGGGATATAGCCTTGGGGGGAGGGGCTGGCCAACTTCGTCCGCCGGACTCGGAATGGGGTGAGACTTTGCGAGCACCCTCCATGTGCCAAAAATAGGCCGCAGGCACAGCCACTTCCAAAAATAAGCCCCCGAAGGTCCCGTCCCCAAGTTCATCCGCCGCAAAAATGCCAAAAAAACGGGTGGGCTATAGCCTTGGGGGGAGGGGCTGGCCAACTTCGTCCGCCGGACTCGGAATGGGGTGAGACTTTACGAGTGCCCTCCGTGTGCCAAAAATAGGCTGCGTGCACAGCCGCGCCAAAAAATAAGCCCCCGAAGGTCCCGTCCCCAAGTCCGTCCGCCGCAAAAAAGCCCAAAAAACGGGTGGGATATAGCCTTGGGGGGAGGGGCTGGCCAACTTCGTCCGCCGGACTCGGAATGGGGTGAGACTTTGCGAGCACCCTCCATGTGCCAAAAATAGGCCGCGGGCACAGCCACTTCCAAAAATAAGCCCCCGAAGGTCCCGTCCCCAAGTTCATCCGCCGCAAAAATGCCAAAAAAACGGGTGGGCTATAGCCTTGGGGGGAGGGGCTGGCCAACTTCGTCCGCCGGACTCGGAATGGGGTGAGACTTTACGAGTGCCCTCCGTGTGCCAAAAATAGGCTGCGTACACAGCCGCGCCAAAAAATAAGCCCCGAAGGTCCGTCCCCAAGTCCGTCCGCAAAAAGCCCAAAAGCGGGTGTGATATAGCCTTGGGGGGAGGGGCTGGCCAACTTCGTCCGCCGGACTCGGCATGGGGTGAGACTTTGCGCGGACCCTCCATGTGCCAAAAATAGGCCGCGGGCACAGCCACTTCAAAAATAAGCCCCGAAGGTCCCGTCCCCAAGTTCATCCGCCGCAAAAATGCCAAAAAAACGGGTGGGCTATAGCCTTGGGGGGAGGGGCTGGCCAACTTCGTCCGCCGGACTCGGAATGGGGTGAGACTTTATGAGTGCCCTCCGTGTGCCAAAAATAGGCTGCGTGCACAGCCGCGCCAAAAAATAAGCCCCCGAAGGTCCCGTCCCCAAGTTCGTCCGCCGCAAAAATGCCCAAAAAACGGGTGTGCTATAGGCTTGGGGGGTGGGGCTGGCCCACTTCGTCCGCCGGACTCGGAATGGGGCGAGACTTTGCGAGCACCCTCCGTGTGCCAAAAATAGGCCGCGGGCACAGCCGCGCCCAAAAATAAGCCCCCGAAGGTCCCGTCCCCAAGTTCGTCCGCCCCAAAAATGTCCAAAAAACGGGTGGGCTATAGCCTTGAGGGGAGGGACTGGCCCACTTCGTCCGCCTGACTCATAATGGGGCGAGACTTTGCGAGCGCCCTCCGTGTGTCAAAAATAGGCTGCGGGCACAGCCGCGCCCAAAAATAACCCCCCGAAGGTCCCGTCCCCAAGTTCGTCCGCCGCAAAAATGCCCAAAAAACGGGTGGGCTATAGGCTTGGGGGGTGGGGCTGGCCAACATCTTCCGCCGGACTCGGAATGGGGCGAGACTTTGCGAGCACCCTCCGTGTGCTAAAAATAGACCGCGGGCACAGCCGCGCCCAAACATAAGCCCCCGAAGGTCCCGTCCCCAAGTTCGCCCGCCGCAAAAATGCCCAAAAAACGGGTGGGCTATAGGCTTGGGGGGAGGGCCTGGCCAACTTCGTCAGCCTGACTCATAATGGGGCGAGACTTTGCGAGCGCCCTCCGTGTGCCAAAAATTGGCCACGGGCGCAGCCGTGCCCAAAAATAAGCCCCCGAAGGTTCGTCCGCCGCAAAAATGCCCAAAAAACGGGTGGGCTATAGCCTTGGGGGGAGGGGCTGGTCCACTTCGTCCGCCAGACTCGGAATGGGGCGAGACTTTGCGAGCACCCTCCGTGTGCCAAAATTAGGCCACTGGCACAGCCACGCCCAAAAATACGCACCCGAAAGTCCCGTCCCCAAGTTCGTCCGCCGCAAAAATGCCCAAAAAACGGGTGGGCTAAAGCCTTGGGGGGAGGGGCTGGCCCACTTCGTCCGCCGGACTCGGAATGGGGCGAGAATTTGCGAGCGGCCTCCGTGTACCAAAAATAAGCCGTGGGCACAGCCGCGCCCAAAAATAAGCCCCCGAAGGTCCCGTCCCCAAGTTCATCCGCCGCAAAAATGCCACAAAACGGGTGGGCTATAGCCTTGGGGGGAGGGGCTGGCCAACTTCGTCTGCCGGACTCGGAATGGGGCTAGACTTTGCGAGCGCTCTCCATGTGCCAAAAATAGGCCGTGGGCACAGCCGCACCCAAAAATAAGAACCCGATGGTCCCGTCCCCAAAAAATGCCCAAAGCGGGTGGGCTATAGCCTTGGGGGAGGGCTGGCCAACTTCGTCCGCCAGACTCGGAATGGCGCGAGACTTTGCGAGCACTCTCCGTTTGCTAAAAATATGCCGCGGGCACAGCCGCGCCCAAAAATAAGCCCCCGAAGGTTCGTCCGCCGCAAAAATGCCCAAAACACGGGTGGGCTATAGCCTTGGGGGGAGGGGCTGGCCAACTTCGTCCGCCGGACTCGGAATGGGGCGAGACTGAGCGAGCACCCTCCGTGTGCCAAAATTAGGCCACCGGCACAGCCACACCCACAAATAAGCCCCCGAAAGTCCCGTCCCCAAGTTCGTCCGCCGCAAAAATTCCCAAAAAACGGGTGGGCTATAGCCTTGGGGCCGGACTCGGAATGGGGCAAGACTTTGCTAGCGCCCTCCGTGTGCCAAACATAGGCCGCGGGCACAGCCGCGCCCAAAAATAAGCTCCCGATGGTCCCGTCCCCAAGTCCGTCCGCCGCAAAAATGCCCAAAAAACGGGTGGGCTATAGCCTTGGGGGGAGGGGCTGGCCAACTTCGTCCGCCGGACTCGGAATGGGGCGAGACTTTGCGAGAAAGCTCCGTGTGCCAAAAATAGGCCGCGGGCACAGCCACTTCAAAAAATAAGCCCCCGAAGGTCCCGTCCCCAAGTTCGTCCGCCGCAAAAATGCCAAAAAAACGGGTGGGCTATAGCCTTGGGGGGAGGGGCTGGCCAACTTCGTCCGCCGGACTCGGAATGGGGCGAGACTTTGCAAGCGCCCTCCGTGTGCCCAAAATAGGCTGTGGTCACAGCCGCACCCAAAAATAAGCCCCCAAAGGTCCCGTCCCCAAGTTCGTCCGCCGCAAAAATGCCCAAAAACGGGTGGGCTATAGCCTTGGGGGGAGGGGCTGGCCAACTTCGTCCACCCGACTCGGAATGGGGTGAGACTTTGCGAGCGCCCTCCGTGTGCCAAAAATAGGCCGCGGGCACAGCCGCGCCCAAAAATAAGCCCCCGAAGGTTCGTCCGCCGCAAAAATGCCCAAAAAACGGGTGGGCTATAGCCTTGGGGGGAGGGGCTGGCCCACTTCGTCCGCCGGACTCGGAATGGGGCGAGAATTTGCGAGCGGCCTCCGTGTACCAAAAATAAGCCGTGGGCACAGCCGCGCCCAAAAATAAGCCCCCGAAGGTCCCGTCCCCAAGTTCATCCGCCGCAAAAATGCCACAAAACGGGTGGGCTATAGCCTTGGGGGGAGGGGCTGGCCAACTTCGTCTGCCGGACTCGGAATGGGGCTAGACTTTGCGAGCGCTCTCCATGTGCCAAAAATAGGCCGTGGGCACAGCCGCACCCAAAAATAAGACCCCGAAGGTCCCGTCCCCAAGTTCGTCCGCCGCAAAAATGCCCAAAAAACGGGTGGGCTATAGCCTTGGGGGGAGGGGCTGGCCCACTTCGTCCGCCGGACTCGGAATGGGGCGAGAATTTGCGAGCGGCCTCCGTGTACCAAAAATAAGCCGTGGGCACAACCGCGCCCAAAAATAAGCCCCCGAAGGTCCCGTCCCCAAGTTCATCCGCCGCAAAAATGCCACAAAACGGGTGGGCTATAGCCTTGGGGGGAGGGGCTGGCCAACTTCGTCTGCCGGACTCGGAATGGGGCTAGACTTTGCGAGCGCTCTCCATGTGCCAAAAATAGGCCGTGGGCACAGCCGCACCCAAAAATAAGACCCCGAAGGTCCCGTCCCCAAGTTCGTCCGCCGCAAAAATGCCCAAAAAACGGGTGGGCTATAGCCTTGGGGGGAGGGGCTGGCCAACTTCGTCCGCCAGACTCGGAATGGCGCGAGACTTTGCGAGCACTCTCCGTTTGCTAAAAATATGCCGCGGGCACAGCCGCGCCCAAAAATAAGCCCCCGAAGGTTCGTCCGCCGCAAAAATGCCCAAAACACGGGTGGGCTATAGCCTTGGGGGGAGGGGCTGGCCAACTTCGTCCGCCGGACTCGGAATGGGGCGAGACTGAGCGAGCACCCTCCGTGTGCCAAAATTAGGCCACCGGCACAGCCACACCCACAAATAAGCCCCCGAAAGTCCCGTCCCCAAGTTCGTCCGCCGCAAAAATTCCCAAAAAACGGGTGGGCTATAGCCTTGGGGCCGGACTCGGAATGGGGCAAGACTTTGCTAGCGCCCTCCGTGTGCCAAAAATAGGCCGCGGGCACAGCCGCGCCAAAAAAGACGCTCCCGATGGTCCCGACCCCAAGTCCGTCCGCCAAAAATGCCCAAAACGGGTGGGCTATAGCCTTGGGGAGGGCTGGCCAACAAATCCGCCGGACTCGGAATGGGGCTAGACTTTGCTAGAAAGCTCCGTGTGCCAAAAATAGGCCGCGGGCACAGCCACTTCAAAAAATAAGCCCCCGAAGGTCCCGTCCCCAAGTTCGTCCGCAAAAATGCCAAAAAAAGCGGGTGGGCTATAGCCTTGGGGGAGGGGCTGGCCTACTTCGTCCGCCGGACTCGGAATGGGTCGAGACTTTGCAAGCGCCCTCCGTGTGCCCAAAATAGGCTGTGGTCACAGCCGCACCCAAAAATAAGCCCCCAAAGGTCCGTCCCCAAGTTCGTCCGCAAAAAATGCCCAAAAGCGGGTGGGCTATAGCCTTGGGGAGGGGCTGGCCAACTTCGTCCACCCGACTCGGAATGGGGTGAGACTTTGCGGCGCCCTCCGTGTGCCAAAAATAGGCCGCGGCACAGCCGCGCCCAAAAATAAGCCCCGAAGGTTCGTCCGCAAAAATGCCCAAAAGCGGGTGGGCTATAGCCTTGGGGGAGGGGCTGGCCCACTTCAGACTCGGAATGGGGCGAGACTTTGCGAGCACCCTCCGTGTGCCAAAATTAGGCCACGGGCACAGCCGCGCCCAAAAATACACCCCCGAAAGTCCCGTACCCAAGTTCGTCCGCCGCAAAAATGCCCAAAAAACGGGTGGGCTATAGCCTTGGGGGGAGGGGCTGGCCAACTTCGTCCGCCGAACTCGGAATGGGTCGAGACTTTGCGAGTGCCCTCCGTGTACCAAAAATAGGCCGTGGGCACAGCCGCGCCCAAAAATAAGTCCCCGAAGGTCCCGTCCCCAAGTTCATCCGCCGCAAAAATGCCCAAAAAATGGGTGGGCTATAGCCTTGGCGGGAGGGGCTGGCCAACTTCGTCTGCCGGACTCGGAATGGGGCTAGACTTTGCGAGCGCCCTCCGTGTGCCAGAAATAGACCGCGGGCATAGCCGCACCCAAAAATAAGAACCCGAAGGTCCCGTCCCCAAGTTCGTCCGCCAAAAAAATGCCCAAAAAACGGGTGGGCTATAGCCTTGGGGGGAGGGGCTGGCCAACTTCGTCCGCCGGACTCGGAATGGCGCGAGACTTTGCGAGCACCCTCCGTGTGCTAAAAATAGGCCACGGGCACAGCCACGCCCAAAAATAAGCCCCCGAAGGTTCGTCCGCCGCAAAAATGCCCAAAACACGGGTGGGCTATAGCCTTGGGGGGAGGGGCTGGCCAACTTCGTCCGCCGGACTCGGAATGGGGCGAGACTTTGTGAGCACCCTCTGTGTGCGAAAATTAGGCCACGGGCACAGGAACACCCACAAATAAGCCCCCGAAAGTCCCGTCCCCAAGTTCGTCCGCCGCAAAAATTCCCAAAAAACGGGTGGGCTATAGCCTTGGGACCGAACTCGGAATGGGGCGAGTCTTTGCGAGCGCCCTCCGTGTGCCAAACATAGGCCACGGGCAAAGCCGCGCCCAAAAATACACTCCCGATGGTCCCGTCCCCAAGTCCGTCCGCCGCAAAAATGCCCAAAAAACGGGTGGGCTATAGCCTTGGGGGGAGGTGCTGGCCAACTTCGTCCGCCGGACTTGGAATGGGGCGAGACTTTGTGAGCACCCTCCGTGTGCCAAAAATAGGCCGCGGGCACAGCCACTTCCAAAAATAAGCCCCCGAAGGTCCCATCCCCAAGTTCGTCCGCCGCAAAAATGCCCAAAAAACGGGTGGGCTATAGCCTTGGGGGGAGGGGCTGGCCAACTTCGTCCGCCGGACTGGGAATGGGGTGAGACTTTGCGAGCACCCTCCGTGTGCCAAAAATCGGCCGCGAGCACAGCCGCACCCAAAAATAAGCTCCCGAAGGTCCCGTCCCCAAGTTCATCCGCCGCAAAAATGCCCACAAAACGGGTGGGCTGTAGCCTTGGGACCGAACTCGGAATGGGGCGAGTCTTTGCGAGCACCCTCCATGTGCCAAAAATAGGCCGCGGGCACAGCCACTTCCAAAAATAAGCCCCCGAAGGTCCCGTCCCCAAGTTCGTCCGCCGCAAAAATTCCCAAAAAACGGGTGGGCTATAGCCTTGCGGGGAGGGGCTGGCCAACTTCGTCCGCCGGACTCGGAATGGGGCGAGACTTTGTGAGCACCCTCCGTGTGCCAAAATTAGGCCACGGGCACAGGCACACCCACAAATAAGCCCCCGAAAGTCCCGTCCCCAAGTTCATCCGCCGCAAAAATTCCCAAAAAACGGGTGGGCTATAGCCTTGGGACCGAACTCGGAATGGGGCGAGTCTTTGCGAGCACCCTCCGTGTGCCAAACATAGGCCGCGGGTACAGCCGCGCCCAAAAATACACTCCCGATGGTCCCGTCCCCAAGTCCGTCCGCCGCAAAAATGCCCAAAAAACGGGTGGGCTATAGCCTTGGTGGGAGGGGCTGGCCAACTTCGTCCGCCGGACTCGGAATGGGGCGAGACTTTGCGAGCACCCTCCGTGTGCCAAAAATAGGCCGCGGGCACAGCCACTTCCAAAAATAAGCCCCCGAAGGTCCCGTCCCCAAGTTCGTCTGCCGCAAAAATGCCCAAAAAACGGGAGGGCTATAGCCTTGGGGGGAGGGGCTGAACAACTTCGTCCGCCGGACTCGGAATGGGGCGAGACTTTGCGAGCGCCCTACGTGTGCCAAAAATAGGCCGTCAGCACAGCCGCGCCCAAAAATAAGCCCCCGAAGGTCCCGTCCCCATGTTCGTCCGCCGCAAAAATGCCCAAAAAATGGGTGGGCTATAGCCTTGGGGGGAGGGGCTAGCCAACTTCGTCCGCCGGACTCGGAATGGGGCGAGACTTTGCGAGCGCCCTCCGTGAGCCAAAAATAGGCCGCGGGCACAGCCGCGCCCAAAAATAAGCCCCCGAAGGTCCCGTCCCCAAGTTCGTCCGCCGCAAAAATGCCCAAAAAACCGGTGGGCTATAGCCTTGCGGGGAGGAGCTGGCCAACCTAGTCCGCCGGACTTGGAATGGGGCGAGACTTTGCGAGCACCCTCCGTGTGCCAAAAATAGGCCGCGGGCACAGCCGCGCCCAAAAACAAGCCCCCGAAGGTCCCGTCCCCAAGTTCGTCCGCCGCAAAAATGCCAAAAAAACGGGTGGGCTATGGCCTTGGGGGGAGGGGCTGGCCAACTTCATCCGCTGGACTCGGAATAGGGCGAGACTTTGAGATCGCCCTCCGTGTACGAAAAATAGGCCGCGGGTACAGCCGCGCCCAAAAATAAGCCCCCGAAGGTCCCGTCCCCAAGTTCGTCCGCCGCAAAAATGCCCAAAAAACGGGTGGGCTATAGCCTTGGGGGGAGGGGCTGGCCAACTTCGTCCGCCGGACTCGGAATGGGGAGAGACTTTGCGAGCACCCTCCGTGTGCCAAAAATAGGCCGTGGGCACAGCCGTACCCAAAAATAAGCCCCCGAAGGTCCCGTCCCCAAGTTCGTCCGCCGCAAAAATGCCCAAAAAACGGGTGGGCTATAGCCTTGGGGGGAGGGGCTGGCTAACTTCGTCCGCCCGACTCGGAGTGGGGAGAGACTTTGCGAGCGCCCTCCGTGTGCCAAAAATAGGCTGCGGGCACAGCCGCGCCGAAAAATAAGCCCCCAAAGGTCCCGTCCCCAAGTTCGTCCGCCGCAAAAAAGCCCAAAAAACGGGTGGGCTATAGCCTTGGGGGGAGGGGCTGGCCAACTTTGTCCGCAGGACTCGGAATGGGGCGAGACTTTACGAGCGACTTCCGTGTGCCAAAAATAGGTCACGGGCACAGCCGCACCAAAAAATAAGCCCCCGAAGGTCCCGTCCCCAAGTTCGTCCGCCGCAAAAATGCCCAAAAAACGGGAGGGCTATAGCCTTGGGGGGAGGGACTGAACAACTTCGTCCGCCGGACTCGGAATTGGGCGAGACTTTGCGAGCACCCTACGTGTGCCAAAAATAGGCCGCCGGCACAGTCGCGCCCAAAAATAAGCCCCCGAAGGTCCCGTCCCCATGTTCGTCCGCCGCAAAAATGCCCAAAAAACGGGTGGGCTATAGCCTTGGGGGGAGGGGCTAGCCAACTTCGTCCGCCGGACTCAGAATGGGGCGAGACTTTGCGAGCGCCCTCCGTGTGCCAAAAATAGGCCGCGGGCACATCCGCGCCCAAAAATAAGCCCCGCAGGTCCGTCCCAAGTTCGTCCGCCGCAAAAATGCCCAAAAAACGGGTGGGCTATAGCCTTGGGGGGAGGGGCTGGCCAACTTCGTCCGCCGGACTCGGAATGGGGCGAGACTTTACGAGTGCCCTCCGTGTGCAAAACATAGGCCACAGGCACATCCGCGCCCAAAAATAAGCCCCCGAAGGTCCCGTCCCCAAGTTCGTCCGCCGCAAAAATGCCCAAAAAACCGGTGGGCTATAGCCTTGCGGGGAGGAGCTGGCCAACCTAGTCCGCCGGACTTGGAATGGGGCGAGACTTTGCGAGCACCCTCCGTGTGCCAAAAATAGGCCGCGGGCACAGCCGCGCCCAAAAACAAGCCCCCGAAGGTCCCGTCCCCAAGTTCGTCCGCCGCAAAAATGCCAAAAAAACGGGTGGGCTATGGCCTTGGGCGGAGGGGTTGGCCGACTTCGTCCGCCGGACTCGGAATGGGACGAGACTTTGCGAGCGCCCTCCGTGTGCCAAAAATAGGCCTCGGGCACAGCCGTACCAAAAAATAAGCCCCCGAAGGTCCCATCCCCGAGTTCGTCCGCCGCAAAAATGGCCAAAAAACGGGTGGGCTATAGCCTTGGGGGGAGGGGCTGGCCCACTTCGTCCGCCGGACTCGGAAGGGGGCGAGACTTTGCGAGCGCCCTCCGTGTGCCAAAAATATACCGTGGGCACACCCGCACCCAAAAATAAGTCCCCGAAGGTCCCATCCCCAAGTTCGTCCGCCGCAAAAATGCCCAAAAGACGGGTGGGCTATAGCCTTGGGGGGAGGGGCTGACCAACTTCGTCCGCCGGACTCGGAATGGTGCGAGACTTTGAGATCGCCCTCCGTGTATGAAAAATAGGCCGCGGGCCCAGCCGCGCCCAAAAATAAGCCCCCGAAGGTCCCGTCCCCAAGTTCGTCCGCCGCAAAAATGCCAAAAAAACGGGTGGGCTATAGCCTTGGGGGGAGGGGCTGGCCAACCTCGTCCGCCGGACTCGGAATGGGGCGAGACTTTGCGAGCGCCCTCCGTGTGCCAAAAATAGGCCGCGGGCAAAGCCGCACCCAAAAATAAGCCCCCGAAGGTCCCGTCCCCAAGTTCGTCCGCCGCAAAAATGCCCAAAAAACGGGTGGGCTATAGCCTTGGGGGGAGGGGCTGGCCAACTTCGTCCGCCGGACTCGGAATTGGGCGAGACTTTGCGAGCGCCCTCCGTGTGCCAAAAATAGGCCATGGCCACAGCCGCGCCCAAAAATAAGCCCCCGAAGGTCCCGTCCCCAAGTTCGTCCGCCGCAAAAATGCCCAAAAAACGGGTGGGCTATAGCCTTGGGGGGAGGGGCTGGCCAACTTCGTCCGCAGGACTCGGAATGGGGCGAGACTTTACGAGCGACTTCCGTGTGCCAAAAATAGGTCACGGGCACAGCCGAACCAAAAAATAAGCCCCCAGGGGTCCCGTCCCCAAGTTCGACGGCCGCAAAAATGCCCAAAAAACGGGAGGGCTATAGCCTTGGGGGGAGGGACGAACAACTTCGTCCGCCGGACTCGGAATGGGGCGAGACTTTGCGAGCACCCTACGTGTGCCAAAAATAGGCCGCCGGCACAGCCACGCCCAAAAATAAGCCCCCGAAGGTCCCGTCGCCATGTTCGTCCGCCGCAAAAATGCCCAAAAAACGGGTGGGCTATAGCCTTGGGGGGAGGGCCTAGCCAACTTCGTCCGCCGGACTCGGAATGGGGCGAGACTTTGCGAGCGCCCTCCGTGTGCCAAAAATAGGCCGCGGGCTCATCCGCACCCAAAAATAAGCCCCCGCAGGTCCCGTCCCCAAGTTCGTCCGCCGCAAAAATGCCCAAAAAACGGGTGGGCTATAGCCTTGGGGGGAGGGGCTGGCCAACTTCGTCCGCCGGACTCGGAATAGGGCGAGACTTTAGGAGCGCCCTCCGTGTGCCAAAAATATTCCTCGGGCACAGCCGTACCCAAAAATAAGCCCCCGAAGGTCCCATCCCCAAGTTCGTCCGCCGCAAAAATGCCCAAAAAACCGGTGGGCTATAGCCTTGCGGGGATGAGCTGGCCAACCTCGTCCGCCGGACTTGGAATGTTGCGAGACTTTGCGAGCGCCCTCCGTGTGCCAAAAATAGGGTTCGGGCACAGCCGCGCCCAAAAACAAGCGCCCGAAGGTCCCGTCCCCAAGTTCGTCCGCCCCAAAAATGCCCAAAAAACGGGTGGGCTATAGCCTTGGGGGGAGGGGCTGCCCAACTTCGTCCGCCGGACTCGGAATGGGGCGAGACTTTGCGAGCGCCCTCCGTTTGCCAAAAATAGGCCTTGGACACAGCCGCGCCCAAAAACAAGTGCCCGAAGGTCCCGTCTCCAAGTTCGTCCGCCGCAAAAATGCCCAAAAAACGGGTGGGCTATAGCCTTGGGTGGAGGGGCTAGCCAACTTCGTCCGCTGGACTCGGAATGGGGCGAGACTTTGCAAGCGCCCTCCGTGTGCCAAAAATAGGCCGCGGGCACAGCCGCTCCAAAAAACAAGCGCCCGAAGGTCCCGTCCCCATGTTAGTCCGCCGCAAAAATGCCCAAAAAACGGGTGGGCTATAGCCTTGGGGGGAGGGGCTGGCCAACTTCGTCCGCCGGACTCGGAATGTGGCGAGACTTTGCGAGCGCCCTCCGTGTGCCAAAAATAGGCCACGGGCACAGCCGTGTCGAAAAATAAGCACCCGAAGGTCCCGTCCCCAAGTTCGTCCGCCGCAAAAATGCCCAAAAAACAGGTGGGCTATAGCCTTGGGGGGAGGGGCTGGCCACCTTCCTCCGCCGGACTCGGAATGGGGCGAGACTTTTCGAGCACCCTCCGTGTGCCAAAAATAGGCTGCGGCCACAGCCGTGCCCAAAAAAAAGCGTCCGAAGGTCCCGTCCCCAAGTTAGTCCGCCGCAAAAATGCCCAAAACACGGGTGGGCTATAGCCTAGGGGGGAGGGGCTGGCCAACTTCGTCCGCCCGACTCGGAATGGGGCGAGACTTTGCGAGTGCCCTCCGTGTGCCAAAAATAGGCCACGAGCACAGGCGCACCCAAAAATAAGCGCCCGAAGGTCCCGTCCCCAAGTTCGTCCGCCGCAAAAATGCACAAAAAACCGGTGGGCTATAGCCTTGGGGGGAGGGGCTGCCCAACTTCGTCCGCCGGACTCGGAATGGGGCGAGACTTTGGGAGTGCCCTCCGTTTGCCAAAAATAGGCCACGAGCACAGCCGCACCTAAAAATAGGCGCCCGAAGGTCCCGTCCCCAAGTTCGTCCGCCGCAAAAATGCACAAAAAACCGGTGGGCTATAGCCTTGGGGGGAGGGGCTGCCCAACTTCCTCCGCCGGACTCGGAATGGGGCGAGACTTTTCGAGCAACCTCCGTGTGCCAACAATAGGCTGCGGCCACAGCCGTGCCCAAAAAAAAGCGTCCGAAGGTCCCGTCCCCAAGTTAGTCCGCCGCAAAAATGCCCAAAACACGGGTGGGCTATAGCCTAGGGGGGAGGGGCTGGCCAACTTCGTCCGCCCGACTCGGAATGGGGCGAGACTTTGCGAGTGGCCTCCGTGTGCCAAAAATAGGCCACGAGCACAGCCGCACCCAAAAATAAGCGCCCGAAGGTCCCGTCCCCAAGTTCATCCGCCGCAAAAATGCCCAAAAAACGGGTGGGCTATAGCCTTGGTTGGAGGGGCTAGCCAACTTCGTCCGCCGGACTCGGAATGGGACAAGACTTTATGAGCACCCTCCATGTGCCAAAAATAGGCTTCGGGCACAGCCGCGCCCGAAGGTCCCGTCCCCAAGTTCGTCCGCCGCAAAAATGCCCAAAAAACGGGTGGGCTATAGCCTTGGGGGGAGGGGCTGGCCAACTTCGTCCGCCGGATTCGGAATGGGGCGAGACTTTGCGAGCGCCCTCCGTGTGCCAAAAATAGGCCGCGGGCACAGCCGCGCCCAAAAACAAGCGCCCGAAGGTCCCGTCACCAAGTTAGTCTGCCGCAAAAATGCCCAAAAAATGAGTGGGCTATAGCCTTGGGGGGAGGGGTTGGCCAACTTCGTCCGCAGGACTCGGAATGGGGCGAGACTTTGCGAGCGCCCTCCGTGTGCCAAAAATAGGCCACGGACACAGCCGCGGCCAAAAATAAGCGCCCGAAGGTCCCGTCCCCAAGTTCGTCCGCCGCAAAAATGCCCAAAAAACAGGTGGGCTATAGCCTTGGGGGGAGGGGCTGGCCAACTTCGTCCGCCGGACTCGGAATTGGGCGAGACTTTAGGAATGCCCTCCGAGTCCCAAAAATAGCCCACGGGCACAGCCGCGCCCTAAAATAAGCGCCCAAAGCTACCGTCCCCAAGTTCGTCCGCCGCAAAAATGCCCAAAAAACGGGTGGGCTATAGCCTTGGGGGGATGGGCTGCCCAACTTCGTCCGCCGTACTCGGAATGGGGCGAGACTTTGCGAGCGCCCTCCGTGTGCCAAAAATAAGCCGCGGGCACAGCCGCGCCCAAAAACAAGCACCTGAAGGTCCCGTCCCCAAGTTAGTCCGCCGCAAAAATGCCCAAAGAACGGGTGGGCTATAGCCTGGGGAGGGCTGGCCAACTCCCGCGGACTCGGAATGGGGCGAGACTTTGCGAGAGCCCTCCTTGTGCCAAAAATAGGCCACGGACACAGCCGCGCCCAAAAACAAGTGTCCGAAGGTCCCGTCCCCAAGTTCGTCCGCCGCAAAAATGCCCAAAAAATGGGTGGGCTATAGCCTTGGGTGGAGGGGCTAGCCAACTTCGTCCGCTGGACTCGGAATGGAGCGAGACTTTGCGAGCACTCTCCGTGTGCCAAAAATAGGCTTCGGGCACAGCCGTGCCCGAAGGTCCCGTCCCCAAGTTCGGCCGCCGCAAAAATGCCCAAAAAACGGGTGGGCTATAGCCTTGGGGGGAGGGGCTGGCCAACTTCGTCCGCCGGACTCGGAATGGGGTGAGACTTTACGAACACCCTCCGAGTCCCAAAAATAGCCCACGTGCACAGCCGCGCCCAAAAATAAGTGCCCGAAGGTCCCGTTCCCAAGTTAGTCCGCCGCAAAAATGCCCAAAAAACGGGTGGGCTATAGCCTTGGGGGGAGGGGCTGGCCAACTTCGTCCGCTGGAATCGGAATGGAGCGAGACTTTGTGAGCGGCATCCGTGTGCCAAAAATAGGCCGTGGGCTCAGCCGCGCCCAAAAACAAGCGCCCGAAGGTCCCGTCCCCAAGTTAGTCCGCCGCAAAAATGCCCAAAAAACGGGTGGGCTATAGCCTTGGGGAGAGGCGCTGGCCAACTTCGTCCGCCGGACTCGGAATGGGGCGAGACTTTGCGAGTGCCGTCCGTGTGCCAAAAATAGGCTGCGGGCACAGTCGCACCCAAAAACAAGCGCCCGAAGGTCCCGTCCCCAAGTTCGTCCGCCGCCAAAATGCCCAAAAAACGGGTGGGCTATAGCCTTGGGGGGAGGGGCTGGCCAACTTCGTCCGCCGGACTCGGAATTGTGCGAGACTTTGTGAGCGCCCTCCGTGTGCCAAAAATAGGCCGCGGGCACAGCCGCACCCAAAAATAAGTGCCCGAAGGTCCCGTCCCCAAGTTGGGGGGAGGGGCTGGCCCAAAAAACGGGTGGGCTATAGACTTGGGGGGAGGGGCTGGCCCACTTCGTCCGCCAGACTCGGAATGGGGCGAGACTTTGCGAGCGCCCTCCGTGTGCCAAAAATAGGCCGCGGGCACAGCCGCGCCCAAAAATAAGCCCCCGAAGGTCCCGTCCCCAAGTTCGTCTTCCGCAAAAATGCCCAAAAAATTGGTGGGCCATAGCCTTGGGGGGAGGGGCTGGCCAACTTCGTCCGCCGGACTCGGAATGGGGCGACCTTTGCGAGCGCCCTCCGTGTACCAAAAATAGGCCGCGGACACAGCCTCTCCCAAAAATAAGCATCCGAAGGTCCCGTCCCCTAGTTCGTCCGCCGTAAAAATGCCCAAAAAACGGGTGGGCTATAGCCTTGGGGGGAGGGGCTGGCCAACTTCGTCCGCCGGACTCGGAATGGGCGAGACTTTACGAGCGCCCTCTGTGTGTCAAAAATAGGCCGCGGGCACAGCCGCGCCCAAAAATAAGCCCCCGAAGGTCCCGTCCCCAAGTTCGTCCGCCGCAAAAATGCCCAAAAAACGGGTGGGCTATAGCCTTGGGGGGAGGAGCTGGCCCACTAAATCCGCGGACTCGGAATGGGGCGAGACTTTGCGAGCGCCGTCCGTGCGTAAAAATAGGCACGGGCACTGCCGCGCCCAACAATACGCCCCCGAAGGTCCCGTCCCCAAGTTCGTCGTCCGCAAAAATGCCCAAACAACGGGTGGGCTATAGCCTTGGGGGGAGGTGCTGGCCAACTTCGTTCGCCGGACTCGGAATGGGGCGAGACTTTGCGAGCGCCCTCCATGTGCCAAAAATAGGCCGCAGGCACAGCCGCTTCCAAAAATAAGCCCCCGAAGATCCCGTCCCCAAGTTCGTCCGCCGCAAAAATGCCCAAAAAATGGGTGGGCTATAGCCTTGGGGAGAGGGGCTGGCCAACTTCGTCCGCCGGACTCGGAATGGGCCAGACTTTGCGAGGGCCCTCCGTGTGCCAAAAATAGGCCTTGGGCACAGCCGCGCCCAAAAATAGGCCCCCGAAGGTCCCGTCCCCAAGTTCGTCCGCCGCAAAAATGCCCAAAAAATGGGTGGGCTATAGCCTTGGGGGGAGGGGCTGGCCAACCGTCCGCGGACTCGGAATGGGGCGAGACTTTGCGGCGCCCTCCGTGTGCAAAAATAGGCCGGGCACAGCCGCGGCCAAAAATAAGAAGGTCCCGTCCCCAAGTTCGTCCGCCGCAAAATGCCTAAAAACAGGTGGGCTATAGCCTTGGGGGAGGGCTGGCCAACTCGTCCGCGGACTCGGAACGGGCGAGCCTGCGAGCGCCCTCCGTGTGCCAAAAATAGGCCACGGGCACAGCCGCGCCAAAAATAAGCCCCGAAGGTCCCGTCCCGAGTTCGTCCATGCAAAAATGCCCAAAAACGCGGTGGGCTATAGACTTGGGGAGGGGCTGGCCCACTTCGTCCGAGACTGGAATGGGGCGAGACTTTGCAGCGCCCTCCGTGTGCCAAAAATAGGCCTTGGGCACAGCCGCGCCAAAAATAAGCCCCGAAGGTCCCGTCCCAAGTTCGTCTTCAAAATGCCCAAAAACTGGTGGGCCATAGCCTGGGGAAGGGCTGGCCAACCGTCCGCCGGACTCGGAATGGGGCGAGACTTTGCGAGCGCCCTCCGTGTGCCAAAAATAGGCCGCGGGCACAGCCGCGCCCAAAAATAAGCCCCCGAAGTTCCCGTCCCCAAGTTCGTCCGCCGCAAAAATTCCCAAAAAACGGGTGGGCTATAGCCTTGGGGGGAGGGGATGGCCAACTTCGTCCGCCGGACTCGGAATGGGGCGAGATTTTGCGAGCGCCCTCTGTGTGCCAAAAATAGGCTGTGGGAAAAGCCGCACCCAAAAATAATTCCCCGAAGGTCCCGTCCCCAAGTTCGTCCGAAGCAAAAATGCCCAAAAACCGGGTGGGCTATAGGCTTGGGGGGAGGGGCTGGCCAACTTCGTCCGCAGGACTCGGAATGGTGCGCGACTTTGCGAGCGCCCTCCGTGTGGTAAAAATAGACCGTGGGCACAGCCGCGCCCAAAAATAAGCCCCCGAAGGTCCCGTCTTCCAGTTCGTCCGCCGCAAAAATGCCCAAAAAACGGGTGGGCTATAGCCTTGGGGGGAGGGACTGGCCAACTTTGTCCGCCGGACTCAGAATGGGGCGAGAGTTTTCGAGCGCCCTCCGTGTGCCAAAAACAGGCCGTGGGAAAAGCCGCACCAAAAAATAAGCATCCGAAGGTCCGGTCCCCTAGTTCGTCCGCCGTAAAAATGCCCAAAAAACGGGTGGGCTATAGCCTTGGGGGGAGGGGCTGGCCAACTTCGTCCGCCGGACTCGGACTGGGCGAGACTTTGCGAGCGCCCTCCGTGTGCCAAAAATAGACCGTGGGCACAGCCGCGATCAAAAATAAGCCCCCGAAGGTCCCGTCCCCAAGTTCGTCCGCCGCAAAAATGCCCAAAAAACGGGTGGGCTATAGCCTTGGGGGGAGGGGATGGCCAACTTCGTCCGCCGGACTCGGAATGGGGCGAGATTTTGCGAGTGCCCTCCGTGTGCCAAAAATAGGCCGTGGGCAAAGCCGCGCCCAAAAATAAGCCCCCGAACGTCCCGTCCCCAAGTTCGTCCGCCGCAAAAATGCCCAAAAAACGGGTGGGCTATAGCCTTGGGGGGAGGGGCTGGCCAAATTCGTCCGCCGGACTCGGAATTGGGCGAGACTTTGCGAGCGCCCTCCGTGTGCAAAAAATAGGCCGCGGGCACAGCCGCTCCCAAAAATAAGCATCCGAAGGTCCCGTCCCCTAGTTCGTCCGCCGTAAAAATGCCCAAAAAACGGGTGGGCTATAGCCTTGGGGGGAGGGGCTGGCCAACTTCGTCCGCCGGACTCGGAATGGGCGAGACTTTGCGAGCGCCCTAGGGGTGTCAAAAATAGGCCGCGGGCACCGCCGCGCCCAAAAATAAGCTCCCGTCCCCAAGTTCGTCCGCCGCAAAAATGCCCAAAAAACGGGTGGGCTATAGCCTTGGGGGGAGGGGCTGGCCCACTTCGTCCGCCGGACTCGGAATGGGGCGAGACTTTGCGAGCGCCGTCCGTGCGCCAAAAATAGGCCGCGGGCACGGCCGCGCCCAAAAATAAGTCCCCGAAGGTCCCGTCCCCAAGTTCGTCGTCCGTAAAAATGCCCAAAAAACGGGTGGGCTATAGCCTTGGGGGGAGGAGCTGGCCAACTTCGTTCGCCGGACTCGGAATGGGGCGAGACTTTGCGAGCGCCGCCCGTGTGCCAAAAATAGGCCGCGGACACTGCCGCGCCCAAAAATAAGCCCCCGAAGGTCCCGTCCCCAAGTTCGTCCGCCGCAAAAATGCCCAAAAAACGGGTGGGCTATAGCCTTGGGAGGAGGGGCTGGCCGACTTCGTCCGCCGGACTCGGAATGGGCGAGACTTTGCGAGCGCCCTCCGTGTGCCAAAAATAGGCCGCGGGCACAGCCGCGCCCAAAAATAAGCCCCCGAAGGTCCCGTCCCCAAGTTCGTCCGCCGCAAAAATGCCCAAAAAACGGGTGGGCCATAGCCTTGGGGAGGGCTGGCCAACCGTCCGCGGACTCGGAATGGGGCGAGACTGCGGCGCCCTCCGTGTGCCAAAAATAGGCGCGGCACAGCGCGCCAAAAATAAGAGCCCGAAGGTCCCGTCCCCAGGTTCGTCCGCCGCAAAAATGCCCAAAAGCAGGTGGGCTATAGCCTTGGGGAGGGCTGGCCAACTTCGTCCGCCGGACTCGGAAGGGCGAGCCTGCGAGCGCCCTCCGTGTGCCAAAATAGGCCACGGCACAGCCGCGCCCAAAAATAAGCCCCGAAGGTCCCGTCCCCGAGTTCGTCCGCGCAAAAATGCCCAAAAACGGGTGGGCTATAGACTTGGGGAGGGGCTGGCCCACTTCGTCCGCCGACTGAATGGGGCGAGACTTTGCGAGCGCCCTCCGTGTGCCAAAAATAGGCCGCGGGCACAGCCGCGCCCAAAAATAAGCCCCCGAAGGTCCCGTCCCCAAGTTCGTCTTCCGCAAAAATGCCCAAAAAACTGGTGGGCCATAGCCTTGGGGGAAGGGGCTGGCCAACTTCGTCCGCCGGACTCGGAATGGGGCGAGGCTTTGCGAGCGCCCTCCGTGTGCCAAAAATAGGCCGCGGGCACAGCCGCGCCCAAAAATAAGCCCCCGAAGTTCCCGTCCCCAAGTTCGTCCGCCGCAAAAATGCCCAAAAAACGGGTGGGCTATAGCCTTGGGGGGATGGGCTGCCCAACTTCGTCCGCCGGACTCGGAATGGGGCGAGACTTTGCGAGCGCCCTCCGTGTGCCAAAAATAATCCGCGGGCACAGCCGCGCCCAAAAATAAGCCCCCGGAGGTCCCGTCCCCAAGTTCGTCCGCCGCAAAAATGCCCAAAAAACGGGTGGGCTATAGCCTTGGAGGGAGGGGCTGGCCAACTTCGTCCGCCGGACTCAGAATGGGGCGAGACTTTGCGAGTGCCCTCCTTGTGCCAAATATAGGCCGCGGGCACAGCCACGCCCTAAAATAAACCCCCGAAGGTCCCGTCCCCAAGTTCGTCCGCCGCAAAAATGCCCAAAAAACGGGTGGGCTATAGCCTTGGGGGGAGGGGATGGCCAACTTCGTCCGCCGGACTCAGAATGGGGCGAGACTTTGCGAGCGCCCTCCGTGTGCCAAAAATAGGCCGTGGGCAAAGCCGCCTCCAAAAATAAGCCCCCGAACGTCCCGTCCCCAAGTTCGTCCGAAGCAAAAATGCCCAAAAAACGGGTGGGCTATAGGCTTGGGGGGAGGGGCTGGCCAACTTCGTCCGCAGGACTCGGAATGGGGCGCGACTTTGCGAGCGCCCTCCGTGTGCCAAAAATAGACCGTGGGCACAGCCGCGATCAAAAATAAGTCCCCGAAGGTCCCGTCCCCAAGTTCGTCCGCCGCAAAAATGCCCAAAAAACGGGTGGGCTATAGCCTTGGGGGGAGGGGATGGCCAACTTCGTCCGCCGGACTCGGAATGGGGCGAGACTTTGCGAGCGCCCTCCGTGTGCCAAAAATAGGCCGTGGGCAAAGCCGCGCCCAAAAATAAGCCCCCGAACGTCCCGTCCCCAAGTTCGTCCGCCGCAAAAATGCCCAAAAAACGGGTGGGCTATAGCCTTGGGGGGAGGGGCTGGCCAAATTCGTCCGCCGGACTCGGAATGGGGCGAGATTTTGCGAGCACCCTCCGTGTGCCAAAAATAGGTCGCGGGCACAGCCGCTCCCAAAAATAAGCATCCGAAGGTCCCGTCCCCTAGTTCGTCCGCCGTAAAAATGCCCAAAAAACGGGTGGGCTATAGCCTTGGGGGGAGGGGCTGGCCAACTTCGTCCGCCGGACTCGGAATGGGTGAGACTTTGCGAGTGCCCTCTGTGTGCCAAAAATAGGCCGCGGGCACAGCCGCGCCCAAAAATAAGCCCCCGAAGGTCCCGTCCCCAAATTAGTGCGCCGCAAAAATGCCGAAAAAACGGGCTGGCTATAGCCTTGGGAGGAGGGGCTGGCCAACTTCGTCCAACGGACTCGGAATGGGGCGAGACTTTGCGAGCGCCCTCCTTGTGCCAAAAATAGGCCGTGGGCATAGCCGCGCCCAAAAATAAGCCCCCGAAGGTCCCGTCCCCAAGTTCGTCCGCCGCAAAAATGCCCAAAAAACGGGTGGGCTATAGCCTTGGGGGGAAGGGCTGGCCAACTTCGTCCGCCGGACTCAGAATGGGGCGAGACTTTGCGAGCGCCCTCCGTGTGCCAAATATAGGCCGTGGGCACAGCCACGCCCTAAAATAAGCCCCCGAAGGTCCCGTCCCCAAGTTCGTCTGCCGCAAAAAAGCCCAAAAAACGGGTGGGCTATAGCCTTGGGGGGAGGGGCTGGCCAACTTCGTCCAACGGACTCGGAATGGGGCGAGACTTTGCGAGCGTCCTCCGTGTGCCAAAAATAGGCCACGGGCATAGCCACGCCCAAAACTAAGCCCCCGAAGGTCCCGTCCCCAAGTTCGTCCGCCGCAAAAATGCCCAAAAAACGGGTGGGCCATAGCCTTGGGGGGAGGGGCTGGCCAACTTCGTCCGCCGGACTCGGAATGGGGCGAGACATTGCGAGCACCCTCCGAGTGCCAAAAATAGGCCGCGGGCACAGCCGCACCCAAAAATAAGCCCCCGAAGGTCCCGTCCCCAAGTTCGTCCGCCGCAAAAATGCCCAAAAAAACGGGTGGGTTATAGCCTTGGGGGGAGGGGCTGGCCAACTTCGTCCGCCGGAGTCGGAATGGGGCGAGACTTTGCGAGCGCCCTCCGTGTACCAAAAATAGGCCACAGGCACAGACACTCCCAAAAATAAGCCCCCGAAGGTCCCGTCCCCAAGTTCGTCCGCCGCAAAAATGATCAAAAAACGGGTGGGCCATAGCCTTGGGGGAGGGGCTGGCCAACTTCTTCCGCCGGACTCGGAATGGGGCGAGACTTTGCGAGCGCCCTCCGAGTGCCAAAAATAGGCCGCGGACACAGCCGCGGCCAAAAATAAGAGCCTGAAGGTCCCGTCCCCAAGTTCGTCCGCCGCAAAAATGCCCAAAAAACAGGTGGGCTATAGCCTTGGGGGGAGGGGCTGGCCAACTTCGTCCGCCGGACTCGGAATGGGGCGAGCCTTTGCGAGCTCCCTCCGTGTGCCAAAAATAGGCCGCGGGCACAGCCGCGCCCAAAAATAAGCCCCCGAAGGTCCCGTCCCCAAGTTCGTCCGCCGCAAAAATGCCCAAAAAACGGGTGGGATATAGCCTTGGGGGGAGGGGATGGCCCACTTCGTCCAACGGACTCGGAATGGGGCGAGACTTTGCGAGCATCCTCCGTGTGCCAAAAATAGGCTGCGGGCATAGGCACGCCCAAAACTAAGCCCCCGAAGGTCCCATCCCCAAATTTGTCCGCCGCAAAAATGCCCAAAAAACGGGTGGGCTATAGCCTTGGGGGGTGGGGCTGGCCAACTTCGTCCGCCGGACTCGGAATGGGACGAGACTTTGCGAGCACCCTCCATGTGCCAAAAATAGGCCGCGGGCACAGCCGTACCCAAAACTAAGCCCCCGAAGGTCCCGTCCCCTAGTTCGTCCGCCGCAAAAATGCCCAAAAAACGGGTGGGCTATAGCCTTGGGGGGAGGGGCTGGCCAACTTCGTCCGCCGGACTCGGAATGGGGCGAGACGTTGCGAGCACCCTCCGAGTGCCAAAAATAGACCGCGGGCACAGCCGCACCCAAAAATAAGCCCCCGAAGGTCCCGTCCCCAAGTTCGTCCGCCGCAAAAATGCCCAAAAAAACGGGTGGGCTATAGCCTTGGGGGGAGGGGCTGGCCAACTTCGTCCAACGGACTCGGAATGGGGCGAGACTTTGCGAGTGCCCTCCGTGTACCAAAAATAGGCCGCGGGGACAGACACGGCCAAAAATAAGCCCCGAAGGTCCCGTCCCCACGTTAGTCCGCCGCAAAAATGCCCAAAAAATGGGTGGGCTATAGCCTTGGGGGGAGGGGCTGGCCAACTTCGTCCGCCGGACTCGGAATGGGGCGAGACTTTGCGAGCGCCCTCCGTGTGCCAAAAATAGGCCGCGGCCACAGCCACGCCCAAAAATAAGCCCCCGAAGGTCCCGTCCCCAAGTTCGTCCGCCGCAAAAATGCCCAAAAAACGGGTGGGCTATAGCCTTGGGGGGAGGGGCTGGCCAACTTCGTCCAACGGACTCGGAATGGGGCGAGACTTTGCGAGTGCCCTCCATGTGCCAAAAATAGGCCGTGGGCACAGCCACACCCAAAAATAAGCCCCCGAAGGTCCGGTCCCCAAGTTCGTCCGCCGCAAAAATGCCCAAAAAACGGGTGGGCTATAGCCTTGGGGGGAGGGGCTGGCCAACTTCGTCCTCCGGACTCGGAATGGGGCGAGACTTTGTGACCGCCCTCCGTGTGCCAAAAATAGGCCGTGGGCACAGCCGTACCCAAAAATAATCCCCCGAAGATCCCGTCCGCAAGTTCGTCCGCCGCAAAAATGCTTAAAAAACGGGTGGGCTATAGCCTTGGGGGGAGGGGCTGGCCGACTTCGTCCGCCGGACTCGGATTGGGGCGAGACCTTGCGAGCACCCCCTGAGTGCCAAAAATAGACCGCGGGCACAGCCGTACCCAAAACTAAGCCCCCGAAGGTCCCGTCCCCAAGTTCGTCCGCCGCAAAAATGCCCAAAAAAACGGGTGGGCTATAGCCTTGGGGGGAGGGGCTGGCCAACTTCGTCCGCCGGAGTCGGAATGGGGCGAGACATTGCGAGCGCCCTCCGTGTACCAAAAATAGGCCACGGGCACAGACACACCCAAAAATAAGCCCCGAAGGTCCCGTCCCCACGTTAGTCCGCCGCAAAAATGCCCAAAAAAAGGGTGGGCTATAGCCTTGGGGGGAGGGGCTGGCCAACTTCGTCCAAAGGACTCGGAATGGGGCGAGACTTTGCGAGTGCCCTCCGTGTGCTAAAAATAGGCCGTGGGCACAGCCATGCCCAAAAATAAGCCCCCGAAGGTCCCGTCCCCAAGTTCGTCCGCCGCAAAAATGCCCAAAAAACGGGTGGGCTATAGCCTTGGGGGGAGGGGCTGGCCAACTTCGTCCTCCGGACTCGGAATGGGGCGAGACTTTGCGAGCACCCTCCGTGTGCCAAAAATAGGCCGCGGCCACAGCCACGCCCAAAAATAAGCCCCCGAAGGTCCCGTCCCCAAGTTCGTCCGCCGCAAAAATGCCCAAAAAACGGGTGGGCTATAGCCTTGTGGGGAGGGGCTGGCCAACTTCGTCCAACGGACTCGGAATGGGGCGAGACTTTGCGAGCGTCCTCCGTGTGCCAAAAATAGGCCACGGGCACAGCCGCGCCCAAAACTAAGCCCCCGAAGGTCCCGTCCCCAAGTTCGTCCGCTGCAAAAATGCCCAAAAAACGGGTGGGCTATAGCCTTGGGGGGAGGGGCTGGCCAACATCGTCCGCCGGACTTGGAATGGGGCGAGACTTTGCGAGCACCTTCAATGTGCCAAAAATAGGCTGCGGGCACAGCCGTACCCAAAACTAAGCCCCCGAAGGTCCCGTCCCCAAGTTCGTCCGCCGCAAAAATGCCCAAAAAACGGGTGGGCTATAGACTTGGGGGGAGGGGCTGGCCAACTTCGTCCGCCGGACTCGGAATGGGGCAAGACTTTGCGAGCGCCCTCCGAGTGCCAAAAATAGGCCGCGGGCACAGCCGTACCCAAAAATAATCCCCCGAAGATCCCTTCCCCAAGTTCGTCCGCCGCAAAAATGCTTAAAAAACGGGTGGGCTATAGCCTTGGGGGGAGGGGCTGGCCCACTTCGTCCGCCAGACTCGGAATGGGGCGAGACTTTGCGAGTGCCCTCCATGCGCCAAAAATAGGCCGCGGACACAGCCGCGCCCCAAAAATAGGCCCCCGAAGGTCCCGTCCCCAAGTTCGTCCGCCGCAAAAATGCCCAAAAAACGGGTGGTCTATAGCCTTGGGGGGAGGGGCTGGCCAACTTCGTCCGCCGGACTCGGAATGGGCCGAGCCTTTGCGAGCGCCCTCCGTGTGCCAAAAATAGGCGGCGGGCACGGCCGCGCCCAAAAATAAGCCCCCGAAGGTCCCGTCCCCACGTTTGTCCGCCGCAAAAATGCCCAAAAAACGGGTGGTCTATAGCCTTGGGGGGAGGGGCTGGCCAACTTCGTCCGCCGGACTCGGAATGGGGCGAGACTTTGGGAGCAGCCTCCGTGTGCCAACAATAGGCCGCGGGCACAGTCACATCCAAAAATTAGCCCCCGAAGGTCCCGTGCCCAAGTTCGTCCGCCGCAAAAATGCCCAAAAAACGGGTGGGATATAGCCTTGGGGGGAGGGGCTGGCCAACTTCGTCCGCCGGACTCGGAATGGGCCGAGACTTTGGGAGCGGCCTCCGTGTGCCAACAACAGGCTACGTGCACAGACGCGCCCAAAAATAAGCCCCCGAAGGTCCCGTTTCCAAGTTCGTCCACCGCAAAAATGCCCAAAAAATGGGTGGGCTATAGCCTTGGGGGGAGGGGCTGGCCAACTTCATCCGCTGGACTCGGAATGGGGTGAGAATTTGCGAGTGCCCTCCGTGTGAAAAAAATAGGCTGCGGGCACAGCCGCGCCCAAAAATAAGCCCCCGAAGGTCCCGTCCCCAAGTTCCTCCGCCGCAAAAATGCCCAAAAAACGGGTGGGCTATAGCCTTGGGGGGAGGGGCTGGCCAACTTCGTCCGCCGGACTCGGAATGGGGCGAGACTTTGCGAGCGCCCTCCGTGTGCCAAAAATAGGCCGTGGGCACAGCCACACCCAAAAATAAGCCCCCGAAGGTCCCGTCCCCAAGTTCGTCCGCCGCAAAAATGCCCAAAAAACGGGTGGGCTATAGCCTTGGGGGGAGGGGCTGGCCCACTTCGTCCGCCGGACTCGGAATGGGGCGAGACTTTGCGAGCGCCCTCCGTGTGCCAAAAATAGGCCACGGGCACAGCCGCGCCCAAAAATAAGCCCCCGAAGGTCCCGTCCCCAAGTTCGTCCGCCGCAAAAATGCCCAAAAAACGGGTGGGCTATAGCCTTGGGGGGAGGGGCTGGCCGACTTCGTCCGCCGGACTCGGATTGGGGCGAGACCTTGCGAGCGCCTTCAATGTGCCAAAAATAGGCTGCGGGCACAGCCGTACCCAAAACTAAGCCCCCGAAGGTCCCGTCCCCAAGTTCGTCCGCCGCAAAAATGCCCAAAAAACGGGTGGGCTATAGCCTTGGGGGGAGGGGCTGGCCAACTTCGTCCGCCGGACTCGGAATGGGGCAAGACTTTGCGAGCGCCCTCCGAGTGCCAAAAATAGGCCGCGGGCACAGCCGTACCCAAAAATAATCCCCCGAAGAACCCGTCCCCAAGTTCGTCCACCGCAAAAATGCTTAAAAAACGGGTGGGCTATAGCCTTGGGGGGAGGGGCTGGCCCACTTCGTCCGCCAGACTCGGAATGGGGCGAGACTTTGCGAGCGCCCTCCATGCGCCAAAAATAGGCCGCGGGCACAGCCGCGCCCCAAAAATAGGCCCCCGAAGGTCCCGTCCCCAAGTTCGTCCGCCGCAAAAATGCCCAAAAAACGGGTGGTCTATAGGCTTGGGGGGAGGGGCTGGCCAACTTCGTCCGCCGGACTCGGAATTGGGCGAGCCTTTGTGAGCGCCCTCCGTGTGCCAAAAATAGGCCGCGGGCACGGCCGCGCCAAAAAATAAGCCACCGAAGGTCCCGTCCCCAAGTTTGTCCGCCGCAAAAATGCCCAAAAAACGGGTGGTCTATAGCCTTGGGGGGAGGGGCTGGCCAACTTCGTCCGCCGGACTCGGAATGGGGCGAGACTTTGGGAGCGGCCTCCGTGTGCCAACAATAGGCCGCGGGCACACCCGCGTCAAAAAATTAGCCCCCGAAGGTCCCGTCCCCAAGTTCGTCCGCCGCAAAAATGCCCAAAAAACGGGTGGGATATAGCCTTGGGGGGAGGGGCTGGCCAACTTCGTCCGCCGGACTCGGAATGGGGCGAGACTTTGGGAGCGGCCTCCGTGTGCCAACAACAGGCTGCGTGCACAGACGCGCCCAAAAATAAGGCCCCGAAGTCCCGTCCCCAAGTTCGTCCGCCGTAAAAATGCCCAAAAAACGGGTGGGCTATAGCCTTGGGGGGAGGGGCTTGCCAACTTCGTCCGCCGGACTCGGAATGGGGCGAGACTTTGCGAGCGCCCTCCGTGTGCCAAAAATATGCCGCGGGCCCAGCCGCGCCCAAAAATAAGCCCCCGAAGGTGCCGTCCCCAAGTTCATCGAACGCAAAAATGCCCAAAAAACGGGTGGGCTATAGCCTTGGGGGGAGGGGCTGGCCAACTTCGTCCGCCGGACTCGGAATGGGGCGAGAATTTGCAATGGCCCTCCGTGTGCCAAAAATAGGCCGCGTGCACAGCCGCGCCCAAAAATGAGTGCCCGAAGGTCCCGTCCCCAAGTTCGTCCGCCGCAAAAATGCCCAAAAAACGGGTGGGCTATAGCCTCGGGGGGAGGGGCTGGCCCACTTCGTCCGCCGGACTCGGAATGGGGTGAGACTTTGCGAGCGCCCTCCGTGTACCAAAAATAGGCCACGGGCACAGCCGCGCCCAAAAATAAGCGCCCGAAAGTCCCGTCCCCAAGTTCGTCGGCCGCAAAAATGCCCAAAAAATGGGTGGGCTATATCCTTGGGGGGAGGGGCTGGCCAACTTCGCCCGCCGGACTCGGAATGGGGCGAGACATTGCGAGCGCCCTCCGTGTGCCAAAAATAGGCCGCGGACACAGCCGCGCCCAAAAATAAGCCCCCGAACGTCCCGTCCCCAAGTTCGTCCGCCGCAAAAATGCCCAAAAAATGGGTGGGCTATAGCCTTGGGGGGAGGGGCTGGCCAACTTCGTCCGCCGGACTCGGAATGGGCCGAGACTTTGCGAGCGCAGGGGATGGCCAACTTCGTCCGCCGGTTTCCTAATGGCGCGAGACTTTGCGAGCGGCCTCCGCGTGCCAAAAATAGGCCGCGGCGACAGCCGCGCCCTAAAAGAACCGCCCGAAGGCGGGGGCGCCATGTTCGTCCTGTGGAAAAAGGCCACAAAAACAGGTGGGCTATAGCCTTGGGGGGTGGGGCTAGCCCACTTCGTCCGCCGGACTCGGAATGGCGCGAGACTTTCCGAGCGGCCTCCGTGTGCCAAAAATAGGCCACGGGCACAGCCGCACCCAAAAATAACCGCCCGAATGCCGGGGCGCCAAGTTCGTCCAGCGGAAAAAGGCCACAAAAACGGGTGGGCTATAGCCTTGGGGGGTGGGGCTGGCCAACTTCGTCCGCCGGACTCGGAATGGCGCGAGACTTTGCGAGCGGCCTCCGTGTGCCAAAAATAGGCCGCGGCCACAGCCGCGCCCAAAAATAAGTGCCCGAAGGTCCCGTCCCCAAGTTCGTCCGCCGCAAAAATGCCCAAAAAACGGGTGGGCTATAGCCTTGGGGGGTGGGGCTGGCCAACTTCGTCCGCCGGACTCGGAATGGTGCGAGACTTTGCGAGCGGCCTCCGTGTGCCAAAAATAGGACACGGGCACAGCCGCGCCCAAAAATAACTGCCCGAATGCCGGGGCGACAAGTTCGTCCAGCGGAAAAAGGCCACAAAAACGGGTGGGCTATAGCCTTGGGGGGTGGGCCTGGCCAACTTCGTTCGCCGGACTCCGAATGGCGCGAGACTTTGCGAGCGGCCTCTGTCTGCCAAAAATAGGCCGCGGGCACAGCCGGGCCCAAAAATAACCGCCCGAAGGCCGGGGCGCCAAGTTCGTCCAGCGGAAAAAGGCCACAAAAAAGGGTGGGCCTTGGGGGGTGGGGCTGGCCAACTTCGTCCGCCGGACTCGGAACTTTGCGAGCGGCCTCCGTGTGCCAAAAATAGGCCGCGGGCACAGCCGAGCCCAAAAATAATCGCCCGAAGGCCGGGGCGCCAGGTTCGTCCAGTGGAAAAAGGCCACAAAAACGGGTGGGCTATAGCCTTGGGGGGTGGGGCTGGCCAACTTCGTCCGCCGGACTCGGAATGGCGCGAGACTTTGCGAGCGGCCTCCGTGTGCCAAAAATAGGCCGCGGGCACAGCCGTACAAAAAAATAACCGCCCGAATGCCGGGGCGCCAAGTTCGTCCAGCGTAAAAAGGCCACAAAACCGGGTGGGCTATAGCCTTGGGGGGTGGGGCTGGCCAACTTCGTCCGCCGGAATGGGAATAGCGCGAGACTTTGCGTGCGGCCTCCGTGTGCCAAAAATAGGCTGTGGACACAGCCGCACCCAAAAATAACCGCCCGAAGGCCGGGGCGCCAAGTTCGTCCAGCGGAAAAAGGCCACAAAAACGGGTGGGCTATAGCCTTGGGGGGTGGGGCTGGCCAACTTCGTCCGCCGGACTCGGAATGGCGCGAGACTTTGCGAGCGGCCTCCGTGTGCCAAAAATAGGCCGCGGGCACAGCCGTACCAAAAAATAACCGCCCGAATGCCGGGGCGCCAAGTTCGTCCAGCGTAAAAAGGCCACAAAACCGGGTGGGCTATAGCCTTGGGGGGTGGGGCTGGCCCACTTCGTCCGCCGGAATCGGAATAGCGCGAGACTTTGCGTGCGGCCTCCGTGTGCCAAAAATAGGCTACGGGCACAGCCGCACCCAAAAAATAACCGTACGAATGCCGGGGCGCCAAGTTCGTCCAGCGTAAAAAGGCCACAAAACCGGGTGGGCTATAGCCTTGGGGGGTGGGGCTGGCCAACTTCGTCCGCCGGAATCGGAATAGCGCGAGACTTTGCGTGCGGCCTCCGTGTGCCAAAAATAGGCTGCGGGCACAGCCGCACCCAAAAATAACCGCCCGAAGGCCGGGGCGCCAAGTTCGTCCAGCGGAAAAAGGCCACAAAAACCGATGGGCTATAGCCTTGGGGGGTGGGGCTGGCCAAGTTCGTCCGCCGGACTCGGAATGGCGCGAGACATTGCGAGCGGCCTCCGTGTTCCAAAAATAGGCCGCGGGCACAGCCGCGCCCAAAAATAACCGCCCGAAGGCTGGGGCGCCAAGTTCGTCCAGCGGAAAAAGGCCACAAAAACCGATGGGCTATAGCCTTGGGGGGTGGGGCTGGCCAAGTTCGTCCTCCGGACTTAGAATGGCGCGAGACTTTGCGAGCGGCCTCCGTGTGGCAAAAATATGCCGCGGGCACAGCCGCACCCAAAAATAATCCCCCGAAGGCCGGGGCGCCAAGTTCGTGAAATACTAACTAGGCAACCCAAGAGGGGGGTGAATTGGGATTTTAAAAATTATCCTAGGCAAACCACTCAACAATTTAATCTAATGCCTTAATAAATTAGAAAACAATAAATTCAATAAAAGCACAATAATAAATGAGAAAGGGAAGAGAAAGCAAACTCAAGGATTTTTACGTGGTTCGGCAATCCCCGCCTACGTCCATGCCTCCAAGCACACCGGGCTTGAGGATTTCACTAAGCTAGCCTCCCAAGGCTTCAAACGCTTACAATTGACTTCCAAGGTGTCAATGGACCTTTACAACAAGATATTATCTCCAATCTCTTAACCCAAGTGTATCCCAACACTTACAATCTTTTAATTTGATCTTACAAAAAAAGATTACAAATGAATCTCTCTCACACAATGTGTTTCATCTCAAGTGAAAGCTCAATGTGTGAATGAATGAGATGAATACAAGAATTTAAAGCTCAATGAAAGTTGTATTCTCAATATTTTGCTCAATGATGATCGTTGGAATTCTTCTTGTTTGAATTGGATTGAGCATATTTATAGTTGGAGCTGAAAAACTAGCCGTTATAGATTGTCTGCACGAAAACGGTTCGCCGTTAACCATTAACGGTTAACCGTTTAGGCTGGTCAAAGTTACCGTTGGGCCAATTTTCAAATAAACGGTTAGCCGTTTAGGCTTACCCTTTCGCCGTTAATTTCCAGAGACCTGAAAAACAAATTTGGTTTAACCGTTCTTACTAAACGGTTCAAGGTTAGCAAACTGGAAATAATCGGTTAACCGCTTTTAGTAAATGGTTCACCGTTATTGTCGAGAATCATCATTTTAACAATACTTTAAAGAACATGCTTTCTGGAAATTATCGGTTAGCCGTTTTTAAATAAACGGTTAGCCGTTTTTAAATAAACGGTTAGCCGTTTGCTACAGTGATTGCTACAGTAACCTGCACAGGGCACCATTTTCTAAAATTACAGTTTGACCCCAAAACTTTATAAAATTATACTATAGCCCAAAACGTTATAAAACTTTTCAAATAGGTCCAATTTCAGAATTTCTAAGTAATGCTTTGCTAATCCCAAAACTTTCTAAAATTATGTTATAGCCCAAAATGCTATGACACTTTTCAAATAAGTCATTCACCAAAATTTCAAGCAATACTTGTTTATTTCAAAGTTTTCAAAATGCTTTCAATTAAACCATAAACTTTTAAAAACAACTAATTTCATAAAATCATTTTTCCATTAAATATGAAACATTTATAATGTGAAAATAATGATTTATTTAAAATGTATAAAAAATAATTTGATCTTAAAAGATTTATCGTTCTTAATCTTGTTTGTTATCATCAAAATCAATATTATGGAAACATATATGTTAACAATCTCCCCCTTTTTGATGATGACAAACATTTCATGTATTTAAACAATCATTTTTCGTAAAATCATTTTTCCATTAAATATAAAACATTTATAATATGAAAATAATGATTTATTTAAAATGTATAAAAAATAATTTGAGCTTAAAAGATTAATCATTCTTAATCTTGTTTGTTATCATCAAAATCAATATTATGGAAACATATATGTTAACAATTCGTCCAGCGGAAAAAGGCCACAAAACGGGTGGGCTATAGCCTTGGGGGGTGGGGTTGGCCAACTTCGTCCGCTGGACTCGGAATGGCGCGAGACATTGCGAGCGGCCTCCGTGTGCCAAAAATAGGCCGCGGGCACAGCCGTACACAAAAATAACTGCCCGAAGGCAGGGGCGCCAAGTTCGTCCAGCGGAAAAAGGCCACAAAACCGGGTGGGCTATAGCCTTGGGGGGTGGGGCTGGCCAAAATCATCCGCCGGACTCGGAATGGCGCGAGACTTTGCGAGCGGAGTCCGTGTGGAAAAAATAGGCTGCGGACACAGCCATACCCAAAAATAACCGTCCGAAGGCCGGGCCGCCAAGTTCGTCCAGCGGAAAAAGGCCACAAAAACGGGTGGGCTATAGCCTTGGGGGGTGGGGCTGGCCAAATTCGTCCGCCGGACTCGGAATGGCGCGAGACTTTGCGAGGGTTCTCCGTGTACCAAAAATAGGCTGCGGGCACTGCCGCACCTAAAAATAACCGCCCGAAGGCTGGGGCGCCAAGATCGTCCAGCGGAAAAAGGCCACAAAAACGGGTGGGCTACAGCCTTGGGGGGTGGGGCTGGCCAACTTCGTCCCCCGGACTTGGAATGGCGTGAGACTTTGCGATCGGCCTCCGTGTGCCAAAAATAGGCCACGGGCACAGCCGTACCCAACAATAACCGCCCGAAGGCCGGGGCGCCAAGTTCGTCCAGTGGAAAAAGGCCACAAAAACGAGTGGGCTATAGCCTTGGGGGGTGGGGCTGGCCAACTTCGTCCGCCGGACACGGAATGGCGCGAGACATTGCGAGCGGCCTCTGTCTTCCAAAAATAGGTCGCGGGCACAGCCGCGCCCAAAAATAACCGCCCGAAGGCCGGGGCGCCAAGTTCGTCCAGCGGAAAAAGGCCACAAAAACGGGTGGGCTATAGCCTTGGGGGGTGGGGCTGGCCAACTTCGTCCCCCGGACTCGGAATGGCGCGAGACTTTGCGATCGGCCTCCGTGTGCCAAAAATAGGCCACGGGCACAGCCGTACCCAAAAATAACCGTCCGAAGACCGAGGCGCCAAGTTCGTCCAGCGGAAAAATACCACAAAACGGGTGGGCTATAGCCTTGGGGGGTGGGGCTGGCCCACTTCGTCCGCCGGAATCGGAATGGGGTGAGACTTTGTGAGCGGCCTCCGTGTACTAAAAATAGCCCGCGGGCACAGCCGCGCCCAAAATAATCACCAAGGCCGGGAACCAAGTTCGTCCCAGCGGAAAAGGCCACAAAAACGGGTGGGCTATAGCCTTGGGGGGTGGGGCTGGCCAACTTCGTCCGCCGGACTCGGAATGGCGTGAGACTTTGCGAGCGGCCTCCGTGTGCCAAAAATAGGCCGCGGGCACAGCCGCGCCCAAAAATAACTGCCCGAAGGCCGGGGCGCCAAGTTCGTCCAGCGGAAAAAGGCCACAAAAACGGGTGGGCTATAGCCTTGGGGGGTGGGGCTGGCCCACTTTGTCAGCCAGACTCGGAATGGCACGAGACTTTGCGAGCGGCTTCCGTGTGCTAAAAATAGGCCACGGGCACAGCCGCGCAAAAAAATAACCGCCCGAAGGCCGGGGCGCCAAGTTCGTCCAGCGGAAAAAGGCCACAAAAACGGGTGGGCTATAGCCTTGGGGCGTGGGGCTGGCCAACTTCGTCCGCCGGACTCGGAATGGCGCGAGACTTCGCGAGCGGCCTCCGTGTGCCAAAAATAGACCGCGGGCACAGCCGCGCCCAAAAATAACGGCCGAAGGCCGGGGCGCCAAGTTCGTCCAGCGGAAAAAGGCCACAAAAACGGGTAGTCTATAGCCTTTGGGGGTGGGGCTGGCCCACTTCGTCCGCCGGACTCGGAATGGCGCGAGACTTTGCGAGCGGCCTCCGTGTGCCAAAAATAGGCCGCAGGCACAGCCGCGCCCAAAAATAACCGCCCGATGGCCGGGGCGCCAAGTTCGTCCAGCGGAAAAAGGCCACAAAAACGGGTGGGAGCCTTGGGGGGTGGGGCTGGCCAACTTCGTCCCCCGGACTCGGAATGGCGCGAGACTTTGCGATCGGCCTCCGTGTGCCAAAAATAGGCCACGGGCACAGCCGCACCCAAAAATAACCGCCCGAAGGCCGGGGCGCCAAGTTCGTCCAGCGGAAAAAGACCACAAAAGCGGGTGGGCTATAGCCTTGGGGGGTGGGGTTGGCCAACTTCGTCCCCCGGACTCGGAATGGCGCGAGACTTTGCAATCGGCCTCCGTGTGCCAAAAATAGGCCACGGGCACAGCCGCACCCAACAATAACCGCCCGAAGGCCGGGGCGCCAAGTTCGTCCAGCGGAAAAAGGCCACAAAAACGAGTGGGCTATAGCCTTGGGGGGTGGGGCTGGCCAACTTCGTCCGCCGGACTCGGAATGGCGCGAGACATTGCGAGCGGCCTCCGTCTTCCAAAAATAGGTCGCGGGCACAGCTGCGCCCAAAAATAACCGCCCGAAGGCCGGGGCGCCAAGTTCGTCCAGCGGAAAAAGGCCACAAAAACGGGTGGGCTATAGCCTTGGGGGGTGGGGCTGGCCAACTTCGTCCGCCGGACTCGGAATGGCGCGAGACGTTGCGAGCGGCCTCCGTCTTCCAAAAATAGGTCGCGGGCATAGCTGCGCCCAAAAATAACCGCCCGAAGGCCGGGGCGCCAAGTTCGTCCAGCGGAAAAAGGCCACAAAAACGGGTGGGCTATAGCCTTGGGGGGTGGGGCTGGCCAACTTCGTCCCCCGGACTCGGAATGGCGCGAGACTTTGCGATCGGCCTCCGTGTGCCAAAAATAGGCCACGGGCACAGCCGTACCCAACAATAACCGCCCGAAGGCCGGGGCGCCAAGCTCGTCCAGCGGAAAAAGGCCACAAAAACGAGTGGGCTATAGCCTTGGGGGGTGGGGCTGGCCAACTTCGTCCGCCGGACTCGGAATGGCGCGAGACATTGCGAGCGGCCTCCGTCTTCCAAAAATAGGTCGGGGGCACAGCTGCGCCCAAAAATAACCGCCCGAAGGCCGGGGCGCCAAGTTCGTCCAGCGGAAAAAGGCCACAAAAACGGGTGGGCTATAGCCTTGGGGGGTGGGGCTGGCCAACGTCCGCTGACTCGGAATGGCGCAAGACTTTGCGAGCGGCGTCCCGTGCCAAAATAGGCCGCGCACAGCCGCAAAATTACCCGCCCAAGGCCGGGGCACCAAGTTCGTCCAGCGGAAAAAGGCCACAAAAACGGGTGGGCTATAGCCTTGGGGGGTGGGGCTGGCCCACTTCGTCCGCCGGACTCGGAATGGCGCGAGACTTTGCGAGCGGCCTCCGTGTGCCAAAAATAGGCCGCGGGCACAGCCGCGCCCAAAAATAACCGCCCGAAGGCCGGGGCGCCAAGTTCGTCCAGCGGAAAAAGGCCACAAAAACGGGTGGGAGCCTTGGGGAGTGGGGCTGGCCAACTTCGTCCCCCGGACTCGGAATGGCGCGAGACTTTGCGATCGGCCTCCGTGTGCCAAAAATAGGCCACGGGCACAGCCGCACCCAAAAATAACCGCCCGAAGGCCGGGGCGCCAAGTTCGTCCAGCGGAAAAAGGCCACAAAAACGAGTGGCCTATAGCCTTGGGGGGTGGGGCTGGCCAACTTCGTCCGCCGGACTGGGAATGGCGCGAGACATTGCGAGCGGCCTCCGTGTTCCAAAAATAGGCCGCGGGCACAGCCGCGCCCAAAAATAACCGCCCGAAGACCGGGGCGCCAAGTTCGTCCAGCGGAAAAAGGCCACAAAAACGGGTGGGCTATAGCCTTGGGAGGTGGGGCTGGCCAACTTCGTCCGCCGGACTCGGAATAGCGTGAGACTTTGCGAGCGGCCTCCGTGTGCCAAAAATAGGTCGCGGGCACAACCGCGCCCAAAAATAACTGCCCGTAGGCCGGGGCACCAAGTTCGTCCAGCGGAAAAAGGCCACAAAAACGGGTGGGCTATAGCCTTGGGGGGTGGGGCTGGCCCACTTCGTCCGCCGGACTCGGAATGGCGCGAGACTTTGCGAGCGGCCTCCGTGTGCCAAAAATTGGCCGCGGGTACAGCCGCGCCCAAAAATAACCGCCCGAAGGCCGGGGCGCCAAGTTCGTCCAGCGGAAAAAGGCCACAAAAACGGGTGGGCTATAGCCTTGGGGGGTGGGGCTGGCCCACTTCGTCCGGCGGACTCGGAATGGCGCGAGACTTTGCGAGCGGCTTCCGTGTGCTAAAAATAGGCCACGGGCACAGCCGCGCAAAAAAATAACCGCCCGAAGGCCGGGGCGCCAAGTTCGTCCAGCGGAAAAAGGCCACAAAAACGGGTGGGCTATAGCCTTGGGGGGTGGGGCTGGCCCACTTCGTCCGGCAGACTCGGAATGGCGCGAGACTTTGCGAGCGGCTTCCGTGTGCTACAAATAGGCCACGGGCACAGCCGCGCAAAAAAATAACCGCCCGAAGGCCGGGGCGCCAAGTTCGTCCAGCGGAAAAAGGCCACAAAAACGGGTGGGCCATAGCCTTGGGGCGTGGGGCTGGCCCACTTCGTCCGCCGGACTCGGAATGGCACGAGACTTTGCGAGCGGCCTCCGTGAGCCAAAAATAGGCCGCGGGCACAGCCGCGCCCAAAAATAACTGCTCGAAGGCCGGGGCACCAAGTTCGTCCAGCGGAAAAAGGCCACAAAATTGGGTGGGCTATAGCCTTGGGGGGTGGGGCTGGCCCAATTCGTCCGCCGGACTCGGAATGGCGCGAGACTTTGCGAGCAGCCTCCGTGTGCCAAAAATAGGCCGTGTGCACAGCCGCGCCCAAAAATAACCGCCCGAAGGCCGGGGCGCCAAGTTCGTCCAGCGGAAAAAGGCCACAAAAACGGGTGGGCTATAGCCTTGGGGGGTGGGGCTGGCCCACTTCGTCCGCCAGACTCGGAATGGCGCGAGACTTTGCGAGCGGCCTCCGTGTGCCAAAAATAGGCCGTGGGCACAGCCGCGCCCAAAAATAACCGCCCGAAGGCCGGGGCGCCAAGTTCGTCCAGCGGAAAAAGGCCACAAAAACGGGTGGGCTATAGCCTTGGGGGGTGGGGCTGGCCCACTTCGTCCGCAAGACTCGGAATGGCGCGAGACTTTGTGAGCGGCTTCCGTGTGGTAAAAATAGGCCACGGGCACAGCCGCGCCAAAAAATAACCGCCCGAAGGCCGGGGCGCCAAGTTCGTCCAGCGGAAAAAGGCCACAAAAACGGGTGGGCTATAGCCTTGGGGCGTGGGGCTGGCCAACTTCGTCCGCCGGACTCGGAATGGCGCGAGACTTCGCGAGCGGCCTCCGTGTGCCAAAAATAGACCGCGGGCACAGCCGCGCCCAAAAATAACGGCCCGAAGGCCGGGGCGCCAAGTTCGTCCAGTGGGAAAAGGCCACAAAAACGGGTGGGCTATAGCCTTGGGGGGTGGCGCTGGCCAACTTCGTCCGCTGGACTCGGAATGGTGCGAGACATTGAGAGCAGCCTCCGTGTTCCAAAAATAGGCCGTGGGCACAGCCGCGCCCAAAAATAACCGCTCGAAGGCCGGGGCACCAAGTTCGTCCAGCGGAAAAAGGCCACAAAAATGGGTGGGCTATAGCCTTGGGGGGTGGGGCTGGCCCAATTCGTCCGCCGGACTCGGAATGGCGCGAGACTTTGCGAGCGGCCTCCGTGTGCCAAAAATAGGCCGTGGGCACAGCCGCGCCCAAAAATAACCGCCCGAAGGCCGGGGCGCCAAGTTCGTCCAGCGGAAAAAGGCCACAAAAACGGGTGGGTTATAGCCTTGGGGGGTGGGGCTGGCCCACTTCGTCCGCCAGACTCGGAATGGCGCGAGACTTTGCGAGCGGCCTCCGTGTGCCAAAAATAGGCCGTGGGCACAGCCGCGCCAAAAATAACTGCCCAAGGCCGGGCCCCAAGTTCGTCCAGCGGAAAAAGGCCACAAAAACGGGTGGGGTATAGCCTTGGGGGGTGGGGCTGGCCAACTTCGTCCGCCGGACTCGGAATGGCACGAGACTTTGCGAGCGTCCTCCGTGAGCCAAAAATAGGCCGCGGGCACAGCCGCGCCCAAAAATAACTGCTCGAAGGCCGGGGCACCAAGTTCGTCCAGCGGAAAAAGGCCACAAAAATGGGTGGGCTATAGCCTTGGGGGGTGGGGCTGGCCCAATTCGTCCGCCGGACTCGGAATGGCGCGAGACTTTGCGAGCGGCCTCCGTGTGCAAAAAATAGGCCGAGGGCACAGCCGCGCAAAAATAACTGCGCTGGCCGGGCGCCGAGTTCGTCCAGCGGAAAAAGGCCACAAAAACGGGTGGGCTATAGCCTTGGGGGGTGGGGCTGGCCCACTTCGTCCGCCAGACTCGGAATGGCGCGAGACTTTGCGAGCGGCCTACGTGTGCTAAAAATAGGCCGCGGGCACAGCCGCGCCCAAAAATAACCGCCCGAAGGCCGGGGCGCCAAGTTCGTCCAGCGGAAAAAGGCCACAAAAACGGGTGGGCTATAGCCTTGGGGCGTGGGGCTGGCCAACTTCGTCCGCCGGACTCGGAATGGCGCGAGACTTCGCGAGCGGCCTCCGTGTGCCAAAAATATGCCGCGGGCACAGCCGCGCCGAAAAATAACCGCCCGAAGGCCGGGGCGCCAAGTTCGTCCAGCGGAAAAAGGCCACAAAAACGGGTGGGCTATAGCCTTGGGGGGTGGGGCTGGCCAAGTTCGTCCGCCGGACTCGGAATGGCGCGAGACTTTGCGAGCGGCCTCCACGTGCCAAAAAGAGGCCGCGCGCTCAGCCGTGCCCAAAAATAACCGCCCGAAGGCCGGGGCGCCAAGTTCGTCCAGCGGAAAAAGGCCACAAAAACGGGTGGGCTATAGCCTTGGGGGGTGGGGCTGGCCCACTTCGTCCGCCAAACTCGGAATGGCGCGAGACTTTGCGAGCAGCCTACGTGTGCTAAAAATAGGCCGAGGGCACAGCCGCGCCCAAAAATAACCGCCCGAAGGCCGGGGCGCCAAGTTCGTCCAGCGGAAAAAGGCCACAAAAACGGGTGGGCTATAGCCTTGGGGCGTGGGGCTGGCCAACTTCGTCCGCTCGACTGGAATGGCGCGAGACTTCGCGAGCGGCCTCCGTGGTGCTAAAAATATGTCATGGGCACAGCCGCGCCGAAAATAACCGCCCAAGGCCGGGCGCCAAGTCTGGCCCAGCGGAAAAGGCCACAAAACGGTGGCTATAGCCTTGGGGGGTCGGGCTGGCCAACTTCGTCCGCCGGACTCGGAATGGCGCGAGGCTTTGCGAGCGGCCTCCCTGTACCAAAAATAGGCCGCGGGCTCAGCCGCGCCCAAAAATAACTGCCCGAAGGCCGGGGCGCCAAGTTCGTCCTGCGGAAAAAGGCCACAAAATTGGGTGGGCATAGCCTTGGGGGCTGGGGCTGGCCAACTTCGTCCGCCGGACTCGGAATGGCGCTCGACTTTGCGAGCGGACTCCGTGTGCCAAAAATAGGCCGCGGGCACAGCCACGCCCAAAAATAACCGCCCGAAGGCCGGGCCGCCAAGTTCGTCCAGCGGAAAAAGGCCACAAAAACGGGTGGCCTATAGCCTTGGGGGGTGGGGCTGGCCAACTTCGTCCGACGGTTCGTGTGCCGCAAAAATACCCAAAAAACGGGTGGGCGATAGCCTTGGGGGGAGGGGCTGGCCAACTTCGTCCGCCGGACTCGGAAAGGGGCGAGACTTTGCGAACGCCCTCCGTGTGCCAAAAATAGGCCGCGGGCACAGCCGCGCCCAAAAATCACCGCCCGAAGGCCGGGGCGCCAAGTTCGTCCAGCGGAAAAAGGCCACAAAAATGGGTGGGCTATAGCCTTGGGGGGTGGGGCTGGCCAAGTTCGTCCGCCGGACTCGGAATGGCGCGAGACTTTGCGAGCGGCCTCCACGTGCCAAAAAGAGGCCGCGCGCTCAGCCGCGCCCAAAAATAACCGCCCGAAGGCCGGGGCGCCAAGTTCGTCCTGCGGAAAAAGGCCACAAAAATGGGTGGGCTATAGCCTTGGGGGGTGGGGCTGGCCAACTTCGTCCGCCGGGCTCGGAATGGGGCGAGACTTTGCGAGCACCCTCCGTGTGCCAAAAATAGGCCACGGGCACAGCCGCGCCCAAACATAAGCCCCCGAAGGTCCCGTCTCCAAGTTCGTCCGCCGCAAAAATGCCCAAAAAACGGGTGGGCTATAGCCTTGGGGGGAGGGGCTGGCCAACTTCGTCCGCCGGACTCGGAATGGTGTGAGACTTTGCGAGCACCCTCCGTGTGCCAAAAATAGGCCACGGGCAAAGCCGCGCCCAAAAATGAGCCCCCGAAGATCCCGTGCCCAAGTTCGTCTGCCCCAAAAATGTCCAAAAAACGGGTGGGCTATAGCCTTGAGGGGAGGGGCTGGGCAACTTCGTCCGCCTGACTCAGAATGGGGCGAGACTTTGCGAGCACCCTCCGTGTGCCAAAAATAGTCTGCGGGCACAGCCGCGCCCAAAAATAAGCCCCCGAAGGTCCCGTCTCCAAGTTTGTCCGCCCCAAAAATGTCCAAAAAACGGGTGGGCTATAGCCTTGGGTGGAGGGGCTGGCCAACTTCGTCCGCCGGACTCGGAATGGGGCGAGACTTTGCGAGCGCCCTCCGTGTGCCAAACATAGGCTGCGGGCACAGCCGCGCCCAAAAATAAGCCCCCGAGGGTCCCGTCCCCAAGTTCGTCCGCCGCAAAAATTCCCAAAAAACGGGTGGGCTATAGGCTTGGGGGGTGGAGCTGGCCAACATCGTCCGCCGGACTCGGAATGGGGCGAGACTTTGCGAGCACCCTCCATGTGCCAAAAATAGGCCGCGGGCACAGCCGCGCCCAAACATAAGCCCCCGAAGGTCCCGTCCCCAAGTTCGTCCGCCCCAAAAATGGCCAAAAACGGGTGGGCAATAGCCTTGGGGGGAGGGGCTGGCCAACTTCGTCCGCCGGACTCGGAATGGGGTGAGACTTTACGAGCGCCCTCCGTGTGCGAAAAATAGGCCGCGGGCACAGCCGCTCCCAAAAATAAGCGCCCGCAGATCCCGTCCCCAAGTTCGTCCCCCGCAAAAATGCCCAAAAAACGGGTGGGCTATAGCCTTGGGGGGAGGGGCTGGCCAACTTCGTCCACCGGACTGGGAATGGGGCAAGACTTTGCGAGCACCCTCCGTGTGCCAAAACTAGGCCGAGGGCACAGCCACGCCCAAAAATAAGCCCCCGAAGGTCCCATCGCCAAGTTCGACCGCCCCAAAAATGTCAAAAAACGGGTGGGCTATAGCCTTGAGGGGAGGGGCTGGCCAACTTCGTCCGCCTGACTCAGAATGGGGCGAGACTTTGCGAGCGCCCTCCGTGTGCCAAAAATAGGCCACGGACGCAGCCGCGCCCAAAAATAAGCCCCCGAAGGTCCCGTCACCAAGTTTGTCCGCCCCAAAATGTCCAAAACGGGTGGCTATAGCCTTGGGGGAGGGGCTGGCCAACTTCCGCTCGGACTCGGAATGGGGCGAGACTTGCAGCGCCTCCGTGTGCCAAACATAGGCCGCGGCACAGCTGCCCAAAATAAGCTCCCGATGGTCCCGTCCCCAAGTCCGTCCGCCGCAAAATGCCCAAAAACGGGTGGGCTATAGCCTCTGGGGGAGGGGGCTGGCCAACTGGTCCCGCCTCGGACTCGGAATGGGGTGAGACTTGCGAGCACCTCCGTGTGCCAAAATATTCCGCGGGCTCAGCCACTTCCAAAAATAAGCCCCGAAGGTCCCGTGGCCCCAAGTTCGGGTCCGCCGCAAAATGCCCAAAAACGGGTGGGCTATAGCCTTGGGGAGGCTGGCCAACTGTCTGTCGCCCGACTCGGAATGGGACGAGACTTTGCGAGCGCCTCCGTGTGCCAAAATAGGCCACGGGCACACCGCGCCAAAAATAAGCCTCCGAAGGTTCGTCCGCCGCAAAAATGCCTAAAACACGGGTGGGGCTATAGCCTTGGGGGAGGAGCTGGCCAACTCGTCCGCCGGACTCGGAATGGGGCGAGATACTGCGCGCACCTCCGTGGTGCTGTAAAATAGGCCGCGGGCACAGCCCTGCCCAAAAATAAGCCCCCGAAGGTTCGTCCGCCGCAAAAATGCCCAAAAAACGGGTGGGCTATAGCCTTGGGGGGAGGGGCTGGCCCATTTCGTCTGCCAGACTCGGAATTGGGTGAGCCTTTGCGAGCACCCTCCGTGTGCCAAAATTAGGCCACGGGCACAGCCATGCCCAAAAATAAGCCCCCGAAAGTCCCGTCCCCAAGTTCGTCCGCCGCAAAAATGCCCAAAAAACGGGTGGGCTATAGCCTTGGGGGGAGGGGCTGGCCAACTTCGTCCGCCGGACTCGGAATGGGGCGAGACTTTGCGGGCACCCTCTGTGTGCCAAAAATAGGCCGTGGGCACAGCCGGATCCAAAAATCAGCCCCCGAAGGTCCCGTCCCCAAGTTCGTCCGCCGCAAAATGCCCAAAAAACGGGTGGGCTATAGCCTTGGGGGGAGGGGCTGGCCAACTTCGTCCGCCGGACTCAGAATGGGGTGAGACTTTTCGAGCGCCCTCCGTGTGCCAAAAATAGGCCGCGGGCACATCCGCGCCCAAAAATAAGAGCCCGAAGGTCCCGTCCCCACGTTCGTCCGCCGCGAAAATGCCCCAAAAACGGGTGGGCTATAGCCTTGGGGGGAGGGGCTGGCCAACTTTCTCCGCCGGACTCGGAATGGGGCGAGACTTTGCGAGCGCCCTCCGTGTGCCAAAAATAGGCCACGGGCACAACCGCGCCCAAAAATAAGCCCCCGAAGGTCCCGTCCCCAAGTTAGTCCACCGCAAAAATGCCCAAAACACGGGTGGGCTATAGACTTGGGGGGAGGGGCTGGCCAACTTCGTCCGCCGGACTCGGAATGGGGCGAGACTTTGCGAGCGCCGTCCGTGTGCCAAAAATAGTCCGTGGGCACAGCCGCGCCCAAAAATAAGCCCCCGAAGGTCCCGTCCTCAAGTTCGTCCGCCGCAAAAATGCCCCAAAAATGGGTGGGCTATAGCCTTGGGGGGAGGGGCTGGCCAACTTCGTCCGCCGGACTCGGAATGGTGTGAGACTTTGCGAGCGCCCTCCGTGTGCCAAAAAAAGGCCACGGGCAAAGCCGCGCCCAAAAATAAGCCCCCGAAGGTCCCGTCCCCAAGTTCGTCTGCCCCAAAAATCTCCAAAAAACGGGTGGGCTATAGCCTTGAGGGCAGGGGCTGGCCAACTTCGTCCGCCTGACTCAGAATGGGGCGAGACTTTCCGAGCGCCCTCCGTGTGCCAAAAATAGTCCGCGGGCGCAGCCGCGCCCAAAAATAAGCCCCCGAAGGTCCCTTCCCCAAGTTCGTCCGCCGCAAAAATGCCCAAAAAACGGGTGGGCTATAGCCTTGGGGGGAGGGGCTGGCCAACTTCGTCCGCCGGACTCGGAATGGGACGAGACTTTGCGAGCGCCGTCTGTGTGCCAAAAATAGTCCGCGGGCACAGCCGTGCCCAAAAATAAGCCCCCGAGGGTCCCGTACCCAAGTTCGTCCGCCGCAAAAATGCCCAAAAAACGGGTGGGCTATAGGCTTGTGGGGTGGAGCTGGCCAACATCGTCCGCCGGACTCGGAATGGGGCGAGACTTTGCGAGCACCCTCCATGTGCCAAAAATAGGCCGTGGGCACAGCCGCGCCCAAACATAAGCCCCCGAAGGTCCCGTCCCCAAGTTCGTCCGCCGCAAAAATGCCCAAAAAACGGGTGGGCAATAGCCTTGGGGGGAGGGGCTGGCCAACTTCGTCCGCCGGACTCAGAATGGGGTGAGACTTTACGAGCACCCTCCGTGTGCCAAAAATAGGCCGAGGGCACAGCCACGCCCAAAAATAAGCCCCCGAAGGTCCCGTCCCAAGTTCGTCCGCCCCAAAAAGTCCAAAAAACGGGTGGGCTATAGCCTTGAGTGGAGGGGCTGGCCCACTTCGTCCGCCTGACTCGGAATGGGGCGAGACTTTGTGAGCGCCCTCCGTGTGCCAAAAATAGGCCGTGGGCACAGCCACGCCCAAAAATAAGCCCCCGAAGGTCCCGTCCCCAAGTTCGTCTGCCGCAAAAATGCCCAAAAAACGGGTGGGCTATAGCCTTGGGGGGAGGGGCTGGCCAACTTCGTCCGCCGGACTCGGAATGGGGCGAGTCTTTGCGAGCGCCCTCCGTGTGCCAAAACTAGGCCGCGGGCGCAGCAGCGCCTAAAAATAAGCCCCGAAGCTTCGTCCGCCGCAAAAATGCCCAAAACACGGGTGGGCTATAGCCTTGGGGGGAGGGGCTGGCCAACTTTGTCCGCCGGACTCGGAATGGGGCGAGACATTGCGCGCGCCCTCCGTGTGCCAAAAATAGGCCGCGGGCACAGCCGTGCCCAAAAACAAGCCCCCGAAGGTTCGTCCGCCGCAAAAATGCCCAAAAAACGGGTGGGCTATAGCCTTGGGGGGAGGGGCTGGCCCACTTCGTCCGCCAGACTCAGAATGGGGCGAGACTTTGCGAGCACCCTCCGTGTGCCAAAATTATGCCACGGGCACAGCCGCGCACAAAAATACGCCCCCGAAAGTCCCGTCCCCAAGTTCGTCCGCCGCTAAAATGCCCAAAAAACGGGTGGGCTATAGCCTTTGGGGGAGGGGCTGGCCCACTTCGTCCGCCGGACTCGGAATGGGGCGAGACTTTGCGAGCGCCCTCCATGTACCAAAAATATACCGTGGGCACAGCCGCACCCAAAAATAAGCCCCCGAAGGTCCCGTCCCCAAGTTCATCCGCCGCAAAAATGCCCAAAAAACGGGTGGGCTATAGCCTTGGGGGGAGGGGCTGGCCAACTTCGTCTGCCGGACTCGGAATGGGGCTAGACTTTGCGAGCGCCCTCCGTGTGCCAAAAATAAACCACGGGCACAGCCGCACCCAAAAATAAGACCCCGAAGGTCCCGTCCCCAAGTTCGTCCGCCAAAAAAATGCCCAAAAAACGGGTGGGCTATAGCCTTGGGGGGAGGGGCTCGTCAACTTCGTCCGCCGGACTCGGAATGGGGCGAGACTTTGCGAGCGCCCTCCGTGTGCCAAAAATAGGCCACGGGCACAGCCGCGCCCAAAAATAAGCCCCCGAAGGTCCCGTCCCCAAGTTAGTCCACCGCAAAAATGCCCAAAACACGGGTGGGCTATAGACTTGGGGGGAGGGGCGAGCCAACTTCGTCCGCCGGACTCGGAATGGGGCGAGACTTTGCGAACGCCGTCCGTGTGCGAAAAATAGTCCGTGGGCACAGCCGCGCCCAAAAATGAGCCCCCGAAGGTCCCGTCCTCAAGTTCGTCCGCCGCAAAAATGCCCCAAAAACGGGTGGGCTATAGCCTTGGGGGGAGGGGCTGGCCAACTTTGTCCGCCGGACTCGGAATGGGGCGAGACTTTCCGAGCGCCCTCCGTGTGCCAAAAATAGGCCGCCGGCACAGCCGCGCCCAAAAATAAGCCCCCGAAGGTCCCGTCCCCGAGTTAGTCCACCGCAAAAATGCCCAAAACACGGGTGGGCTATAGACTTGGGGGGAGGGGCGAGCCAACTTCGTCCGCCGGACTCGGAATGTGGCGAGACATTGCGAGCGCCGTCCGTGTGCCAAAAATAGTCCGTGGGCACAGCCGCGCCCAAAAATAAGCCCCCGAAGGTCCCGTCCTCAAGTTCGACCACCGCAAAAATGCCCAAAAAACGGGTGGGCTATAGGCTTGGGGGGTGGGGCTGCCAACTTCGTCCGCCGGACTCGGAATGGGGCGAGACTTTGCGAGCCCCCTCCGTGTGCCAAAAATAGACCGCGGGCACAGCCGCTCCCAAAAATAAGCCCCCGAAGGTCCCGTCCCAAGTTCGTCCGCCCCAAAAAGTCCAAAAAACGGGTGGGCTATAGCCTTGAGGGGAGGGGCTGGCCAACTTCGTCCGCCTGACTCGGAATGGGGCGAGACTTTGTGAGCGCCCTCCGTGTGCCAAAAATAGGCCGTGGGCACAGCCGCGCAGAAAAATAAGCCCCCAAAGGTCCCTTCCCCAAGTTCGTCTGCCGCAAAAATGCCCAAAAAACGGGTGGGCTATAGCCTTGGGGGGAGGGGCTGGCCAACTTCGTCCGCCGGACTCGGAATGGGGCGAGACTTTGCGAGCGCCCTCCATGTGCCAAAACTAGGCCGCGGGCGCAGGAGCGCACAAAAATAATCCCCGAAGCTTCGTCCGCCGCAAAAATGCCCAAAACACGGGTGGGCTATAGCCTTGGGGGGAGGGGCTGGCCCACTTCGTCCGCCGGACTCGGAATGGGACGAGACATTGCACGCGCCCTCCGTGTGCCAAAAATAGTCCGCGGGCACAGCCGTGCCCAAAAACAAGCCCCCGAAGGTTCGTCCGCCGCAAAAATGCCCAAAAAACGGGTGGGCTATAGCCTTGGGGGGAGGGGCTGGCCCACTTCGTCCGCCAGACTCGGAATGGGGCGAGACTTTGCGAGCACCCTCCGTGTCCCAAAATTATTCCACGGGCACAGCCGCACACAAAAATACGCCCCCGAAAGTCCCGTCCCCAAGTTCGTCCGCCGCTAAAATGCCCAAAAAACGGGTGGGCTATAGCCTTTGGGGGAGGGGCTGGCCCACTTCGTCCGCCGGACTCGGAATGGGGCGAGACTTTGCGAGCGTCCTCCATGTACCAAAAATAGGCCATGGGCACAGCCGCGCCCAAAAATAAGCCCCCGAAGGTCCCGTCCCCAAGTTCATCCGCCGCAAAAATGCCCAAAAAACGGGTGGGCTATAGCCTTGGGGGGAGGGGCTGGCCAACTTCGTCCGCCGGACTCGGAATGGGGCGAGACTTTGCGAGCGCCCTCCGTGTGCCAAAAATAGGCTGCCGGTACAGCCGCGCCCAAAAATAAGCCCCCGAAGGTCCCGTCCCCAAGTTCGTCCACTGCAAAAATGCCCAAAACACGGGTGGGCTATAGACTTGGGGGGAGGGGCTGGCCAAATTCGTCCGCCGGACTCGGAATGGGGCGATACTTTGCGAGCGCCGTCCGTGTTCCAAAAATAGTCCGCGGTCACAGCCGCGCGCAAAAATAAGCCCCCGAAGGTCCCGTCCCCAAGTTCGTCCACCGCAAAAATGCCCAAAAAACGGGTGGGCTATAGCCTTGGGGGGAGGGGCTGGCCCACTTCGTCCGCCAGACTCGGAATGGGGCGAGACTTTGCGAGCACCCTCCGTGTGCCAAAATTATGCCACGGGCACAGCCATGCACAAAAATACACCCCCGAAAGTCCCGTCACCAAGTTCGTCCGCCGCTAAAATGCCCAAAAAACGGGTGGGCTATAGCCTTTGGGGGAGGGGCCGGCCCCCTTCGTCCGCCGGACTCGGAATGGGGCGAGACTTTGCGAGCGCCCTCCATGTACCAAAAATAGGCCGTGGGCACAGCCGCGCCCAAAAATAAGACCCCGAAGGTCCCGTCCCCAAGTTCATCCGCCGCAAAAATGCCCAAAAAACGGGTGGGCTATAGCCTTGGGGGAGGGGCTGGCCAACTCCTGCCGGACTCGAACGGGCTAGACTTTTGTGAGCGCCTCCGTGTACCAAAATAAGCCGCTGGCACAGCCGTACTCCAAAAATAAGACCCCGAAGTTCCCGTCCCCAAGTTCGTCTCGCCGCAAAATGCCCAAAAACGGGTGGGCTATAGCCTTGGGGGGAGGGGCTGGCCAACTTCGTCCGCCGGACTCGGAATGGGGCGAGACTTTGCGAGCGCCGTCCGTGTGCCAAAAATAAGCCACGGGCACAGCCGCGCCCAAAAATAAGCCCCCGAAGGTCCCGTCCCCAAGTTCGTCCCCCGCAAAAATGCCCAAAAAACGGGTGGCCTATAGCCTTGGTGGGAGGAGCTGGCCAACTTCGTCCGCCGGACTCGGAATGGGGCGAGTATTTGCGAGCACCCTCCGTGTGCCAAAAATAGGCCTCGGGCACAGCTGCACCCAAAAATAAGCCCCCGAAGGTCCCGTCCCAAAGTTCGTCCGCCGCAAAAATGCCAAAAAAACGGGTGGGCTATAACCTTGGGGGGACGGGCTGGCCGACTTCGTCCGCCGGACTCGGAATGGGGCGAGACTTTGCGAGTGCCCTCTGTGTGCTAAAAATAGGCCGCAGGCACTGCCGCGCCCAAAAATAAGTCCCCGAAGGTCCCGTCCCCAAGTTCGTCCGCCGCAAAAATGGCCAAAAAACGGGTGGGCTATAGCCTTGGGGGGAGGGGCTGGCCAACTTCGTCCGCCGGACTTGGAATGGGGCGAGAGTTTGCGAGCGCCCTCCGTGTGCCAAAAATAGGCCGCGGGCACAGCCGTACGCAAAAATAAGCGCCCGAAGGTCCCGTCCCCAAGTTCGTCCGCCGCAAAAATGCCCAAAAAACGGGTGGGATATAGACTTGGGGGGAGGGGCTGGCCAACTTTGTCCGCCGGACTCGGAATGGGGCGAGACTTTCCGAGCGCCCTCCGTGTGCCAAAAATAGGCTTCCGGCACCGCCGCGCCCAAAAATAAGCCCCCGAAGGTCCCGTCCCCAAGTTCGTCCACCGCAAAAATGCCCAAAACACGGGTGGGCTATAGGCTTGGGGGGAGGGGCTGGACAAATTCGTCCGCCGGACTCGGAATGGGGCGACATTGCAGCGCCGGTGTGCAAAAATAGTCCGCGGTTACAGCCGCACAAAATAAGCCCCGAAGGTCCTGGGCCCCAAGTTCGCCCACCGTAAAATGCCCAAAACGGTGGGCTATAGGCTTGGGGTGGGGTTGACAACTTCGTCCGCCGGACTGGAATGGGGCGAGATTTCGAGCACCCTCCGTGGTGCTAAAAATAGGGCCGCGGCAGAGCCGCGCCCAAAAATAAGCCCAAGGTCCCGTCCCCAAGTTCGTCCGCCCCAAAATGTCCAAAACGGTGGGCTATAGCCTTGAGGGGAGGGGCTGGCCAACTTCTGTCCGCCTGACTCGGAATGGGGCGAGACTTTTCGAGCAGCCTCCGTGGTGCTAGGCCGCGGCACAGCCTCGCCGAAAAATAAGCCCCCGAAGGTCCCGTCCCCAAGTTCATCCGCCGCAAAAATGCCCAAAAACGGGTGGGCTATAGCCTTGGGGGAGGCTGGCCAACTTCGCCTGCCGGACTCGAACGGGCTAGACTTTGCGAGCACCCTCCGTGTGCCAAAATAAGCCGGGCACAGCTGCACCTAAAAATAAGACCCGAAGGTCCCGGCCCCAAGTTCGTCCACGCAAAAATGCCCAAAACGGTGGGCTATAGCCTTGGGGGAGGGGCTGGCCAACTTCGTCCGCCGGACTCGAATGGCGCGATTTTGCGAGCAGCACCTCCGTGTGCTAAAATAGGCCGCGGCACAGCCGCGTCAAAATAAGCCCCGAAGGTTCGTCCGCCGCAAAATTCCCAAAACACGGTGGGTCAGACTGGGGGAGGGGTGGCCAACTCGTCCGCTCGGACTCGAATGGGGCGAGACTTTGCGAGCGCCTCCGTGTGCCTGGGGCCAGGCCGTGGCACAGCCGTTCCCAATAATAAGCCCCCGAAGGTCCCGTCCCCAAGTTCCTCCGCCGCAAAAATGCCCAAAAAACGGGTGGGCTATAGCCTTGGGGGGAGGGGCTGGCCAACTTCGTCCGCCGGACTCGAAATGGGGCGAGACTTTGCGAGCACCCTCCGTGTGCCAAAAATCGGCCGCGAGCACAGCCACACCAAAAAATAAGCCCCCGAAGGTCCCGTCCACAAGTTCATCCGCCGCAAAAATGCCCACAAAATGGGTGGGCTATAGCCTTGGGGGGAGGGGCTGGCCAACTTCGTCCACCGGACTCGGAATGTGGCGAGACTTTACGAGCACCCTCCGTGTGCCAAACATAGGCCACGGCCACAGCCGCGCCCAAAAATAAGCCCCCGAAGGTCGCGTCCCCAAGTTCGTCCGCCGCAAAAATGCCCAAAAAAACGGGTGGGCTATAGCCTTGGGGGGAGGGGCTGGCCAACGTCGTCCGCCGGACTCGGAATGGGGCGAGACTTTGCGAGCGCTATCCGTGTGCCAAAAATTACCAGTGGGCACAGCCGCGCCCAAAAATAAGCCCCCGATGGTCCCTTCCCCAAGTTCGTCCGCCGCAAAAATGCCCAAAAAACGGGTGGGCTATAGCCTTGGGGGGAGGGGCTGGCCAACTTCGTCCGCCGGACTCGGAATGGGGCGAGACTTTGCGAACGCCCTCCGTGTGCTGTCAGGCTGCGGCCAAAGCCGCTCCCAAAAATAAGCCCCCGAAGGTCCCGTCCCCAAGTTCGTCCGCCGTAAAAATGCCCAAAAAACGGGTGGGCTATAGCCTTGGGGGGAGGGGCTGGCAAACTTCGTCCGCCCGACTCGAAATGGGGCGAGACTTTGCGAGCGTCCTCCGTGTGCAAAAAATAGGCCACGGGCACAGCCGTACCCTAAAATAACCCCCCGACGGTCCTGTCCCCAAGTTCGTCCGCTGCAAAAATGCCCAAAAAACGGGTGGGCTATAGCCTTGGGGGGAGGGGCTGGCCAACTTCGTCCGCCGGACTCGGAATGGGGCGAGACTTTGCGAGCACCCTCCGTGTGCCAAAAATTGGCCGCGAGCACAGCCGCACCCAAAAATAAGCACCCGAAGGTCGGGGTGCCAAAACCCCCCAGCTGAAAAATGGCCAAAAAACGGGTGGGCTATAGCCTTGGCGGGAGGGGCTGGCCAACTTCGTCCGCCGGACTCGGAATGGGGCGAGACTTTACGAGCGCCCTCCGTGTGCCAAACATAGGCTACGGGCACAGTCGCGCCCAAAAATAAGCCCCCAAAGGTCCCGTCCCCAAGTTCGTCCGCCGCTAAAATGCCCAAAAAAACGGATGGGCTATAGCCTTGGGGGGAGGGGCTGGCCAACTTCGTCCGCCGGACTCGGAATGGGGCGAGACTTTGCGAGCGCCTCCGTGTGCTGGCCAGGCCTCGGCACGGCCGCGCCGAAAAATAAGCCCCCGAAGGTCCCATCCCCACGTTCGTCCGCCGCAAAAATGCCCAAAAAACGGGTGGGCTATAGCCTTGGGGGGAGGGGCTGGCCAACTTCGTCCTTAGGACTCGGAATGGGGCGAGACTTTACGACCGCCCTCTGTGTGCCAAAAATAGGCCACGGGCACAGCTACGCCCAAAAATAAGCCCCCGAAGGTCCCGTCCCCAAGTTCGTCTGCCGCAAAAATGCCCAAAAAACGGGTGGGCTATAGACTTGGGGGGAGGCGCTGGCCAACTTCGTCCGCCGGACTCGGAATGGGGCGAGACTTTGCGAGTGCCCTCCGTGTGCCAAAAATAGGCCGTGGGTACAGCCGCGCCCAAAAATAAGCCCCCGAAGGTCCCGTCCCCAAGTTCGTCCGCCGCAAAAATGCCCAAAAAACGGGTGGGCTATATCCTTGCGGGGAGGAGCTGGCCAACCTCGTCCGCCGGACTTGGAATGGGGCGAGACTTTGCGAGCGCCCTCCGTGTGCCAATTGGCTGCGGCACAGCTGCGCCCAAAACAAGCGCCCGAAGGTCCCGCCCCAAGTTCGTCCACGCAAAATGCCCAAAAAACGGGTGGGCTATAGCCTTGGGGGGAGGGGCTGGCCAACTTCGTCCGCCGGACTCGGAATGGGGCGAGACTTTGCGAGCGCCCTCCGTGTGCCAAAAATAGGCCTCGGGCACAGCCGCGTCCAAAAATAAGCCCCCGAAGGTCCCATCCCCACGTTCGTCCGCCGCAAAAATGCCCAAAAAACGGGTGGGCTATAGCCTTGGGGGGAGGGGCTGGCCAACTTCGTCCTTAGGACTCGGAATGGGGCGAGACTTTACGACCGCCCTCTGTGTGCCAAAAATAGGCCACGGGCACAGCTACGCCCAAAAATAAGCCCCCGAAGGTCCCGTCCCCAAGTTCGTCTGCCGCAAAAATGCCCAAAAAACGGGTGGGCTATAGACTTGGGAGGCGCCAACTTCGTCCGCCTCGACTCGGAATGGGGCGAGACTTTGCGAGTGCCTCCGTGCCAAAAATAGGCCGTGGGCACAGCCGCGCCAAAAATAAGCCCCGAAGGTCCCGGCCAAGTTCCGTCCGCCGCAAAAATGCCCAAAAAACGGGTGGGCTATATCCTTGCGGGGAGGAGCTGGCCAACCTCGTCCGCCGGACTTGGAATGGGGCGAGACTTTGCGAGCGCCCTCCGTGTGCCAAAAATTGGCCGCGGGCACAGCCGCGCCCAAAAACAAGCGCCCGAAGGTCCCGTCCCCAAGTTCGTCCGCCGCAAAAATGCCCAAAAAACGGGTGGGCTATAGCCTTGGGGGGAGGGGCTGGCCACCTTCGTCCGCCGGACTCGGAATGGGGCGAGACTTTGCGAGCACCCTCCGTGTGCCAAAAATAGGCCACGGGCACAGCCACTTCCAAAAATAAGCCCCCGAAGGTCCCGTCCCCAAGTTCGTCCACCGCAAAAATGCCAAATAAACGGGTGGGCTATAGCCTTGGGGGGAGGGGCTGGCCAACTTCGTCCACCGGACTCGGAATGGGGCGAGACTTTACGAGCGCCCTCCGTGTGCCAAACATAGGCTACGGGCACAGTCGCGCCCAAAAATAAGCCCCCGAAGGTCCCGTCCCCAAGTTCGTCCGCCGCAAAAATGCCCAAAAAACGGGTGGGCTATAGACTTGGGGGGAGGGGCTGGCCAACTTCGTCCGCCGGACTCGGAATGGGGCGAGACATTGCGACCACCCTCCGTGTGCCAAAAATAGGCCTCGGGCACCGTCGCACCCAAAAATAAGCCCCCAAAGGTCCCGTCCCCAAGTTCGTCCGCCGCAAAAATGCCCAAAAAACGGGTGGGCTATAGCCTTGGGGGGAGGGGCTGGCCCACTTCGCCCGCCGGACTCGGAATGGGGCGAGACTTTGCTAGCGCCCTCCGTGTGCCAAAAATAGGCCGCGGGCAGAGCCGCGCCCAAAGATGAGCCCCCGAAGGTCCCGTCCCCAAGTTCGTCCGCCGCAAAAATGCCCACAAAACGGGTGGGCTATAGCCTTGGGGGGAGGGGCTGGCCAACTTCGTCCGCCGGAGTCGGAATGGGGCGAGACTTTGCGAGCCCGCTCCGTGTGCCAAAAATAGGCCGCAGGCACAGCCGCACCCAAAAATAAGTCCCCGAAGGTCCCGTCCCCAAGTTCGTCCGCCGCAAAAATGCCCAAAAAACGGGTGGGCTATACCCTTGGGGGGAGGGGCTGGGCAACTTCGTCCGCCGGACTCGGAATGGGGCGAGACTTTGCGAGTGCCCTCCATTTGCCAAAAATAGGCCTTGGGCACAGCCACACCCAAAAATAAGCCCCCGAAGGTCCCGGTCCCAAGTTCGTCCGCCGCAAAAATGCCCAAAAAACGGGTGGGCTATAGCCTTGGGGGGAGGGGCTGGCCCACTTCGCCCGCCGGACTCGGAATGGGGCGAGACTTTGCGAGCGCCCTCCGTATGCCAAAAATAGGATGCGGGCACAGCCGCACCCAAAAATAAGTCCCCGAAGGTCCCGTCCCCAAGTTCGTCCGCCGCAAAAATACCCAAAAGACGGGTGGGCTATAGCCTTGGGGGGAGGGGCTGGCCAACTTCGTCCGCCGGACTCGGAATGGGCGAGACTTTGAGATCGCCCTCCGTGTGCCAAAAATAGGCCGCTGGCACAGCCGCGCCCAAAAATAAGCCCCCGAAGGTCCCGTCCCCAAGTTCGTCCACCGCAAAAATGCCCAAAAATCGGGTGGCCTATAGCCTTGGGGGGAGGAGCTGGCCAACTTCGTCCGCCGGACTCGGAATGGGGCGAGACTTTGCGAGCGCCCTCCGTGTGCCAAAAATAGGACTCGGGGACAGCCGTACCCAAAAATAAGCCCCCGAAGGTCCCGTCCCCAAGTTCGTCCGCCACAAAAATGCCCAAAAAACGGGTGGGCTATAGCCTTGGGGGAAGGGGCTGGCCCACTTCGCCCGCCGGACTCGGAATGGGGCGAGACTTTGCGAGCGCACTCTGTGTGCCAAAAATAGGCCGCGGGCACAGCCGCACCCAAAAATAAGTCCCCGAAGGTCCCGTCCCCAAGTTTGTCCGCCGCAAAAATACCCAAAAGACGGGTGGGCTATAGCCTTGGGGGAGGGGCTGGCCAACTTCGTCCGCCGGACTCGAAATGGGGCGAGACTTTGCGAGCGCCCTCCTAGTGCCAAAAATAGGCCGCGGGCACAGCCGCGCCCAAAAATAAGCGCCCGAAGGATCCCGTCTCCAAGTTCGTCCGCCGCAAAAATGCCCAAAAAACGGGTGGGCTATAGGCTTGGGGGGAGGGGCTGGCCAAGTCCGTCCGCCGGACTCGGAATGGGGCGAGACTTTGCGAGCACCCACCGTGTGCCAAAAATAGGTCGCGGGCACAGCCGCACCTAAAAGTAAGACCCCGAAGGTCCCGTCCCCAAGTTTGTCCGCCGCAAAAATGCCCAAAAAACGGGTGGGCTATAGCCTTGGGGGGAGGGGCTGGCCAACTTCGTCCGCCGGATTCGGAATGGGGCGAGACTTTGCGAGCGCCCTCCATGTGCCAAAAATAGGCCGCGGGCACAGCCGCACCCAAAAAAAAGTGCCCGAAGGTACCGTCGCTAAGTTCGTCCGCCGCAGAAATGCCCAAAAGACGGGTGGGCTATAGCCTTGGGGGGAGGGGCCGGCCCACTTCGTCCGCCGGACTTGAATTGGGGCGAGACTTTGCGAGCGCCCTCCGTGTGCCAAAAACAGGCAGCGGGGGCAGCTGCATCCAAAAACAAGCGCCCGAAGGTCCCGTCCCTAAGTTCGTCCACCGCAAAAATGCCCAAAAAACGGGTGGGCTATAGCCTTGGGGGGAGGGGCCGGCCCACTTCGTCCGCCGGACTCGGAATGGGGCGAGACATTACAAGCACCCTCCGTGTGCCAAAAATAGGCCACGGGCACAGCCGCACCACAAAAAAAGCGCCCGAAGGTCCCGTCCCCAAGTTCGTCCGCCGCAAAAATGCCCAAAAAACGGGTGGGCTATAGCCTTGGGGGGAGGGGCTGGCGAATGGGGCGAGACTTTGCGAGCAACCTCCGTGTGCCAAAAATAGACTGCGGACACAGCCACACCCAAAAATAAGCGCCCGAAGGTCCCGTCCCCAAGTTCGTCCGCCGCAAAAATGCCCAAAAAACGGGTGGGCTATAGCATTGGGGGGAGGGGCTGGCCAAGTTTGTCCGCCGGACTCGGAATGGGGCGAGACTTTGCGAGCGCCCTCCGTGTGCCAAAAATAGGCCGCGGACGCAGCCGCGCCCAAAAATAAGCACCCGAAAGTCCCGTCCCCAAGTTCATCCGCCGCAAAAATGCCCAAAAAACGGGTGGGCTATAGCCTTGGGGGGAGGGACTGGCCAAGTTCGTCCGCAGGACTCGGAATGGGGCGAGACTTTACGAGCGCCCTCCGTGTGCCAAAAATAGGCCGCGGGCACAGCCGCACCCAAAAACAAGCGCCCGAAGGTCCCGTCCCTAAGTTCGTCCGCCGCAAAAATGCCCAAAAAATGGGTGGGCTATAGCCTTGGGAGGGGCCGCCCACTTTCCGCCGGACTCGGAATGGGGCGAGACATTACGAGCACCTCCGTGTGCCAAAATAGGCCACGGGCACAGCCGCACCACAAAACAAGCGCTCAAGGTCCCGCCCCAAGTTCGTCCGCCGCAAAATGCCCAAAACGGGTGGGCTATAGCATTGGGGGAGGGGCTGGCCAAGTTTGTCCGCCGGACTCGGAATGGGGCGAGACTTTGCGACCGCCATCCGTGTGCCAAAAATAGCGCGGGCGCAGCCGCCCAAAAATAAGCACCCGAAAGTCCTGGCCCAAGTTCGTCCGCCGCAAAATGCCTAAAAACGGGTGGGCTATAGCCTTGGGGAGTGGATCTGGCTGCCTGTCCGCAGGACTCGAATGGGGCGAGATTTCGCAGCACCTCCGTGTGCCAAAATAGGCCACGGGCACAGCCGTACCCAAAAACAAGCGCCCGAAGGTCCCGTCCCTAAGTTCGTCCGCCGCAAAAATGCCCAAAAAACGGGTGGGCTATAGCCTTGGGGGGAAGGGCTGGCCAACTTCGTCCGCCGGACTCGAAATGGGGCGAGACTTTGCGAGCGCCCTCCGTGTACCAAAAATAGTCCGCCGGCACAGCCGTGTCCAAAAATAAGCGCCCGAAGGTCCCGTCCCCACGTTCGTCCGCCGCAAAAATGCCCAAAAAACGGGTGGGCTATAGCCTTGGGGGGAGGGGCTGGCCAACATCGTCCGCCGGACTCGAAATGGGGCGAGACTTTGCGAGCGCCCTCCGTGTACCAAAAATAGTCCGCGGGCACAGCCGTGTCCAAAAATAAGCGCCCGAAGGTCCCGTCCCCACGTTCCTCCGCCGCAAAAATGCCCAAAAAACGGGTGGGCTATAGCCTTGGGGGGAGGGGCTGGCCAACTTCGTCCGCCGGACTCGAAATGGGGCGAGACTTTGCGAGCGCCCTCCGTGTACCAAAAATAGTTCACGGACACAGCCATGTCCAAAAATAAGCGCCCGAAGGTCCTGTCCCCACGTTCGTCCGCCGCAAAAATGCCCAAAAAACGGGTGGGCTATAGCCTTGGGGGGAGCGGCTGGCCAACTTCGTCCGCCGGACTCGGAATGGGGCGAGACTCTGCGCGCGCCCTCCGTGTGCCAAAAATAGTCCGCCGGCACAGCCGTGTCCAAAAATAAGCACCCGAAGGTCCCGTCCCCAAGTTCGTCCGCCGCAAAAATGCCCAAAAAACGGGTGGGCTATAGCCTTGGGGGGAGGGGCTGGCCAACTTCGTCCAACGGACTCGGAATGGGGCGAGACTTTGCGAGCGCCCTCCGTGTGCCAAAACTAAGCCACGGGCACAGCCGCGCTCAAAAATAAGCTCCCGAAGGTCCCGTTCCCAAGTTCGTCCGCCTCAAAAATGCCCAAAAGACGGGTGGGCTATAGCCTTGGGGGGAGGGGCTGGCCAACTTCGTCCGCCGGACTTGGAATGGGGCGAGACATTGCGAGCGCCCTCTGTGTACCAAAAATAGGCCGCGGTCACAGCCGTGTCCAAAAATATTCCCCCGAAGGTCCCGTCCCCAAGTTCGTCCGCCGCAAAATGCCCAAAACGGGTGGGCTATAGCCTTGGGGAGGGGCTGGCCAACTTCTGTCCGCCAGACTTGGAATGGGGCGAGACGCGCAGCGCCCGTGTGCCAGGTCAGCGGGCACAGCCGCGCCCAAAAATAAGCCCCCTAAGGTCCCGTCCCCAAGTTCGTCCGCCGCAAAATGCACAAAAACGGGTGGGCTATAGCCTTGGGGGAGGGGCTGCCCAACTCGTCCGCCGGACTCGGAATGGGGCGAGACTTTGCGAGTGCCTCTGTTTGCCAAAATAGGCCAGCAGGGCACAGCCGCGCCCAAAACAAGTGCTCAAGGTCCCCCCAAGTTCGTCCGCCGCAAAAATGCCCAAAAAACGGGTGGGCTATAGCCTTGGTTGGAGGGGCTAGCCAACTTCGTCCGCCGGACTCGGAATGGGGAGAGACTTTACGAGCACCCTCCGTGTGCCAAAAATAGGCTTCGGGCACAACCGCGCCCGAAGGTCCCGTCCCCAAGTTTGTCCGCCGCAAAAATGCCCAAAAAACGGGTGGGCTATAGCCTTGGGGGGAGGGGCTGGCCAACTTCGTCCGCCGGACTCGGAATGGGGCGAGACTCTGCGCGCGCCCTCCGTGTGCCAAAAATAGTCCGCCGGCACAGCCGTGTCCAAAAATAAGCACCCGAAGGTCCCGTCCCCAAGTTCGTCCGCCGCAAAAATGCCCAAAAAACGGGTGGGCTATAGCCTTGGGGGGAGGGGCTGGCCAACTTCGTCCAACGGACTCGGAATGGGGCGAGACTTTGCGAGCGCCCTCCGTGTGCCAAAAATAAGCCACGGGCACAGCCGCGCTCAAAAATAAGCTCCCGAAGGTCCCGTTCCCAAGTTCGTCCGCCTCAAAAATGCCCAAAAGACGGGTGGGCTATAGCCTTGGGGGGAGGGGCTGGCCAACTTCGTCCGCCGGACTTGGAATGGGGCGAGACATTGCGAGCGCCCTCTGTGTGCCAAAAATAGGCCGCGGGCACAGCCGTGTCCAAAAATATGCCCCCGAAGGTCCCGTCCCCAAGTTCGTCCGCCGCAAAAATGCCCAAAAAACGGGTGGGCTATAGCCTTGGGGGGAGGGGCTGGCCAACTTCGTCCGCCAGACTTGGAATGGGGCGAGACGTTGCGAGCGCCCTTCGTGTGCCAAAAATAGGCCGCGGGCACAGCCGCGCCCAAAAATAAGCCCCCTAAGGTCCCGTCCCCAAGTTCGTCCGCCGCAAAAATGCACAAAAAACGGGTGGGCTATAGCCTTGGGGGGAGGGGCTGCCCAACTTCGTCCGCCGGACTCGGAATGGGGCGAGACTTTGCGAGTGCCCTCTGTTTGCCAAAAATAGGCCGCGGGCACAGCCGCGCCCAAAAACAAGTGCCCGAAGGTCCCGTCCCCAAGTTCGTCCGCCGCAAAAATGCCCAAAAAACGGGTGGGCTATAGCCTTGGTTGGAGGGGCTAGCCAACTTCGTCCGCCGGACTCGGAATGGGGAGAGACTTTACGAGCACCCTCCGTGTGCCAAAAATAGGCTTCGGGCACAACCGCGCCCGAAGGTCCCGTCCCCAAGTTTGTCCGCCGCAAAAATGCCCAAAAAACGGGTGGGCTATAGCCTTGGGGGGAGGGGCTGGCCGACTTCGTCCGCCGGATTCGGAATGGGGCGAGACTTTGCGAGCACCCTCCGTGTGCCAAAAGTAGGCCGCGGGCACAGCCGCGCCCAAAAACAAGCGCCCGAAGGTCCCGTCCCCAAGTTAGTCTGCCGCAAAAATGCCCAAAAAAGGGGTGGGCTATAGCCTTGGGGGGAGGGGTTGGCCAACTTCGTCCACAGGACTCGGAATGGGGCGAGACTTTGCGAGCGCCCTCCGTGTGCCAAAAAAAAGCCGCGGGCACAGCCGTGCCAAAAAAAAGCACCTGAAGGTCCCTTCCCCAAGTTAGTCCGCCGCAAAAATGCACAAAGAACGGGTGGGCTATTGCCTAGGGGGGAGGGGCTGGCCAACTTCATCCGCCAGACTCGGAATGGGGCGAGACTATGCGAGAGCCCTCCTTGTGCTAAAAATAGCCCGTGGGCACACCCGTGCCCAAAAATAAGCGCCCGAAGGACCCGTCCCCAAGTTCGTCCGCCGCAAAAATGCCCAAAAAACGGGTGGGCTATTGCCTTGGGGGGAGGGGCTGCCCAACTTCGTCCGCCGGACTCGGAATGGGGCGAGACTTTGCGAGCACCCTCCGTTTTCCAAAAATAGGCCGCAGGCACAGCCGCGCCCAAAAACAAGTGCCCGAAGGTCCCGTCCCCAAGTTCGTCCGCCGTAAAATGCCTAAAATCGGGGCTATAGCCAGGGGAGGGGCTGGCCAACTTCGTCCGCCGGACTCGGAATGGGGCGAGACTTTACGAACGCCCTCCGAGTTCCAAAAATAGCCCACGGGCATAGCCGCGGCCAAAAATAAGCACCCGAAGGTCCGGTCCCCAAGTTAGTCCGCAGCAAAAAATGCCCAAAAAACGGGTGGGCTATAGCCTTGGGGGGAGGGGCTGGCCCACTTCCGCCTGCCTCTGAATGGGGCGAGACTTTGCGAGCGCCCTCCTTGTGCCAAAGCTCGCGGGCACACCCGCGCCCAAAAATAAGCGCCCGAAGGACCTGGCCCCAAGTTCGTCCACGCAAAATGCCCAAAAACGGGTGGGCTATTGCCTTGGGGGAGGGGGCTGCCCAACTTCGTCCGGACTCGGAATGGGGCGAGACTTCAGTGCCCTCTGTTTGCCAAAATAGGCTGGGGGCACAGCGCGCCCAAAAACAAGTGCCCGAAGGTCCCGTCCCCAAGTTCGTCCCGCCGCAAAATGCCTAAAAACGGGTGGGCTATAGCCTTGGTTGGAGGGGCTAGCCAACTCGTCCGCCGGACTCCGGAATGGGAGAGACTTTACGAGCACCTCCGTGTGCTGGGCCAGGCTTCTGGGCACAACCGGGCCCGAAGGTCCCGTCCCCAAGTTTGTCCGCCGCAAAAATGCCCAAAAAACGGGTGGGCTATAGCCTTGGGGGGAGGGGCTGGCCAACTTCGTCCGCCGGATTCGGAATGGGGCGAGACTTTGCAGCACCCTCCGTGTGCCAAAATTAGCCGGGCACAGCCGCGCCCAAAACAAGCGCCCGAAGGTCCCGCCTCCCAAGTTAGTCTGCCGCAAAAATGCCCAAAAACGGGTGGGCTATAGCCTTGGGGAGGGGTTGGCCAACTTGTCCACAGTGACTCGAATGGGGCGAGACTTTGCAGCGCCTCCGTGTGCCAAAAATAGGCCATGGACACAGCCGCGCCCAAAAATAAGCGCCCGAAGGTCCCGTCCCCAAGTTCGTCCGCCGCAAAAATGCCCAAAAAACAGGTGGGCTATAGCCTTGGGGGGAGGGGCTGGCCAACATCGTCCGCCGGACTCGGAATGGGGCGAGACTTTACGAACGCCCTCCGAGTCCCAAAAATAGCCCACGGGCACAGCCGCGCCCAAAAATAAGCGCCCAAAGGTCCCGTCCCCAAGTTCGTCCGCCGCAAAAATACCCAAAAAACGGGTGGGCTATAGCCTTGGGGGGAGGGGCTGGCCAACTTCGTCCGCCGGACTCGTAATGGGGCGAGACATTGCGAGCACCCTCCGTGTGCCAAAAAAAAGCCGCGGGCACAGCCGTGCCAAAAAAAAGCACCTGAAGGTCCCTTCCCCAAGTTAGTCCGCCGCAAAAATGCACAAAGAACGGGTGGGCTATAGCCTAGGGGGGAGGGGCTGGCCAACTTCGTCCGCCAGACTCGGAATGGGGCGAGACTTTGCGAGAGCCCTCCTTGTGCCAAAAATAGCCCGTGGGCACACCCGCGCCCAAAAATAAGCGCCCGAAGGACCCGTCCCCAAGTTCGACCGCCGCAAAAATGCCCAAAAAACGGGTGGGCTATTGCCTTGGGGGAAGGGGCTGCCCAACTTCGTCCGCCGGACTCGGAATGGGGCGAGACTTTGCGAGCGCCCTCCGTTTTCCAAAAATAGGCCGTGGGCACAGCCGCGCCCAAAAACAAGTGCCCGAAGGTCCCGTCCCCAAGTTCGTCCGCCGCAAAAATGCCCAAAAAACGGGTGGGCTATAGCCTAGGGGGGAGGGGCTGGCCCACTTCGTCCGCCGGACTCGGAATGGGGCGAGACTTTACAAACGGCCTCCGAGTTCCAAAAATAGCCCACGGGCATAGCCGCGCCCAAAAATAAGCGCCCAAAGGTCCCGTCCCCAAGTTCGTCCGCCGCAAAAATACCCAAAAAACAGGTGGGCTATAGCCTTGGGGGGAGGGGCTGGCCAACATCGTCCGCCGGACTCGGAATGGGGCGAGACTTTACGAACGCCCTCCGAGTCCCAAAAATAGCCCACGGGCACAGCCGCGCCCAAAAATAAGCGCCCAAAGGTCCCGTCCCCAAGTTCGTCCGCCGCAAAAATACCCAAAAAACGGGTGGGCTATAGCCTTGGGGGGAGGGGCTGGCCAACTTCGTCCGCCGGACTCGGAATGGGGCGAGACATTGCGAGCACCCTCCGTGTGCCAAAAAAAAGCCGCGGGCACAGCCGTGCCAAAAAAAAGCACCTGAAGGTCCCTTCCCCAAGTTAGTCCGCCGCAAAAATGCACAAAGAACGGGTGGGCTATAGCCTAGGGGGGAGGGGCTGGCCAACTTCGTCCGCCAGACTCGGAATGGGGCGAGACTTTGCGAGAGCCCTCCTTGTGCCAAAAATAGCCCGTGGGCACACCCGCGCCCAAAAATAAGCGCCCGAAGGACCCGTCCCCAAGTTCGTCCGCCGCAAAAATGCCCAAAAAACGGGTGGGCTATTGCCTTGGGGGAAGGGGCTGCCCAACTTCGTCCGCCGGACTCGGAATGGGGCGAGACTTTGCGAGCGCCCTCCGTTTTCCAAAAATAGGCCGTGGGCACAGCCGCGCCCAAAAACAAGTGCCCGAAGGTCCCGTCCCCAAGTTCGTCCGCCGCAAAAATGCCCAAAAAACGGGTGGGCTATAGCCTAGGGGGGAGGGGCTGGCCCACTTCGTCCGCCGGACTCGGAATGGGGCGAGACTTTACAAACGGCCTCCGAGTTCCAAAAATAGCCCACGGGCATAGCCGCGCCCAAAAATAAGCACCCGAAGGTTCCGTCCCCTAAGCAATCCGCCGCAAAATGCCTAAAACGGGTGGGCTATAGCCTTGGGGGAGGGGCTGGCCAACCGGCCCCGCCTCGGACTCGGAATGGGGCGAGACTTTGCGAGCGCCTCCGTGCTGGGGCCAAATAGGCTGCGGCCACAGCCGCACCCAAAAAAAAGCGCCCGAAGGTCCCGTCCCCAAGTTAGTCCGCCGCAAAAATGCCCAAAAAACGGGTGGGCTATTGCCTTGGGGGGAGGGGCCGCCCAACTTCGTCCGCCGGACACGGAATGGGGCGAGAATTTGCGAGCGCCCTCCGTTTTCCAAAAATAGGCCGCGGGCACAGCCGCGCCCAAAAACAAGTGCCCGAAGGTCCCGTCCCCAAGTTCGTCCGCCGCAAAAATGCCCAAAAAACTGAGGGGCTATAGCCTAGGGGGGAGGGGCTGGCCAACTTCGTCCGCCGGACTCGGAATGGGGCGAGACTTTGCGAGCGCCCTCCTTGTGCCAAAAATAGCCCGCAGGCACACCCGCGCCCAAAAATAAGGGCCCGAAGGACCCGTCCCCAAGTTCGTCCGCCGCAAAAATGCCCAAAAAACGGGTGGGCTATTGCCTTGGGGGGAGGGGCTGCCCAACTTCGTCCGCCGGACTCGGAATGGGGCGAGACTTTGCGAGCGCCCTCCGTTTGCCAAAAATAGGCCGCGGGCACAGCCGCGGACAAAAACAAGTGCCCGAAGGTCCCGTCCCCAAGTTCGTCCGCCGCAAAAATGCCCAAAAAACTGGGGGGCTATAGCCTAGGGGGGAGGGGCTGGCCAACTTCGTCCGCCGGACTCGGAATGGGGCGAGACTTTACGAACGCCCTCCGAGTTCCAAAAATAGCCCACGGGCATACCCGCGCCCAAAAATAAGCACCCGAAGGTCCCGTCCCCAAGTTAGTCCGCAGCAAAAATGCCCAAAAAACGGGTGGGCTATAGCCTTGGGGGGAGGGGCTTGCCAACTTCGTCCGCCGGACTCGGAATGGGGCGAGACTTTACGAGAGCCCTCCTTGTGCCAATAAAATCCCACGGGCACACCCGCACCCAAAAATAAGCGCCCGAAGGACCCGTCCCCAAGTTCGTCCGCCGCAAAAATGCCCAAAAAACGGGTGGGCTATTGCCTTGGGGGGAGGGGCCGCCCAACTTCGTCCGCCGGACTCGGAATGGGGCGAGACTTTGCGAGCGCCCTCCGTTTTCCAAAAATAGCCCACGGGCATAGCCGCGCCCAAAAATAAGCACCCGAAGGTTCCGTCCCCAAGTTAGTCCGCCGCAAAAATGCCCAAAAAACGGGTGGGCTATAGCCTAGGGGGGAGGGGCTGGCCAACTTCGTCCGCCCGACTCGGAATGGGACGAGACTTTGCGAGCGCCTCCGTGGTGCTGGGACAGGCCGCGGGCACAGCCGCGCCCAAAAAAAGCGCCCGAAGGTCCCGTCCCCTAGTCCGCCGCAAAATGCCCAAAAACGGGTGGGCTATAGCCTAGGGGGAGGGGGCTGGCCAACTCGTCCGCCCGACTGGAATGGGACGAGACTTTGCGAGCGCCTCCGTGTGCCACAGGCATGACAAAGCCGCACCCAAAAATAAGCGCCCGAAGCTCCCGTCCCCAAGTTCGTCCGCCGCAAAAATGCACAAAAAACGGGTGGGCTACAGCCTTGGGGGGAGGGGCTGCGCAACTTCGTCCGCCCGACTCGGAATGGGACGAGACTTTGCGAGCGCCCTCCGTGTGCCAAAAATAGGCCGCGGACAAAGCCGCACCCAAAAATAAGCGCCCGAAGCTCCCGTCCCCAAGTTCGTCCGCCGCAAAAATGCACAAAAAACGGGTGGGCTACAGCCTTGGGGGGAGGGTCTGGCCAACTTCGTCCGCCGGACACGGAATGGGGCGAGAATTTGCGAGCGCCATCCGTGTGCCAAAAATTTGCCGCGGGTACAGCCGAACCCAAAAATAAGCGCCCGAAGGTCCCGTCCCCAAGTTCATCCGCCGTAAAAATGCCCAAAAAACGGGTGGGCTATAGCCTTGGGGGGGGGGCTGGCCCACTTCCTCCGCCGGACTCAGAATGGGACGAGACTTTGCGAGCGCCCTCCCTGTGACAAAAATAGCCCGCGTTGACAGCCGTGCCCAAAAATAAGCTCCCTAAGGTCCCATCCCCAAGTTCGTCCGCCGCAAAAATGCCCAAAAAACGGGTGGGCTGTACCCTTGGGGGGAGGGGCTGGCCCACTTCGTCCGCCGGACTCAGAATGGGGCGAGACTTTGCGAGTGCCCTCCGTGTGCCAAAAATAGGCCGTGGGCACAGCCGCGGCCAAAAATAAGCGCCCGAAGGTCCCGTCCCCAAGTTTGTCCGTCGCAAAAATGCCCAAAAAACGGGTGGGCTATTGCCTTGGGGGGAGGGGCTGGCCCACTTCGTCCGCCGGACTCGGAATGGGGCGACACTTTGCGAGTGCCCTCCGTGTGCCAAAAATAGGCCGTGGGCACAGCCGCGGCCAAAAACAAGCGCCCGAATGTCCCGTCCCCAAGTTCGTCCGCCATAAAAATCCCCAAAAAACGGGTGGGCTATAGCCTTGGGGGGAGGGGCTGGCCCACTTCGTCCGCTGGACTCGGAATGGGGCGAGACTTTCCGAACGCCCTACGTGTGCCAAAAATAAGCCACGGGCACAGCCGCGCCCAAAAACAAGCGCCGAAGGTCCCGTCCCCAAGTTCGTCCGCCGCAAAAATACCCAAAAACCGGGTGGGTTATAGCCTTGGGGGGAGGGGCTGGCCAACTTCGTCCGCCGGACTCGGAATGGGGCGAGAATTTGCGAGCGCCATCCGTGTGCCAAAAATTGGCCGCGGGTACAGCCGGGCCCAAAAATAGGCGCCCGAAGGTCCCGTCCCCAAGTTCGTCCGCCGCAAAAATGCCCAAAAAACGGGTGGGCTATAGCCTTGGGGGGAGGGGCTGGCCGACTTCGTCCGCCGGACTCGGAATGGGACGAGACTTTGCGAGCGCCCTCTGTGTACCAAAAATAGGCTGCCGGCACAGCTGCGTCCAAAAAAAAGCTCCCGAAGGTCCCGTCCCCATGTTCGTCCACCGTAAAAATGCCCAAAAAACGGGTGGGCTATAGCCTTGGGGGGAGGGGCTGCCCAACTTCGTCCGCCGTACTCGGAATGGGGCAAGACTTTGTGAGCACCCTCCGTGTGCCAAAAATAGGCCGCGGGCACAGCCGCGCCCAAAAACAAGCCCCCGAAGGTCCCATCCCCAAGTTCGTCCGCCGCAAAAATCCCCAAAAAACGGGTGGGCTATAGCCTTGGGGGGAGGGGCTGGCCAACTTCGTCCGCCGGACTCGGAATGGGCGAGACTTGCGAGCACCCTCCGTGTGCCAAAATAGGCTACGGTCACTGCCGCACTAAAAACAAGCACCTGAAGCTGTCCCGTCCCCAAGTTCGTCCAACGCAAAATGCCCAAAAACGGCTGCGCTATAGCCTTGGGGGAGGGGCTGGCCAACTTCTGGTCCCGCCGACTCCGGAATAGGCCGAGACTTTGCGAGGGCCCTCCGTGTGCCAAAAATAGGCCGCGGGCACAGCCGCGCAAAAAAACAAGCGCCCGAAGGTCCCGTCCCCATGTTCGTCCACCGTAAAAATGCCCAAAAAACGGGTGGGCTATAGCCTTGGGGGGAGGGGCTGGCCCACTTCGTCCGCCAGACTCGGAATGGGGCGAGACTTTGCGAGCGCCCTACGTGTGCCAAAAATAAACCACGGGCACAGCCGCGCCAAAAAACAAGCGCCCGAAGGTCCCGTCCCCAAGTTCGTCCACCGCAAAAATGCCCAAAAAACGGGTGGGCTATAGCCTTTGGGGGAGGGGCTTGCCAACTTCATCCTCCGGACTCGGAATGGGGAGAGACTTTGCGAGGGCCTTCCGTGTGCTTCAATTACGACGCGGGCACAGCCGCGCCCAAAAACCAGCCCCCGAAGGTCCCGTCCCCAAGTTCGTCCCCCGCAAAAATGCCCAAAAAACGGGTGGGCTATAGCCTTGGGGGGAGGGGCTGGCCAACTTCGTCCGCCGGATTCGGAATGGGGCAAGACTCTGCGAGCACCCTCCGTGTGCCAAAAATAGGCCTCGGACACAGCCGCACCCAAAACAAGCGCTCAAGGTCCCGTCCCCCATGTTCGTCCACCGTAAAATGCCCAAAACGGGTGGGCTATAGCCTTGGGGGAGGGGCTGGCCCACTCCCTGTCCGCCAGACTCGGAATGGGGCGAGCGAGTGCCCTCCGTGTGGCAAAATAGGGTCATGGCACAGCCGCTCCCAAAAACAAGCGCCCGGGTCCTGTCCCACAAGTTCGTCCGCCGCAAAATGCTCAAAACGGGTGGGCTATAGCCTTGGGGGAGGGGCTGGCTGTTGTCCGCTGACTCGGAATGGGGCGAGACTTTGCGAGCGCCCTACGTGTGCCAAAATAAACCACGGGCACAGCCGCGCCAAAAACAAGCGCCCGAAGGTCCCGCCCCCAAGTTCGTCCCACCGCAAAATGCCCAAAACGGTGGGCTATAGCCTTTGGGGGAGGGGCTTGCCAACTTCATCCTCCGGACTCGGAATGGGGAGAGACTTTGCGAGCGCCCTCCGTGTGCCAAAAATAGTCCGCGGGCACAGCCGCGCCCAAAAACAAGCTCCCGAAGGTCCCGTCCCCAAGTTCGTCCGCCGCAAAAATGCCCAAAAAACGGGTGGGCTATAGCCTTGGGGGGAGGGGCTGGCCAACTTCGTCCGCCGGATTCGGAATGGGGCAAGACTCTGCGAGCACCCTCCGTGTGCCAAAAATAGGCCTCGGACACAGCCGCACCCAAAAACAAGCGCTCGAAGGTCCCGTCCCCATGTTCGTCCACCGTAAAAATGCCCAAAAAACGGGTGGGCTATAGCCTTGGGGGGAGGGGCTGGCCCACTTCGTCCGCCAGACTCGGAATGGGGCGAAACTTTGTGAGCGCCCTCCGTGTGCCAAAAATAGGCCGCGGGCACAGCCGCGTCCAAAAATAAGTGCCCGAAGGTCCCGTCCCCAAGTTCGTCTGCCGCAAAATTGGCCAAAAAATGGGTGGGCTATAGCCTTGGGGGGAGGGGCTGGCCAACTTCGACCGCCGGACTCGGAATGGGGCGAGACTTTGCAAACGCCCACCGTGTACAAAAAATAGGCCACGGGCACAGCCGCGCCCAAAAATAAGCACCCGAAGGTCCCGTCCCCAAGTTCGTCCGCCGCAAAAATGCCCAAAAAACGGGTGGGCTATAGCCTTGGGGGGAGGGGCTGGCCAACTTCGTCCGCCGGATTCGGAATAGGCCGAGACTTTGCAAGCGCCTCCGACATAGGCCGGGCACAGCCGCGCCCAAAAATAAGGGCCCGAAGGTCCCGTCCCCAAGTTCGTCCAACGAAAAAATGCCCAAAAAACGGGTGGGCTATAGACTTGGGGGGAGGGGTGGGCTATAGCCTTGGGGGGAGGGGCTGGCCAACTTCGTCCGCCGGTCTCGGAATGCGGCGAGACTTTCCGAGCGCCCTCCGTGTGCAAAAAATGGGCCGCGTGCACAGCCGCGCCCAAAAATAAGCCCCCGAAGGTCCCGTCCCCATGTTCGTCCACCGTAAAAATGCCCAAAAAACGGGTGGGCTATAGCCTTGGGGGGAGGGGCTGCCCAACTTCGTCCGCCGTACTCGGAATGGGACGAGAATTTGCGAGCGCCCTCCGTGTGCCAAAAGTAGGCCGTGGGCACAGCCGCGCCCAAAAACAAGCCCCCGAAGGTCCCATCCCCAAGTTCGTCCGCCGCAAAAATCCCCAAAAAACGGGTGGGCTATAGCCTTGGGGGGAGGGGCTGGCCCACTTCATCCGCCGGACTCGGAATGGGGCGAGACTTTGCGAACGCCCTACGTGTGCCAAAAATAAGCCACGGTCACAGCCGCGCCCAAAAACAAGCGCCCGAAGGTACCGTCCCCAAGTTCGTCCGCCGCAAAAATACCCAAAAAACGGGTGGGTTATAGCCTTGGGGGGAGCGGCTGGCCAACTTCGTCCGCCGGACTCGGAATGGGGCGAGAATTTGCGAGCGCCATCCGTGTGCCAAAAATTAGCCGCGGGTACAGCCGCGCCCAAAAATAAGCGCCCAAAGGTCCCGTCCCCAAGTTCGTCCGCCGCAAAAATGCCCAAAAAACGGGTGGGCTATAGCCTTGGGGGGAGGGGCTGGACGACTTCGTCCGCCGGATTCGGAATGGGACGAGACTTTGTGAGCGCCCTCCGTGTACCAAAAATAGGCCGCGGGCACAGCCGTGCCCAAAAACAAGCGCCCGAAGGTCCCGTCCCCATGTTCGTCCACCGTAAAAATGCCCAAAAAACGGGTGGGCTATAGCCTTGGGGAGAGGGGCTGCCCAACTTCGTCCGCCGGACTCGGAATGGGGCGAGACTTTGTGAGCACCCTCCGTGTGCCAAAAGTAGAATGCTGGCACAGCCGTGCCCAAAAACAAGTGCCCGAAGGTCCCGTCCCCAAGTTCGTCCACCGCAAAAATGCCCAAAAAACGGGTGGGCTATAGCCTTGGGGGGAGGGGCTGGCCAACTTCGTCCGCCGGACTCGGAATGGGGCGAGACTTTGCGAGCACCCTCCATGTGCTAAAAATAGGCTGTGGTCACAGCCACGCCCAAAAACAAGCGCCCGAAGGTCCCGTCCCCAAGTTCGTCCGCCGCAAAAATGCTCAAAAAACGGGTGGGCTATAGCCTTGGGGGGAGGGGCTGGCCAACTTCGTCCGCCGGACTCGGAATGGGGCAAGACTTTGTGAGCACCCTCCGTGTGCCAAAAATAGGCCGCGGGCACAGCCGCGCCCAAAAACAAGCGTCCGAAGGTCCCGTCCCATAGTACGTCCGCCGCAAAATGCCTAAAACGGTGGGCTATAGCCTTGGGGGGAGGGGCTGGCCAACTTCGTCCGCCGGACTCGGAATGGGGCGAGACTTTGCGAGCACCCTCCGTGTGCCAAAAATAGGCTACGGTCACTGCCGCACTCAAAAACAACCCCCCATGGTCCCGTCCCCAAGTTCGTCCGCCGCAAAAATGCCCAAAAAACGGCTGCGCTATAGCCTTGGGGGGAGGGGCTGGCCAACTTCGTCCGCCGGACTCGGAATAGGCCGAGACTTTGCGAGGGCCCTCCGTGTGCCAAAAATAGGCCGCGGGCACAGCCGCGCAAAAAAACAAGCGCCCGAAGGTCCCGTCCCCATGTTCGTCCACCGTAAAAATGCCCAAAAAACGGGTGGGCTATAGCCTTGGGGGGAGGGGCTGGCCCACTTCGTCCGCCAGACTCGGAATGGGGCGAGACTTTGCGAGCGCCCTACGTGTGCCAAAAATAAACCACGGGCACAGCCGCGCCAAAAAACAAGCGCCCGAAGGTCCCGTCCCCAAGTTCGTCCACCGCAAAAATGCCCAAAAAACGGGTGGGCTATAGCCTTTGGGGGAGGGGCTTGCCAACTTCATCCTCCGGACTCGGAATGGGGAGAGACTTTGCGAGCGCCCTCCGTGTGCCAAAAATAGTCCGCGGGCACAGCCGCGCCCAAAAACAAGCTCCCGAAGGTCCCGTCCCCAAGTTCGTCCGCCGCAAAAATGCCCAAAAAACGGGTGGGCTATAGCCTTGGGGGGAGGGGCTGGCCAACTTCGTCCGCCGGATTCGGAATGGGGCTAGACTCTGCGAGCACCCTCCGTGTGCCAAAAATAGGCCTCGGACACAGCCGTACCCAAAACAAGCGCCGAAGGTCCCGCCCCATGTTCGTCCACCGTAAAAATGCCCAAAAAACGGGTGGGCTATAGCCTTGGGGGGAGGGGCTGGCCCACTTCGTCCGCCAGACTCGGAATGGGGCGAGCGAGTGCCCTCCGTGTGGCAAAAATAGGCCGCGGGCACAGCCGCTCCCAAAAACAAGCGCCCGAAGGTCCTGTCCCCAAGTTTGTCCGCCGCAAAAATGCTCAAAAAACGGGTGGGCTATAGCCTTGGGGGGAGGGGCTGCCCAACTTCATCCGCCAGACTCGTAATGGGGCGAGACTTTGCGAGCGCCCTACGTGTGCCAAAAATAAACCACGGGCACAGCCGCGCCAAAAAACAAGCGCCCGAAGGTCCCGTCCCCAAGTTCGTCCACCGCAAAAATGCCCAAAAAACGGGTGGGCTATAGCCTTTGGGGGAGGGGCTTGCCAACTTCATCCTCCGGACTCGGAATGGGGAGAGACTTTGCGAGCGCCCTCCGTGTGCCAAAAATAGGCCGCGGGCACAGCCGCGCCCAAAAACAAGCGTCCGAAGGTCCCGTCCCATAGTACGTCCGCCGCAAAAATGCCCAAAAAACGGGTGGGCTATAGCCTTGGGGGGAGGGGCTGGCCAACTTCGTCCGCCGGACTCGGAATGGGGCGAGACTTTGCGAGCACCCTCCGTGTGCCAAAAATAGGCTACGGTCACTGCCGCACTAAAAAACAAGCACCCGAAGGTCCCGTCCCCAAGTTCGTCCGCCGCAAAAATGCCCAAAAAACGGCTGCGCTATAGCCTTGGGGGGAGGGGCTGGCCAACTTCGTCCGCCGGACTCGGAATAGGCCGAGACTTTGCGAGGGCCCTCCGTGTGCCAAAAATAGGCCGCGGGCACAGCCGCGCAAAAAAACAAGCGCCCGAAGGTCCCGTCCCCATGTTCGTCCACCGTAAAAATGCCCAAAAACGGGTGGGCTATAGCCTTGGGGAGGGGCTGGCCCACTTCCCGCCAGACTCGAATGCGAGATTTGCGAGCGCCCCACGTGTGCCAAAAATAAACCACGGGCACAGCTGCGCCAAAAACAAGCGCCCGAAGGTCCCGTCCCCCAAGTTCGGTCCACCGCAAAAATGCCCAAAAACGGGTGGGCTATAGCCTTTGGGGAGGGGCTTGCCAACTTCATCCTCCGGACTCGGAATGGGAGAGACTGCAGCGCCCGTGTGCTAAATAGTCCGCGGGCACAGCCGCGCCCAAAACAAGCTCCCGAAGGTCCTGGCCCCCAAGTTCGTCCCGCCGCAAAATGCCCAAAACGGGTGGGCTATAGCCTGGGGGGAGGGGCTGGCCAACTTCGTCCGCCGGATTCGGAATGGGGCAAGACTCTGCGAGCACCCTCCGTGTGCCAAAAATAGGCCTCGGACACAGCCGCACCCAAAAACAAGCGCTCGAAGGTCCCGTCCCCATGTTCGTCCACCGTAAAAATGCCCAAAAAACGGGTGGGCTATAGCCTTGGGGGGAGGGGCTGGCCCACTTCGTCCGCCAGACTCGGAATGGGGCGAGCGAGTGCCCTCCGTGTGGCAAAAATAGGCCGCGGGCACAGCCGCTCCCAAAAACAAGCGCCCGAAGGTCCTGTCCCCAAGTTTGTCCGCCGCAAAAATGCTCAAAAAACGGGTGGGCTATAGCCTTGGGGGGAGGGGCTGCCCAACTTCGTCCGCCAGACTCGTAATGGGGCGAGACTTTGCGAGCGCCCTACGTGTGCCAAAAATAAACCACGGGCACAGCCGCGCCAAAAAACAAGCGCCCGAAGGTCCCGTCCCCAAGTTCGTCCACCGCAAAAATGCCCAAAAAACGGGTGGGCTATAGCCTTTGGGGGAGGGGCTTGCCAACTTCATCCTCCGGACTCGGAATGGGGAGAGACTTTGCGAGCGCCCTCCGTGTGCCAAAAATAGGCCGCGGGCACAGCCGCGCCCAAAAACAAGCTCCCGAAGGTCCCGTCCCCAAGTTCGTCCGCCGCAAAAATGCCCAAAAAACGGGTGGGCTATAGCCTTGGGGGGAGGGGCTGGCCAACTTCGTCCGCCGGATTCGGAATGGGGCAAGACTCTGCGAGCACCCTCCGTGTGCCAAAAATAGGCCTCGGACACAGCCGCACCCAAAAACAAGCGCTCGAAGGTCCCGTCCCCATGTTCGTCCACCGTAAAAATGCCCAAAAAACGGGTGGGCTATAGCCTTGGGGGGAGGGGCTGGCCCACTTCGTCCGCCAGACTCGGAATGGGGCGAGCGAGTGCCCTCCGTGTGGCAAAAATAGGCCGCGGGCACAGCCGCTCCCAAAAACAAGCGCCCGAAGGTCCTGTCCCCAAGTTCGTCCGCCGCAAAAATGCTCAAAAAACGGGTGGGCTATAGCCTTGGGGGGAGGGGCTGGCCAAGTTCGTCCGCCGGACTCGGAATGGGGCGAGACTTTGCGAGCGCCCTACGTGTGCCAAAAATAAACCACGGGCACAGCCGCGCCAAAAAACAAGCGCCCGAAGGTCCCGTCCCCAAGTTCGTCCACCGCAAAAATGCCCAAAAAACGGGTGGGCTATAGCCTTTGGGGGAGGGGCTTGCCAACTTCATCCTCCGGACTCGGAATGGGGAGAGACTTTGCGAGCGCCCTCCGTGTGCCAAAAATAGGCCGCGGGCACAGCCGCGCCCAAAAACAAGCTCCCGAAGGTCCCGTCCCCAAGTTCGTCCGCCGCAAAAATGCCCAAAAAACGGGTGGGCTATAGCCTTGGGGGGAGGGGCTGGCCAACTTCGTCCGCCGGATTCGGAATGGGGCAAGACTCTGCGAGCACCCTCCGTGTGCCAAAAATAGGCCTCGGACACAGCCGCACCCAAAAACAAGCGCTCGAAGGTCCCGTCCCCATGTTCGTCCACCGTAAAATGCCCAAAAACGGTGGGCTATAGCCTTGGGGGAGGGGCTGGCCCACTCTGTCCGCCAGACTGAATGGGGCGAAACTTTGTGAGCGCCTCCGTGTGTTAAAATAGGCCGCGGCCCCAGCCGCGTCCAAAAATAAGTGCCCGAAGGTCCCGTCCCCAAGTTCGTCTGCCGCAAAATTGGCCAAAAAATGGGTGGGCTATAGCCTTGGGGGGAGGGGCTGGCCAACTTCGACCGCCGGACTCGGAATGGGGCGAGACTTTGCAAACGCCCTCCGTGTACAAAAAATAGGCCGCGGGCACAGCCGTGCCCAAAAATAAGCACCCGAAGGTCCCGTCCCCAAGTTCGTCCGCCGCAAAAATGCCCAAAAAACGGGTGGGCTATAGCCTTGGGGGGAGGGGCTGGCCAACTTCGTCCGCCGGACTCGGAATAGGGCGAGACTTTGCAAGCGCCCTCCGTTTACAAAAAATAGGCCGCGGGCACAGCCGCGCCCAAAAATAAGCGCCCGAAGGTCCCGTCCCCAAGTTCGTCCACCGCAAAAATGCCCAAAAAACGGGTGGGCTATAGACTTGGGGGGAGGGGTGGGCTATAGCCTTGGGGGGAGGGGCTGGCCAACTTCGTCCGCCGGTCTCGGAATGCGGCGAGACTTTCCGAGCGCCCTCCGTGTGCCAAAAATAGGCCCCGGGCACTGCCACACCCAAAAATATGCCCCTGAAGGTCCCGTCCCCAAGTTCGTCCTCCGCAAAAATGCCCAAAAAACAGGTGGGCTATAGCCTTGGGGGGAGGGGCTGGCCAACTTCGTCCGCCGGACTCGGAATGGGGTGAGACTTTTCGAGCGCCCTCCGTGTGCAAAAAATGGGCCGCGTGCACAGCCGCGCCCAAAAATAAGCCCCCGAAGGTCCCGTCCCCAAGTTCGTCCGCCGCAAAATTGCCCAAAAAACGGGTGGGCTATAGCCTTGGGGGGAGGGGATGGCCAACTTCGTCCGCCAGACTCGGAATGGGGCGTGACTTTGCGAGAACCCTCCGTGTGCCAAAAATAGGCGGTGGGCACAACCGCGCCCAAAAATAAGCCCCCGAAGGTCCCGTCCCCAAGTTCGTCCGCCGAAAAAAAGCCCAAAAAATGGGTGGGCTATAGCCTTGGGGGGAGGGGCGGGCCAACTTCGTCCGCCGGACTCGGAATAGGGTGAGACTCTCCGAGCGCCCTCCATGTGCAAAAAATAGGCCACGGGCGAAGCCGCGCCCAATAATAAGCCCCCGAATTTCCCGTCCCCAAGTTCGTCCGCCGCAAAAATGCCCAAAAAACGGGTGGGCTATAGCCTTGGGGGAGGGATGGCCAACTTCGCCCACTGACTCGGAATGGGGCGTGACTTTGCGAGAACCCTCCGTGTGCCAAAAATAGGCGGTGGGCACAACCGCGCTAAAAAATAAGCCCCCGAAGGTCCTGTCCCCAAGTTTGTCCGCAGCAAAAATGCCCAAAAAATGGGTGGGCTATAGCCTTGGGGGGAGGGGCGGGCCCACTTCGTCCGCCGGACTCGGAATGGGGTGAGACTCTCTGAGCGCCCTCCGTGTGCCAAAAATAGGCCGCGGGCACAGCCGCGCCCAAAAATAAGCCCCCGAAGGTCCCGTCCCCAAGTTCGTCCGCCGCAAAAATGCCCAAAAAACGGGTGGGCTATAGCCTTGGGGGGAGGGGCTGGCCAAGTTCGTCCGCCGGACTTGGAATGGGGCGAGACTATGCGAGCGCCCTCCGTGTGCCAAAAATAGGCCACGGGCACAGTCGCACCCAAAAATAAGCCCCCGAAGGTCCCGTCCCCAAGTTCATCCGCCGCAAAAATGCCCAAAAAACGGGTGGGCTATAGCCTTGGGGGGAGGGGCTGGCCAACTTCGTCCGCCGGACTCGGAATGGGGCGAGACTTTGCGAGCGCCCTCCGTGTGCCAAAAATAGGCCGCGGGAACAGCCGCGCCCAAAAATAAGCCCCCGAAGGTCCCGTCCCCAAGTTCGTCCGCCGCAAAAATGCCCAAAAATGGGTGGGCTATAGCCTTGGGGGGAGGGGCTGGCCAACTTCGTCCGCCGGACTCGGAATGGGGCGAGACTTTGCGAGCACACTCCGTGTGCCAAAAATAGGCCACTGCACAGCTACGCCCAAAAATAAGCCCCCGAAAGTCTCATCCCCAAGTTCGTCCGCCGCAAAAATGCCCAAAAAACGGGTGGGCTATAGCCTTGGGGGGAGGGGCTGGCCAAGGACGTCCGCCGGAGTCGGAATGGGGCGAGAGTATGCTAGCGCACTCCGTGTGCTAAAATAGGCCGCGGCACAGCCGCACCCAAATATAAGCCCCGAAGGTCCTGGCCCCAAGTTCATCCGCCGCAAAATGCCTAAAAACGGGTGGGCTATAGCCTTGGGGGGATGGGCTGGCCAAGTTCGTCCGCCGGACTCGGAATGGGGCGAGACTATGCGAGCGCCCTCCGTGTGCCAAAAATAGGCCGCGCGCACAGCCGCACCCAAAAATAAGATACCGAAGGTCACGTCCCCAAGTTCTTCCGCCGCAAAAATGCCCAAAAAACGGGCGGGCTATAGCCTTGGGGGGAGGGGCTGGCCAACTTCGTCCGCCGGACTCGGAATGGGGCGAGACTTTGCGAGCGCCCTCTGTGTGCCAAAAATAGGCCACAAGAACAGCCGCGCCCAAAAATAAGCCCCCGAAGGTCCCGTCCCCAAGTTCGTCCGCCGCAAAAATGCCCAGAAAACGGGTGGGCTATAGCCTTGGGGGGAGGGGCTGGCCAAGTTCGTCCGCCGTACTCGGAATGGGGCGAGACTATGCGAGCATCCTCCATGTGCCAAAAATAGGCCTCGGGCGCAGCCGTGCCCAAAAATAAGCCCCCGAAGGTCCCCTCCCCAAGTTCATCCGCCGCAAAAATGCCCAAAAAACGGGTGGGCTATAGCCTTGGGGGGAGGGGCTGGCCAACTTCGTCCGCCGGACTCGGAATGCGGCGAGACTTTGCGAGCGCCCTCCGTGTGCCAAAAATAGGCTGCGGGCACTACCGCATCCAAAAATATGCCCCCGAAGGTCCCGTCCCCAAGTTCGTCCGCCGCAAAAATGCCCAAAAAACGGGTGGGCTATAGCCTTGGGGGGAGGGGCTGGCCAACTTAGTCCGCCGGAGTCGGAATGGGGCGAGACTTTTCGAGCGCCCTCCGTGTGCCAAAAATAGGCCGCGGGTACAGCCGCGCCCAAACATAAGCCCCCGAAGGTCCCGTCCCCAAGTTCGTCCGCCGCAAAAATGCCCAAAAATCGGGTGTGCTATAGCCTTGGGGGGGGGGGCTGACCAACTTCGTCCGCCGCACTCGGAATGGGGCGAGACATTACGAGTGCCCTCCGTGTGCCAAAAATAGGCCGCGGGCCCAGCCGCGCCCAAAAATCAGGCCCCGAAGGTCCCGTCCCGAAGTTCGTCCGCCGCAAAAATGCCCAAAAAATGGGTGGGCTATAGCCTTGGGGGGAGGGGATGGCCCACTTCGTCCGCCAGACTCGGAATGGGACGAGACTTTACGAGCGCCCTCCATGTGCCAAAAATAGGCCTCTGGCACAGCCGCGCCCAAAAATAAGCCCCCGAAGGTCCCGTCCCCAAGTTCGTCCGCCGTAAAAATGCCCAAAAAACGGGTGGGCTATAGCCTTGGGGGGAGGGGATTGCCCACTTCGTCCGCCAGATTCGGAATGGGGCGAGACTTTTCGAGCGCCCTCCGAGTGCCAAAAATAGGCTGCGGGCACAGCTGTGCCCAAAAATAAGCCCCCGAAGGTCCCGTCCCCAAGTTCGTCCGCCGCAAAAATGCCCAAAAAACGGGTGGGCTATAGCCTTGGGGGGAGGGGCTGGCCAACTTCGTCCGCCGTACTCGGAATGGGGCGAGACTTTACGAGTGCCCTCCATGTGCCAAAAATAGGCCTCGGGCGCAGCCGTGCCCAAAAATAAGCCCCCGAAGGTCCCGTCCCCAAGTTCCTCCGCCGCAAAATTGCCCAAAAAACGGGTGGGCAATAGCCTTGGGGGGAGGGGCTGGCCCACTTCGTCCGCCAGACTCGGAATGGGACGAGACTTTACGAGCGCCCTCCATGTGCCAAAAATAGGCCTCAGGCGCAGCCGTGCCCAAAAATAAGCCCCCGAAGGCCCCGTCCCCAAGTTCCTCCGCCGAAAAATTGCCCAAAAAACGGGTGGGCTATAGCCTTGGGGGAGGGGACGGCCAACTTCGTCCGCCAGACTCGGAATGGGGCGAGACTTTTCGAGCGCCCTCCGTGTGCCAAAAATAGGCCGCGGACTCAGCCGCGCCCAAAAATAACCGCCCGAAGTTCCCGTCCCCAAGTTCGTCCGCCGCAAAAATGGCCAAAAAACGGGTGGGCTATAGCCTTGGGGGGAGGGGCTGGCCAACTTCGTCCGCCGGACTCGGAATGGGGCGAGACTTTACAAGTACCCTCCGTGTGCCAAAACTAGGCCGCGGGCACAGCCGTACCCAAAAACATGCGCCCGAAGGTCCCGTCCCCAAGTTCGTCCGCCGCAAAAATGCCCAAAAAACGGGTGGGCCATAGCCTTGGGGGGAGGGGCTGGCCAACTTCGTCCGCCGGACTCGGAATGGGGCGAGACTTTGCGAGCGCCCTCCGTGTGCCAAAACTAGGCCACGGGCACAGCCACGTCCAAAAATAAGTGCCCGAAGGTCCCGTCCCCAAGTTCGTCAGCCGCAAAATTGGCCAAAAAACGGGTGGGCTATAGCCTTGGGGGGAGGGGCTGGCCAACTTCGACAGCCGGACTCGCAATGGGGCGAGACTTTGCAAGCGCCCTCCGTGTGCAAAAAATAGGCCGCGGGCACAGCCGTGCCCGAAAATAAGCACCCGAAGGTCCCGTCCCCAAGTTCGTCCACCGCAAAAATGCCCAAAAAACGGGTGGGCTATAGCCTTGGGGGGAGGGGCTGGCCAACTTCGTCCGCCGGACTCGGAATGGGGCGAGACTTTGCAAGTGCCCTCCGTGTGCCAAAAATAGGCCGCGGGTACAGCCGCGTCCAAAAATAAGCCCCCGAAGGTCCCGTCCCCAAGTTCGTCCGCCGCAAAAATGCCCAAAAAACGGGTGGGCTATAGCCTTGGGGGGAGGGGCTGGCCAACTTCGTCCGCCAGACTCGGAATGCGGCGAGACTTTGCGAGCGCCCTCCGTGTGCCAAAAATAGGCTGCGGACACTGCCGTACCCAAAAATATGCCCCCGAAGGTCCCGTCCCCAAGTTCGTCCGCCGCAAAAATGCCCAAAAAACGGGTGGGCTATAGCCTTGGGGGAGGGGACGGCCAACTTCGTCCGCCAGACTCGGAATGGGGCGAGACTTTTTGAGCGCCCTCCGTGTACCAAAAATAGGCCGTGGACTCAGCCGCGCCCAAAAATAACCGCCCGAAGTTCCCGTCCCCAAGTTCGTCCGCCGCAAAAATGGCCAAAAAACGGGTGGGCTATAGCCTTGGGGGGAGGGGCTGGCCAACTTCGTCCGCCGGACTCGGAATGGGGCGAGACTTTACAAGCACCCTCCGTGTGCCAAAACTAGGCCGCGGGCACAGCCATACCCAAAAACATGCACCCGAAGGTCCCGTCCCCAAGTTCGTCCGCCGCAAAAATGCCCAAAAAACGGGTGGGCTATAGCCTTGGGGGGAGGAGCTGGCCAACTTCGTCCGCCGGACTCGGAATGGGGCGAGACTTTGCGAGCGCCCTCCGTGTGCCAAAACTAGGCCACGGGCACAGCCGCGTCCAAAAATAAGTGCCCGAAGGTCCCGTCCCCAAGTTCGTCAGCCGCAAATTTGGCCAAAAAACGGGTGGGCTATAGCCTTGGGGGGAGGGGCTGGCCAACTTCGACAGCCGGACTCGGAATGGGGCGAGACTATGCGAGCGCCCTCCGTGTGACAAATATAGGCCACGGGCACAGCCGCACCCAAAAATAAGCCCCTGAAGGTCCCCTCCCCAAGTTCAACCGCCGCAAAAATGCCCAAAAAACGGGTGGGCTATAGCCTTGGGGGGATGGGCTGGCCAACTTCGTCCGCCGGACTCGGAATGGGGCGAAACTTTGTTAGCGCCCTCCGTGTGCCAAAAATAGGCCGCGGGCACAGCCGCGCCCAAAAATAAGTGCCCGAAGGTCCCGTCCCCAAGTTCGTCCGCCGCAAAATTGGCCAAAAAACGGGTGGGCTATAGCCTTGGGGGGAGGGGCTGGCCAACTTCGACCGCCGGACTCGGAATGGGGCGAGACTTTACAAGCGCCCTCCGTGTGCAAAAAATAGGCCGCGGGCACAGCCGCGCCCAAAAATAAGCACCCAAAGGTCCCGTCCCCAAGTTCGTCCACCGCAAAAATGCCCAAAAAACGGGTGGGCTATAGCCTTGGGGGGAGGGGCTGGCCAACTTCGTCCACCGGACTCGGAATGGGGCGAGACTTTGCAAGTGCCCTCCGTGTGCCAAAAATAGGCCGTGGGTACAGCCGCGCCCAAAAATAAGCCCCCAAAGGTCCCGTCCCCAAGTTCGTCCGCCGCAAAAATGCCCAAAAAACGGGTGGGCTATAGCCTTGGGGGGAGGGGCTGGTCAACTTCGTCCGCCGGACTCGGAATGGGGCGAGACTTTACAAGCACCCTCCGTGTGCCAAAACTAGGCCGCGGGCACAGCCATACCCAAAAACATGCACCCGAAGGTCCCGTCCCCAAGTTCGTCCGCCGCAAAAATGCCCAAAACGGTGGGCTATAGCCTTGGGGAGGGGGCTGGCCAACTTCGTCCGCCGGACTCGGAATGGGGCGAGACTTTGCGAGCGCCCTCCGTGTGCCAAAACTAGGCCACGGGCACAGCCGCGTCCAAAAATAAGTGCCCGAAGGTCCCGTCCCCAAGTTCGTCAGCCGCAAATTTGGCCAAAAAACGGGTGGGCTATAGCCTTGGGGGGAGGGGCTGGCCAACTTCGACAGCCGGACTCGGAATGGGGCGAGACTATGCGAGCACCCTCCGTGTGACAAATATAGGCCACGGGCACAGCCGCACCCAAAAATAAGCCCCTGAAGGTCCTCTCCCAAGTTCAACCGCCGCAAAATGCCCAAAAACGGGTGGGCTATAGCCTTGGGGATGGGCTGGCCAACTCGTCCGCCGGACTCGGAATGGGCGAAACTTTGTTAGCGCTCCGTGTGCCAGGCAGCGCGGCACAGCCGCGCCCAAAAATAAGTGCCCGAAGGTCCCCTCCCAAGTTCGTCCGCCGCAAAATTGGCCAAAAACGGGTGGGCTATAGCCTTGGGGGAGGGGCTGGCCAACTCGACCGCCGGACCTCGGAATGGGGCGAGACTTTACAAGCGCCTCCGTGTGCAAAATAGGCCGCGGCACAGCCGCGCCCAAAAATAAGCACCCAAAGGTCCCGTCCCCAAGTTCGCCCACCGCAAAATGCCTAAAACGGGTGGGCTATAGCCTTGGGGGAGGGGCTGGCCAACTTCGGCCCACCGGACTCGGAATGGGGCGAGACTTTGCAAGTGCCCTCCGTGGTGCTGCAAAAATAGGCCGTGGGTACAGCCGGCCCAAAATAAGCCCCAAAGGTCCCGTCCCCAAGTTCGTCCGCCGCAAAATGCCTAAAAACGGGTGGGCTATAGCCTTGGGGGAGGGGCTGGTCAACTGTCCGCCGGACTCGGAATGCGGCGAGACTTTGCGAACGCCTCCGTGCCAAAATAGGCTGCGACAATGCCGTACCCAAAAATATGCCCCGAAGGTCCCGTCCCCAAGTTCGACCGCCGCAAAATGCCTAAAAACGGGTGGGCTATAGCCTGGGGGAGGGCTGACCAACTTCGTCCGCCTCGGACTCGGAATGGGGCGAGACGTTACGAGCGCCCTCCGTGTGCCAAAAATAGACCGCAGGCACAGCGGCGCCCAAAAATAAGCCCCCGAAGGTCCCGTCCCCAAGTTCGTCCGCCGCAAAAATGCCCAAAAAACGGGTGGGCTATAGCCTTGGGGGGAGGGGCTGACCAACTTCGTCCGCCGGACTCGGAATGGGGCGAGACATTACGAGCGCCCTCCGTGTGCCAAAAATAGACTGCAGGCACAGCCGCGCCCAAAAATAAGCCCCCGAATTTCCCGTCCCCAAGTTCGTCCGCCGCAAAAATTCCCAAAAAACGGGTGGGCTATAGCCTTGGGGGGATGGGCTGGCCAACTTCGTCCGCCGGACTCGGAATGCGGCAAGACTTTTTGAGCACCCTCCATGTGCCAAAAATAGGCAACGGGCACAGCCGCGCCCAAAAATAATCCCCCGAAGGTCCCGTCCCCATGTTCGTCCGCCGCAAAAATGCCCAAAAAACGGGTGGGCTATAGCCTTGGGGGGAGGGGCTCGCCAACTTCGTCCGCCGGACTCGGAATGGGGTGAGACTTTCCAAGCACCCTCCGTGTGCCAAAAATAGGCCGCGGGCACATCCGCCCCCAAAAATAAGAGCCCGAAGGTCCCGTCCCCAAGTTCGTCCGCCGCAAAAATGCCCAAAAAACGGGTGGGCTATAGCCTTGGGGGGAGGGGCTGGCCAAGTTCGTCCGCCGGACTCGGAATGGGGCGATAACTATGCGAGTGCCCTCCATGTGCCAGAAATAGGCTGCGGGCACAGCCGTACACAAAAATAAGCCCCCGAAGGTCCCGTCCCCAAGTTCATCCGCCGCAAAAATGCCCAAAAAACGGGTGGGCTATAGCCTTGGGGGGAGGGGCTGGCCAACTTCGTCCGCCGGACTCGGAATGGGGCGAGACTTTGCGAGCGCCCTCCGTGTGCGAAAAATAGGCCGTGGGAACAGCTGCGCCCAAAAATAAGCCCCCGAAGGTCCCGTCCCCAAGTTCGTCCTCCGCAAAAATGCCCAGAAAACGGGTGGGCTATAGCCTTGGGGGGAGGGGCTGGCCCACTTCGTCCGCCGGACTCGGAATGGGGCGAGACTATGCGAGCGCCCTCCGTGTGCCAAAAATAGGCCACGGGCACAGCCGCACCCAAAAATAAGCCCCCGAAGGTCCCCTTCCCAAGTTCATCCGCCGCAAAAATGCCCAAAAAACGGGTGGGCTATAGCCTTGGGGGGATGGGCTGGCCAAGTTTGTCCGCCGGACTCGGAATGGGGCGAGACTATACGAGCGCCCTCCGTGTGCCAAAAATAGGCCACGGACACAGCCGCACCCAAAAATAAGCCCCCGAAGGTCCCCTCCCCAAGTTCATCCGCCGCAAAAATGCCCAAAAAACGGGTGGGCTATAGCCTTGGGGGGAGGGGCTGGCCAACTTCGTCCGCCGGACTCGGAATGCGGCGAGACTTTGTGAGCACCCTCCGTGTGACAAAAATAGGCTGCGGACACTTCCGTACCCAAAAATACGCCCCCGAAGGTCCCGTCCCCAAGTTCGTCCGCCGCAAAAATGCCCAAAAAACGGGTGGGCTATAGCCTTGGGGGGAGGGGCTGGCCAACTTCGTCCGCCGTACTCGGAATGCGGCGAGACTTTTCGAGCGCCCTCCGTGTGCCAAAAATAGGCTGCGGGCACAGCCGCGCCCAAAAATAAGCCCCTGAAGGTCCCATCCCCAAGTTCATCCTCCGCAAAAATGCCCAGAAAACGGGTGGGCTATAGCCTTGGGGGGAGGGGCTGGCCAACTTCGTCCGCCGGACTCGGAATGGGGCGAGACTTTGCGAGCCTACTCCGTGTGCCAAAAATAGGCCACGGACACAGCCGCGCCCAAAAATAAGCCCCCGAAAGTCCCGTCCCCAAGTTCGTCCGCCGCAAAAATGCCCAAAAAACGGGTGGGCTATAGCCTTGGGGGGAGGGGCTGGCCAACTTCGTCCGCCGGACTCGGAATGGGGCGAGACTTTGCAAGCGCCCTCCGTGTGCCAAAAATAGGCCGCGGGTACAGCCGCGCCCAAAAATATGCCCCCGAAGGTCCCGTCCCCAAGTTCGTCCGCCGCAAAAATGCCCAAAAAACGGGTGGGCTATAGCCTTGGGGGGAGGGGCTGGCCAAGTTCGTCCGCCGGACTCGGAATGGGGCGAGACTATGTGAGCGCCCTCCGTGTGCCAAAAATAGGCCGCAGGCACAGCCGCAACCAAAAATAAGCCCCCGAAGGTCCCGTCCCCAAGTTCCTCCGCCGCAAAAATGCCCAAAAAACGGGTGGGCTATAGCCTTGGGGAGAGGATCTGGCCGACTTCGTCCGCCGGACTCGGAATGGGACGAGACTTTGCGAGCGCCCTCTGTGTGCCAAAAATAGGCCGCGGGAACAGCCGCGCCCAAAAATAAGCCCCCGAAGGTCCCGTCCCCAAGTTCGTCCGCCGCAAAAATACCCAGAAAACGGGTGGGCTATAGCCTTGGGGGGAGGGGCTGGCCAACTTCGACCTCCGGACTCGGAATGGGGCGAGACTTTGGGACCGCACTCCGTGTGCCAAAAATAGGCCACGGGTTACAGCCACGCCCAAAAATAAGCCCCCGAAAGTCCCGTCCCCAAGTTCGTCCGCCCCAAAAATGCCCAAAAAACGGGTGGGCTATACCTTGGGGGGAGGGGCTGGCCAAGTTCGTCCGCCGGACTCGGAATGGGGCGAGACTTTGCGAGAACCCTCCGTGTGCCAAAAATAGGCGGTGGGCACAACCGCGCTAAAAAATAAGCCCCCGAAGGTCCTGTCCCCAAGTTCGTCCGCCGCAAAAATGCCCAAAAAATGGGTGGGCTATAGCCTTGGGGGGAGGGGCGGGCCAACTTCGTACGCCGGACTCGGAATGGGGTGAGACTCTCCGAGCGCCCTCCGTGTGCCAAAAATAGGCCGCGGGCACAGCCGTACCCAAAAATAAGCCCCCGAAGGTCCCCTCCCCAAGTTCATCCGCCGCAAAAATGCCCAAAAAACGGGTGGGCTATAGCCTTGGGGGGATGGGCTTGCCAACTTCGTCCGCCGAACTCGGAATGGGGCAAGACTATGCGAGCGCCCTCCTTGTGCCAAAAATAGGCCGTAGGCACAGCCACACCCAAAAATAAGACCCCAAAGGTCACATCCCCAAGTTCTTCCGCCGCAAAAATGCCCAAAAAACGGGTGGGCTATAGCCTTGGGGGGAGGGGCTGGCCAAGTTCGTCCGCCGGACTCGGAATGGGGCGAGACTTTGCGAGCGCCCTCTGTGTGCCAAAAATAGGCCGCGGGAACAGCCACGCCCAAAAATAAGCCCCCGAAGTTCCCGTCCCCAAGTTCGTCCGCCGCAAAAATGCCCAGAAAACGGGTGGGCTATAGGCTTGGGGGGAGGGGCTGGCCAAGTTCGTCCGCCTGCCTCGGAATGGGGCGAGACTATGCGAGTGCCCTCCGTGTGCCAAAAATAGGCCGCGGGCACAGCCTCACCCAAAAATAAGCCCCCGAAGGTCCCGTCCCCAAGTTCATCCGCCGCAAAAATGCCCAAAAAACGGGTGGGCTATAGCCTTGGGGGGAGGGGCTGGCCAACTTCGTCCGCCGGTCTCGGAATACGGCGAGACTTTGCGAGCACCCTCCGTGTGCCAAAAATAGGCCCCGGGCACTGCCACACCCAAAAATATGCCCCCGAAGGTCCCGTCCCCAAGTTCGTCCTCCGCAAAAATGCCCAAAAAACAGGTGGGCTATAGCCTTGGGGGGAGGGGCTGGCCAACATCGTCCGCCGGACTCGGAATGGGGTGAGACTTTTCAAGTGCCCTCCGTGTGCCAAAAATGGGCCGCGTGCACAGCCGCGCCCAAAAATAAGCCCCCGAAGTTCCCGTCCCCAAGTTCGTCCGCCGCAAAATTGCCCAAAAAACGGGTGGGCTATAGCGTTGGGGGGAGGGGATGGCCAACTTCGTCCGCCGGACTCGGAATGGGGCGTGACTTTGCGAGAACCCTCCGTGTGCCAAAAATAGGCGGTGGGCACAACCGCGCCCAAAAATAAGCCCCCGAAGGTCCCGTCCCCAAGTTCGTCCGCCGCAAAAATGCCCAAAAAATGGGTGGGCTATAGCCTTGGGGGGAGGGGCGGGCCAACTTCGTCCGCCGGACACGGAATGGGGTGAGACTCTCCGAGCGCCCTCCATGTGCAAAAAATAGGCCACGGGCGAAGCCGCGCCCAATCATAAGCCCCCGAATTTCCCGTCCCCAAGTTCGTCCGCCGCAAAAATGCCCAAAAAACGGGTGGGCTATAGCCTTGGGGGGAGGGGATGGCCAACTTCGTCCACCGGACTCGGAATGGGGCGTGACTTTGCGAGAACCCTCCGTGTGCCAAAAATAGGCGGTGGGCACAACCGCGCTAAAAAATAAGCCCCCGAAGGTCCTGTCCCCAAGTTCGTCCGCCGCAAAAATGCCCAAAAAATGGGTGGGCTATAGCCTTGGGGGGAGGGGCGGGCCAACTTCGTACGCCGGACTCGGAATGGGGTGAGACTCTCCGAGCACCCTCCGTGTGCCAAAAATAGGCCGCGGGCATAGCCGCGCCCAATAATAAGCCCCCGAATTTCCCGTCCCCAAGTTCGTCCGCCGCAAAAATGCCCAAAAAACGGGTGGGCTATAGCCTTGGGGGAGGGGATGGCCAACTTCGTCCGCCGGACTCGGAATGGGGCGAGACTTTTCGAGCGCACTCCAAAGGCCAGCTGCGGAAACAGCCGCGCCTAAAAATAAGCCCCCGAAGGTCCCGTCCCAAAGTTCGTCCGCCGCAAAAATGACCAAAAAAGGGGTGGGCTATAGCCTTGGGGGGAGGGGCTGACAAACTTCGTCCGCAGGACTCGGAATGGGGCGAGACTTTACGAGCACCATCCGTGTGCTGGGCCGCATGGCACAGCCACGCCCAAAAATAAGCTCCCGAAGGTCCCGTCCCCAAGTTCGTCCGCCGCTAAAATGCCCAAAAAACGGGTGGGCTATAGCCTTGGGGGGAGGGGCTGACCAACTTCGTCCGCCGGACTCGGAATGGGGCGAGACATTACGAGCGCCCTCCGTGTGCCAAAAATAGCCCGAAGGCACAGCGGCACCCAAAAATAAGCCCCCGAAGGTCCCGTCCCCAAGTTCGTCCGCCGCTAAAATGCCCAAAAAACGGGTGGGCTATAGCCTTGGGGGGAAGGGCTGACAACCTTCGTCCGCCGGACTCGGAATGGGGCGAGACTTTACGAGCGCCCTCCGTGTGCCAAAAATAGGCCGCGGGCACAGCCGCGCCCAAAAATAAGCCCCCAAAGGTCCCGTCCCCAAGTTCGTCCGCCGTAAAAACTCCAAAAAAACCGGTGGGCTATAGCCTTGGGGGGAGGGGATGGCCGACTTCGTCCGCCAGACTCGGAATGGGACGAGACTTTCCGAACGCCCTCCGTGTGCCAAAAATAGGGTGCGGGCACAGCCGCACCCAAAAATAAGCCCCCGAAGGTCCCGTCCCCGAGTTCGTCCGCAGCAAAAATGCCCAAAAAACGGGTGGGCTATAGCCTTGGGGGGAGGGGTTCACCAACTTCGTCCGCCGGACTCGGAATGGGGTGAGACATTACGAGCGCCCTCCGTGTGCCAAAAATAGGCCGCAGGCACAGCGGCGCCCAAAAATAAGCCCCCGAAGGTCCCGTCCCCAAGTTCGTCCGCCGCTAAAATGCCCAAAAAACGGGTGGGCTATAGCCTTGGGGGGAGGGGTTGACCAACTTCGTCCGCCGGACTCGATATGGGGCGAGACATTACGAGCGCCCTCCGTGTGCCAAAAATAGGCCGCGGGCACAGCGGCGCCAAAAAATAAGCCCCCGAAGGTCCCGTCCCCAAGTTCGTCCGCCGCTAAAATGCCCAAAAAACGGGTGGGCTATAGCCTTGGGGGGAGGGGATGGCCAACTTCGTCCGCCGGACTCGGAATGGGGCGAGACTTTTCGAGCGCACTCCGTGTGCGAAAAATAGGCCGCGGAAACAGCCGCGCCTAAAAATAAGCCCCCGAAGGTCCCGTCCCAAAGTTCGTCCGCCGCAAAAATGACCAAAAAATGGGTGGGCTATAGCCTTGGGGGGAGGGGATGGCTAACTTCGTCCGCTGGACTCGGAATGGGGCGAGACTTTGCGAGCACCATCCGTGTGCCAAAAATAGGCCGCGGGCACAGTCGCGCCCAAAAATAAGCCCCCGAAGGTCCCGTCCCCAAGTTCGTCCGCCGCAAAAATGCCCAAAAAACGGGTGGGCTATAGCCTTGGGGGGAGGGGCTGACCAACTTCGTCCGCCGGACTCGGAATGGGGCGAGACATTACGAGCGCCCTCCGTGTGCCAAAAATAGCCCGAAGGCACAGCGGCACCCAAAAATAAGCCCCCGAAGGTCCCGCCCCCAAGTTCGTCCGCCGCTAAAATGCCCAAAAAACGGGTGGGCTATAGCCTTGGGGGGAGGGGCTGACCAACTTCGTCCGCCGGACTCGGAATGGGGCGAGACTTTACGAGCGCCCTCTGTGTGCCAAAAATAGGCCGCGGGCACAGCCGCGCCCAAAAATAAGCCCCCGAAGGTCCCGTCCCCAAGTTCGTCCGCCGTAAAAACTCCCAAAAAACGGGTGGGCTATAGCCTTGGGGGGAGGGGATGGCCGACTTCGTCCGCCAGACTCGGAATGGGACGAGACTTTGCGAACGCCCTCCGTGTGCCAAAAATAGGGTGCGGGCACAGCCGCACCCAAAAATAAGCCCCCGAAGGTCCCGTCCCCGAGTTCGTCCGCAGCAAAAATGCCCAAAAAACGGGTGGGCTATAGCCTTGGGGGGAGGGGTTGACCAACTTCGTCCGCCGGACTCGGAATGGGGTGAGACATTACGAGCGCCCTCCGTGTGCCAAAAATAGGGCGCAGGCACAGCGGCGCCCAAAAATAAGCCCCCGAAGGTCCCGTCCCCAAGTTCGTCCGCCGCTAAAATGCCCAAAAAACGGGTGGGCTATAGCCTTGGGGGGAGGGGTTGACCAACTTCGTCCGCCGGACTCGGAATGGGGCGAGACATTACGAGCGCCCTCCGTGTGCCAAAAATAGGCCGCGGGCACAGCGGCGCCAAAAAATAAGCCCCCGAAGGTCCCGTCCCCAAGTTCGTCCGCCGCTAAAATGCCCAAAAAACGGGTGGGCTATAGCCTTGGGGGGAGGGGATGGCCAACTTCGTCCGCCGGACTCGGAATGGGGCGAGACTTTTCGAGCGCCCTCCGTGTGCTAAAAATAGGCCGCGGAAACAGCCGCGCCTAAAAATAAGCCCCCGAAGGTCCCGTCCCAAAGTTCGTCCGCCGCTAAAATGACCAAAAAACGGGTGGGCTATAGCCTTGGGGGGAGGGGATGGCTAACTTCGTCCGCTGGACTCGGAATGGGGCGAGACTTTGCGAGCACCATCCGTGTGCCAAAAATAGGCCGTGGGCACAGTCGCGCCCAAAAATAAGCCCCCGAAGGTCCCGTCCCCAAGTTCGTCCGCCGCAAAAATGCCCAAAAAACGGGTGGGCTATAGCCTTGGGGGGAGGGGCTGACCAACTTCGTCCGCCGGACTCGGAATGGGGCGAGACATTACGAGCGCCCTCCGTGTGCCAAAAATAGCCCGAAGGCACAGCGGCACCCAAAAATAAGCCCCCGTTGGTTCCGTCCCCTCGTATGACCTCCGCTAAAATGCCCAAAAAACGGGTGGGCTATAGCCTTGGGGGGAGGGGCTGACCAACTTCGTCCGCCGGACTCGGTATGGGGCGAGACTTTACGTGCGCCGTATGTGTGCCTATATTAGGCCGCGGGCACAGCCGCGCCCAAAAATAAGCCCCCGAAGGTCCCGTCCCCAAGTTCGTCCACCGAAAAACTCCCAAAAAACGGGTGGGCTATAGCCTTGGGGGGAGGGGATGGCCGACTTCGTCCGGGCCAGACTCGGAATGGGACGAGACTTTGCGAACGCCTCCGTGTGTTGGGCCAGGGTGCGGCACAGCCGCACCCAAAAATAAGCCCCCGAAGGTCCCGTCCCCGAGTTCGTCCGCAGCAAAAATGCCCAAAAAACGGGTGGGCTATAGCCTTGGGGGGAGGGGTTGACCAACTTCGTCCGCCGGACTCGGAATGGGGTGAGACATTACGAGCGCCCTCCGTGTGCCAAAAATAGGGCGCAGGCACAGCGGCGCCCAAAAATAAGCCCCCGAAGGTCCCGTCCCCAAGTTCGTCCGCCGCTAAAATGCCCAAAAAACGGGTGGGCTATAGCCTTGGGGGGAGGGGATGGCCAACTTCGTCCGCCGGACTCAGAATGGGGCGAGACTTTGCGAGCGCCCTCCGTGTGCCAAAAATAGGCCGCGGAAACAGCCGCGCCTAAAAATAAGCCCCCGATGGTCCAGTCCCAAAGTTCGTCCGCCGCTAAAATGACCAAAAAACGGGTGGGCTATAGCCTTGGGGGGAGGGGCTGACCAACTTCGTCCGCCGGACTCGGAATGGGGCGAGACTTTACGAGCGCCCTCCGTGTGCCAAAAATAGGCCGCGGGCACAGCCACGCCCAAAAATAAGCCCCCGAAGGTCCCGTCCCCAAGTTCGTCCGCCGTAAAAACGCCCAAAAAACGGGTGGGCTATAGCCTTGGTGGGAGGGGCTGACCAACTTCGTCCGCCGGACTCGGAATGGGGCGAGACTTTACGAGCACCCTCCGTGTACAAAAAATAGGCCGTGGGCACAGCCACGCCCAAAAATAAGCCCCCGAAGGTCCCGTCCCCAAGTTTGTCCGCCGTAAAACGCCTAAAAACGGGTGGGCTATAGCCTTGGGGGAGGGGATGGCTAACTGTCCGCCGGACTCGGAATGGGGCGAGACTTTGCGAGCACCCTCCGTGTGCCAGTAGGCCGCGGGCACAGCCGCGCCCAAAAATAATTCCCCGAAGGTCCCGTCCCCAAGTTCGTCCGCCGCAAAAATGCCCAAAAAACGGGTGGGCTATAGCCTTTGGGGGGAGGGGCTGGCCGACTTCGTCCGCCAGACTCGGAATGGGGTGAGACTTTGCGAGCGCCCTCCGTGTGCCAAAAATAGGCCGCGGGCACAGCCGCGCCCAAAAATAAGACCCCGAAGGTCCCGTCCCCTAGTTCATCCGCCGCAAAAAATGCCCAAAACACGGGTGGGCTATAGCCTTGGGGGGAGGGGCTGGCCCACTTCGTCCGCCGTACTCGGAATGGGGCGAGACTTTACGAGCGCCCTCCGTGTGCCAAAAATAGGCCGCGGGCACAGCCGCGCCCAAAAATAAGCCCCCGAATGTCCCGTCCGCAAGTTCCTCCGCCGCAAAATTGCCCAAAAAACGGGTGGGCAATAGCCTTGGGGGGAGGGGACGGCCCACTTCGTCCGCCGAACTCGGAATGGGGCGAGACTTTGCGAGCACCCTCAGTTTGCCAAAAATAGTCCGCGGGCACAGCCGCATCCGAAAATAAGTCCCCGAAGGTCCCGTCCCCAAGTTCATCCGTCGCAAAAATGCCCAAAAAACGGGTGGGCTATAGCATTGGGGGGAAGGGCTGACCAACTTCATCCGCCGGACTCGGAATGGGGCGAGACTTTTCGAGCACCCTCCGTGTGCCAAAAATAGGCCGCGGGAACACCCGCGCCCAAAATAAGACCCCGAAGGTCCCGTCCCCAAGTTCGTCCGCCGCAAAAATGCCCAAAACACGGGTGGGCTATAGCCTTGGGGGGAGGGGATGGCCGACTTCGTCCGCCAGACTCGGAATGGGGTGAGACTTTGCGAGCGCCCTCCGTGTGCCAAAAATAGGCCGCGGGCACAACCGCGCCCAAAAATAAGACCCCGAAGGTCCCGTCCCCTAGTTCGTCCGCCGCAAAAATGCCCAAAACACGGGTGGGCTATAGCCTTGGGGGGAGGGGCTGGCCAACTTCGTCCGCCGTACTCGGAATGGGGCGAGACTTTACGAGCGCCCTCCGTGTGCCAAAAATAGGCCGCGGGCACAGCCGCGCCCAAAAATAAGCCCCCGAATGTCCCGTCCGCAAGTTCCTCCGCCGCAAAATTGCCCAAAAAACGGGTGGGCAATAGCCTTGGGGGGAGGGGACTGCCCACTTCGTCCGCCGAACTCGGAATGGGGCGAGACTTTGCGAGCACCCTCCGTTTGCCAAAAACAGGCCACGGGCACAGCCGCGTCCGAAAATAAGTCCCCGAAGGTCCCGTCCCCAAGTTCATCCGTCGCAAAAATGCCCAAAAAACGGGTGGGCTATAGCCTTGGGGGGAAGGGCTGACCAACTTCATCCGCCGGACTCGGAATGGGGCGAGACTTTTCGAGCGCCCTCTGTGTGCCAAAAATAGGCCGCGGGCACTGCTGCACCCAAAAATAAGCCCCCGAAGGTCCCGTCCCCAAGTTCGTCCGCCGCAAAAATGCCCAAAAAACGGGTGGGCTATAGCCTTGGGGGGAGGGGCTGGACAACTTTGTCCGCCGTACTCGGAATGTGGCGAGCCTTTATGAGCGCCCTCCGTGTGCCAAAAATAGGCCACGGGCACAGCGGCGCCCAAAAATAAGCCCCCGAAGGTCCCGTCCCCAAGTTCCACCGCCGCAAAATTGCCCAAAAAACGGGTGGGCTATAGCCTTGGGGGAGGGGACGGCCAACTTCGTCCGCCAGACTCGGAATGGGGCGACACTTTTCGAGCGCCCTCCGTGTACCAAAAATAGGCCGCGGGCACAGCCGCGCCCAAAAATAAGCCCCCGAATGTCCCGTCCCCAATTTCCTCCGCCGCAAAATTGCCCAAAAAACGGGTGGGCTATAGCCTTGGGGGAGGGGACGGCCCACTTCGTCCGCCAGACTCGGAATGGGGCGAGACTTTTCGAGCGCCCTCCGTGTGCCAAAAATAGGCCGCGGGCACAGCCGCGCCAAAAAATAAGCCCCCGAAGTTCCCGTCCCCAAGTTCGTCCGCCGCAAAAATGCCCAAAAAACGGTTGGGCTATAGCCTTGGGGGGAGGGGATGGCCAACTTCGTCCGCCGGACTCGGAGTGGGGCGAGACTTTGCGAGCGCCCTCCGTGTGCCAAAAATAGGCCGTGGGCACAGCCGTACCCAAAAATAAGCCCCCGAAGGTCCAGTCCCCAAGTTCGTCCTCCGCAAAAATGCCCAAAAAACGGGTGGGCTATAGCCTTGGGGGGAGGGGCTGGCCCACATCGTCTGCCGGACTCGGAATGGGGCGAAACTTTACGAGCGCCCTCGATGTGCCAAACATAGGCTGCGGGCACGGCCGCGCCCAAAAATAAGCCCCCGGAGATCCCGTCCCCAAGTTCGTCCGCCGCAAAAATGCCCAAAAAACGGGTGGGCTATAGCCTTGGGGGGAGGGGATGGCCAGCTTCGTCCGCCGAACTCGGAATGGGGCTAGACTTTGCGAGCACCCTCCGTGTACCAAAAATAGGCCACGGGCACAGCCATGCCAAATATAAGCCTCCGAAGGTCCCGTCCCCAAGTTCGTCCGCCGCAAAAATGCCCAAAAAACGGGTGGGCTATAGCCTTGGGGGGAGGGGATGGCCAACTTCGCCCGCCGGACTCGGAATGGGGCGAGACTTTGCGAGCACCCTCCGTGTGCCAAAAATAGGCCGCGAGCACAGCCGCGCCCAAAAATAAGCCCCCGAAAGTCCCTTCCCCAAGTTCGTCCGCCGCAAAAATGCCCAAAAAAGGGTGGGCTATAGCCTTGCGGGGAGGGGCGGGCCAACTTCGTCCGCCGGACTCGGAATGGGGCGAGACTTTCCGAGCGCCCTCCGTGTGCCAAAAATAGGCCGTGGACACAGCCGCGCCCAAAAATAAGCCCCCGAAGGTCCCGTCCCCAAGTTCGTCCGCCGCAAAAATGCCCAAAAAATGGGTGGGATATAGCCTTGGGGGGAGGGGCTGGCCAACTTCGTCCGCCGGACTCGGAATGGTGCGAGACTTTGCGAGCGCCCTCTGTGTGCCAAAAATAGGCCGCTTGCACAGCCGCGCCCAAAAATAAGCCCCCGAAAGTCCCGTCCCCAAGTTCGTCCGCCGCAAAAATGCCCAAAAAACGGGTGGGCTATAGCCTTGCGGGGAGGGACTGGCCAACTTCGTCCGCCGGACTCGGAATGGGGGGAGACATTGCGACCGCCCTCCGTGTGCCAAAAATAGGCCGCGGCCACAGCCGCACCCAAAAATAAGCCCCCGAAGGTCCTATCCACAAGTTCGTCCGCCGCAAAAATGAGCAAAAAAGGGGTGGGCTATAGCCTTGGGGGGAGGGGATGGCCCACTTCGTCCGCCGGACTCGGAATGAGGCGAGACTTTGCGAGCACCCTCCGTGTGCCAAATATAGGCCGGGGGCACAGCGGCTCCCAAAAATAAGCCCCCGAAGGTCCCATCCCCAACTTCGTCCGCCGCAAAAATGCCCAAAAAACGGGTGGGCTATAGCCTTGGGGGGAGGGGCTGGCCGACCTCGTCCGCCGGACTAGGAATGGGGCGAGACTTTACGAGCGCACTCCGTGTGCCAAAAATAGTCCGCGGACACAGCCGCGCCCAAAAACAAGTGCCCAAAGGTCCAGTCCCCAAGTTCGTCCGCCGCAAAAATGCCCAAAAAACGGGTGGGCTATAGGCTTGGGGGGAGGGGCTGGCCAACTTCGTCCGCCGGACTCGGAATGGGGCGAGACTTTGTGAGCGCCCTCCTTGTGCCAAAAATACCCCGCGGCCACAGCCGCGCACAAAAACAAGTGCCTGAAGGTCCCGTCCCCAAGTTCGTCCGCCGCAAAAATGCCCAAAAAAGGGTGGGCTATAGGCTTGGGGGGAGGGGCTGGCCAACTTCGTCCGCCGGACTCGGAATGGGGCGAGACTTTTCGAGCGCCCTCTGTGTGCCAAAAATAGGCCGCGGGCACTGCTGCACCCAAAAATAAGCCCCCGAAGGTCCCGTCCCCAAGTTCGTCCGCCGCAAAAATGCCCAAAAAACGGGTGGGCTATAGCCTTGGGGGGAAGGGCTGACCAACTTCATCCGCCGGACTCGGAATGGGGCGAGACTTTCGAGCGCCCTCTGTGTGCCAAAATAGTCATGGCACTGCTGCACCCAAAAATAAGCCCCGAAGGTCCCGTCCCCAAGTTCGTCCGCCGCAAAATGCCTAAAAACGGGTGGGCTATAGCCTTGGGGGAGGGGCTGACAACTTTGTCCGCCGTACTCGAATGTGGCGAGCCTTATGAGCGCCTCCGTGTGCCAAAATAGGCCACGGGCACAGCGGCGCCCAAAAATAAGCCCCCGAAGGTCCCGTCCCCAAGTTCCACCGCCGCAAAATTGCCCAAAAAACGGGTGGGCTATAGCCTTGGGGGGAGGGGCTGGCCAACTTCATCCGCCGGACTCGGATTGGGGCGAGACTTTGCGAGAGCCCTCCGTGTGCCAAAAATATTCCGCGGGCACAGCCGCGCCCAAAAATAAGCCCCCGAAGGTCCCGTCCCCAAGTTCGTCCGCCGCAAAATTGCCCAAAAAACGGGTGGGCTATAGCCTTGGGGGGAGGGGATGGCCAACTTCGTCCGCCGGACTCGGAATGGGGCGAGACTTTGCGAGCGCCCTCCGTGTGCCAAAACTAAGGCGCGGCCACAGACGCGCCCAAAAATAACTCCCCGAAGGTCCCTTCCCAAGGTTCGTCCCCCGCAAATATGCCCAAAAAACGGGTGGACTATAGCCTTGGGGGGAGGGGCTGGCCAACTTCATCCGCCGGACTCGGATTGGGGCGAGACTTTGCGAGCGCCCTCCGTGTGCCAAAAATAGGCCGTGGGCACAGACGCGGCCAAAAATAAGCCCCCGAAGGTCCCATCCCCAAGTTCGTCCGCCGCAAAAATGCCCAAAAAACGGGTGGGCTATAGCCTTGGGGGGAGGGGCTGGACAACTTTGTCCGCCGTACTCGGAATGTGGCGAGCCTTTATGAGCGCCCTCCGTGTGCCAAAAATAGGCCACGGGCACAGCGGCGCCCAAAAATAAGCCCCCGAAGGTCCCGTCCCCAAGTTCCACCGCCGCAAAATTGCCCAAAAAACGGGTGGGCTATAGCCTTGGGGGGAGGGGCTGGCCAACTTCATCCGCCGGACTCGGATTGGGGCGAGACTTTGCGAATGCCCTCCGTGTGCCAAAAATAGGCCGTGGGCACAGACGCGGCCAAAAATAAGCCCCCGAAGGTCCCTTCCCCAAGTTCGTCCGCCGCAATTATGCCTAAAAAATGGGTGGACTATAGCCTTGGGGGTAGGGGCTGGCCAACTTCGTCCGCCGCACTCGGAATGGGCCGAGACTTTGCGAGCGCCCTCCGTGTGCCAAAAATATTCCGCGGGCACAGCCGCGCCCAAAAATAAGCCCCCGAAGGTCCCGTCCCCAAGTTCGTCCTCCGCAAAAATGCCCAAAAAACGGGTGGGCTATAGCCTTGGGGGGAGGGGATGGCCAACTTCGTCCGCCGGACTCGGAATGGGGCGAGACTTTGCGAGCGCCCTCCGTGTGCCAAAACTAAGGCGCGGCCACAGACGCGCCCAAAAATAACTCCCCGAAGGTCCCTTCCCAAGGTTCGTCCCCCGCAAATATGCCCAAAAAACGGGTGGACTATAGCCTTGGGGGGAGGGGCTGGCCAACTTCATCCGCCGGACTCGGATTGGGGCGAGACTTTGCGAGCGCCCTCCGTGTGCCAAAAATAGGCCGTGGGCACAGACGCGGCCAAAAATAAGCCCCCGAAGGTCCCTTCCCCAAGTTCGTCCGCCGCAATTATGCCTAAAAAATGGGTGGACTATAGCCTTGGGGGTAGGGGATGGCCAACTTCGTCCGCCGCACTCGGAATGGGCCGAGACTTTGCGAGCGCCCTCCGTGTACCAAAAATATTCCGCGGGCACAGCCGCGCCCAAAAATAAGCCCCCGAAGGTCCCGTCCCCAAGTTCGTCCTCCGCAAAAATGCCCAAAAAACGGGTGGGCTATAGCCTTGGGGGGAGGGGATGGCCAACTTCGTCCGCCGGACTCGGAATGGGGCGAGACTTTGCGAGCGCCCTCCGTGTGCCAAAAATAGGCCGCGGGCACAGACGCGCCCAAAAATAAGCCCCCGAAGGTCCCTTCCCCAAGTTCGTCCGCCGCAATTATGCCTAAAAAATGGGTGGACTATAGCCTTGGGGGTAGGGGCTGGCCAACTTCGTCCGCCGCACTCGGAATGGGCCGAGACTTTGCGAGCGCCCTCCGTGTGGCAAAAATATTCCGCGGGCACAGCCGTACCCAAAAATGGCCCCCGAAGGTCCCGTCACCAAGTTCGTCCGCCGCAAAAATGCCCAAAAAATGGGTGGGCTATAGCCTTGGGTGGAGGGGCTGGCCAACTTCGTCCGCCGGACTCGGAATGGGGCGAGACTTTGCGAGCGCCCTCTGTGTACCAAAAATAGGCTGCGGGCACAGCCGCGCCCAAAAATAAGCCACCGAAGGTCCCGTCCCCAAGTTCGTCCGCCGCAAAAATGCCCAAAAACGGGTGGGCTATAGCCTTGGGGGGAGGGGCTGGCCAACTTCGTCCGCCGGACTCGGAATGGGGCGAGACGTTGCGAGCGCCCTCCGTGTGCCAAAAATAGGCCGCGGCCACAGCCGAACCCAAAAATAAGCCCCCGAAGGTCCCATCCACAAGTTCGTCCGCCGCAAAAATGCGCAAAAAAGGGGTGGGCTATAGCCTTGGGGGGAGGGGATGGCCAACTTCGTCCGCCGGACTCGGAATGAGGCGAGACTTTGCGAGCACCCTCCGTGTGCCAAAAATAGGCCGGGGGCACAGCGGCTCCCAAAAATAAGCCCCCGAAGGTCCCATCCCCAACTTCGTCCGCCGCAAAAATGCCCAAAAAATGGGTGGGCTATAGCCTTGGGGGGAGGGGCTGGCCGACTTCGTCCGCCGGACTCGGAATGGGGCGAGACTTTATGAGCGCCCTCCGTGTGCCAAAAATAGTCCGCGGACACAGCCGCGCCCAAAAAAAAGTGCCCAAAGGTCCAGTCCCCAAGTTCGTCCGCCGCAAAAATGCCCAAAAAACGGGTGGGCTATAGCCTTGGGGGGAGGGCTGGCCAACTTCGTCCGCCGGACTCGGAATGGGGCGAGACTTTGCGAGCGCCCTCCGTATGCCAAAAATAGGCCACGGCCACAGCCGCGCCCAAAAACAAGTGCCTGAAGGTCCCGTCCCCAAGTTCGTCCGCCGCAAAAATACCCAAAAAACGGGTGGACTATAGCCTTGGGGGGAGGGGCTGGGCAACTTCGTCCGCCGGACTCGGAATGGGCCGAGACTTTGCGAGCGCCCTCCGTGTGCCAAAAATAGGCCACGGGCACAGCCGTGCCCAAAAATAAGTGCCCGAAGGTCCAGTCCCCAAGTTCGTCCACCGCAAAAATGCCCAAAAAACGGGTGGGCTATAGCCTTGGGGGGAGGGGATGGCCAACTTCGTCCGCCGGACTCGGAATGGGGCGAGACTTTGCGAGCACCCTCCGTGTGCCAAATATAGGCCGCGGGCACAGCCGCTCCCAAAAATAAGCCCCCGAAGGTCCCGTCCCCAAGTTAGTCCGCCGCAAAAATCCCCAAAAAACGGGTGGGCTATAGACTTGGGGGGAGGGGCTGGCCAACTTCGTCCGCCGGACTCGGAATGGGGCGAGACCTTTCGAGCGCCCTCCGTGTGGCAAAAATAGATGTGGACACAGCTGCGCCCAAAAATAAGTCCCCGAAGTTCCCGTCCCCAAGTTCGTCCGCCGCAAAAATGCCCAAAAAACGGGTGGGCTATAGCCTTGGGGGGAGGGGCTGGCCAACTTTGTCCGCCGGACTCGGAATGGGGTGAGACTTTGCGAGTGCCCTCCATGTGCCAAAAATAGGCCGCGGGCACAGCCGTACCCAAAAATGGCCCCCGAAGGTCCCGTCACCAAGTTCGTCCGCCGCAAAAATGCCCAAAAAATGGGTGGGCTATAGCCTTGGGTGGAGGGGCTGGCCAACTTCGTCCGCCGGACTCGGAATGGGGCGAGACTTTGCGAGCGCCCTCTGTGTACCAAAAATAGGCTGCGGGCACAGCCGCGCCCAAAAATAAGCCACCGAAGGTCCCGTCCCCAAGTTCGTCCGCCGCAAAAATGCCCAAAAAACGGGTGGGCTATAGCCTTGGGGGGAGGGGCTGGCCAACTTCGTCCGCCGGACTCGGAATGGGGCGAGACGTTGCGAGCGCCCTCCGTGTGCCAAAAATAGGCCGCGGCCACAGCCGAACCCAAAAATAAGCCCCCGAAGGTCCCATCCACAAGTTCGTCCGCCGCAAAAATGCGCAAAAAAGGGGTGGGCTATAGCCTTGGGGGGAGGGGATGGCCAACTTCGTCCGCCGGACTCGGAATGGGGCGAGACTTTGCGAGCACCCTCCGTGTGCCAAAAATAGGCCGCGAGCACAGCCGCGCCCAAAAATAAGCCCCCGAAAGTCCCTTCCCCAAGTTCGTCCGCCGCAAAAATGCCCAAAAAAGGGTGGGCTATAGCCTTGCGGGGAGGGGCTGGCCAACTTCGTCCGCCGGACTCGGAATGGGGCGAGACTTTCCGAGCGCCCTCCGTGTGCCAAAAATAGGCCGTGGACACAGCCGCGCCCAAAAATAAGCCCCCGAAGGTCCCGTCCCCAAGTTCGTCCGCCGCAAAAATGCCCAAAAAATGGGTGGGATATAGCCTTGGGGGGAGGGGCTGGCCAACTTCGTCCGCCGGACTCGGAATGGTGCGAGACTTTGCGAGCGCCCTCTGTGTGCCAAAAATAGGCCGCTTGCACAGCCGCGCCCAAAAATAAGCCCCCGAAAGTCCCGTCCCCAAGTTCGTCCGCCGCAAAAATGCCCAAAACGGTGGGCTATAGCCTTGGGGGAGGGATCACAACTGTCCGCCGGACTCGGAATAGGGGGAGACATTGCGACCGCCCTCCGTGTGCCAAAAATAGGCCGCGGCCACAGCCGCACCCAAAAATAAGCCCCCGAAGGTCCCATCCACAAGTTCATCCGCCGCAAAAATGAGCAAAAAAGGGGTGGGCTATAGCCTTGGGGGGAGGGGATGGCCCACTTCGTCCGCCGGACTCGGAATGAGGCGAGACTTTGTGAGCACCCTCCGTGTGCAAAATATAGGCCGGGGGTACAGCGGCTCCCAAAAATAAGCCCCCGAAGGTCCCATCCCCAACTTCGTCCGCCGCAAAAATGCCCAAAAAACGGGTGGGCTATAGCGTTGGGGGGAGGGGCTGGCCGACCTCGTCCGCCGGACTCGGAATGGGGCGAGACTTTACGAGTGCACTCCGTGTGCCAAAAATAGTCCGCGGACACAGCCGCGCCCAAAAATAAGCCCCCGAAAGTCCCGTCCCCAAGTTCGTCCGCCGCAAAAATGCCCAAAAAACGGGTGGGCTATAGGCTTGGGGGGAGGGGCTGGCCAACTTCGTCCGCCGGACTCGGAATGGGGCGAGACTTTGTGAGCGCCCTCCTTGTGCCAAAAATAGGCCGCGGCCACAGCCGCGCACAAAAACAAGTGCCTGAAGGTCCCGTCCCCAAGTTCGTCCGCCGCAAAAATGCCCAAAAAAGGGTGGGCTATAGGCTTGGGGGGAGGGGCTGGCCAACTTCGTCCGCCGGACTCGGAATGGGGCGAGACTTTGCGATCGCCCTCCGTGTGCTAAAAGTAGGCTGCGGGCACAGCCGTACCCAAAAATAAGCCCCCGAAGGTCCCGTCCCCAAGTTCGTCCGCCGCAAAAATGCCCAAAAAACGGGTGGGCTATAGCCTTGGGGGGAGGGGCTGGCCAACTTCGTCCGCCGGACTCGGAATGGGGCGAGACTTTGCGAGTGCCCTCCGAGTGCCAAAAATAGGCCGTGGGCACAGCCTCGTCCAGAAATAAACACCCGAAGGTCCCGTCCCCAAGTTCGTCCGCCGCAAAAATGCCCAAAAAACGGGTGGGCTATAGCCTTGGGGGGAGGGCCTGGCCAACTTCGTCCGCCGGTCTCGGAATGGGGCGAGACTTTGCGAGCGCCGCCCGTGTGCCAAAAATAGGCCACGGGCACAGCTGCACCCAAAAATAAGCCCCCGAAGGTCCTGTCCCCAAGTTCGTCCGCCGGCAAAATGCCCAAAAAACGGGTGGGCTATAGCCTTGGGGGGAGGGGCTGGCCAACTTCGTCCGCCGGACTCGGAATGGGGCGAGACTTTGCGAGTGCCCTCCGTGTACTAAAAATAGGCCGTGGGCAAAGCCGCGCCCAAAAACAGGTGCCCGAAGGTCCCGTCCCCAAGTTCGTCCGCCGCAAAAATGCCCAAAAAACGGGTGGGCTATAGCCTTGGGGGGAGGGGCTGGCCAACTTCGTCCGCCGGACTCGGAATGGGGCGAGACTTTGTGAGCGCCCTCCGTGTGCCAAAAATAGGCCGCGGCGACAGCCGCGCACAAAAACAAGTGCCTGAAGGTCCCGTCCCCAAGTTCGTCCGCCGCAAAAATGCCCAAAAAACGGGTGGGCTATAGCCTTGGGGGGAGGGGCTGGCCAACTTCGTCCGCCGGACTCGGAATGGGGCGAGACATTGCGATCGCCCTCCGTGTGCTGGGCCAGGCCGCGGGCACAGCCGTGCCCAAAAATAAGCCCCCGAAGGTCCCGCCCCCAAGTTCGTCCGCCGCAAAATGCCCAAAAACGGGGTGGGCTATAGCCTTGGGGGAGGGGCTGGCCAACTCTGTCCGCTCGGACTCGGAATGGGGCGAGACTTTGCGAGTGCCCTCCGAGTGCCAAAAAAAGGCCGCAGGCACAGCCTCATCCAGAAATAGACACCCGAAGGTCCCGTCCCCAAGTTCGTCCGCCGCAAAAATGCCCAAAAAACGGGTGGGCTATAGCCTTGGGGGGAGGGCCTGGCCAACTTCGTCCGCCGGACTCGGAATGGGGCGAGACTTTGCGAGCGCACTCTGTGTACCAAAAATAGGCGGCGGGCACAGCCGTACCCAAAAACAAGAGCCTGAAGGTCCCGTCCCCAGGTTCGTCCGCCGCAAAAATGCCCAAAAAACGGGTGGGCTATAGCCTTGGGGAGAGGGGATGGCCAAATTCGTCCGCCGGACTCTGAATGGGGCGAGACCTTGCGATCGCCCTCCGTGTGCTAAAAATAGGCCGCGGGCACAGCCGCGTCCAAAAATAAGCTCCCGAAGGTCCCGTCCCCAAGTTCGTCCGCCGCAAAAACGCCCAAAAAACGGGTGGGCTTTAGCCTTGGGGGGAGGGGCTGCCCAACTTCGTCCGCGGACTCAGAATGGGACGAGACTTTGCAAACGTCCTCCATGTGCCAAAAATATGGAGCGGGCACAATCGCGCCAAAAAAAAAGCGCCCGAACGTCCCGTCCCCAAGTTCGTCCGCCGCAAAAATGCCCAAAAAAGGGTGGGCTATAGCCTTGCGGGGAGGGGCTGGCCAACTTCGTCCGCCGGACTCGGAATGGGGCGAGACTTTGCGAGCGCCCCCCGTGTGCCAAAAATAGGCCACGGGCACAGCCGCGTCCAAAAATAAGCTCCCGAAGGTCCCGTCCCCAAGTTCGTCCGCCGCAAAAACGCCCAAAAAACGGGTGGGCTTTAGCCTTGGGGGGAGGGGCTGGCCAACTTCGTCCGCGGACTCAGAATGGGACGAGACTTTGCGAACGTCCTCCATGTGCCAAAAATATGGAGTGGGCACAATCGCGCCAAAAAACAAGCGCCCGAACGTCCCGTCCCCAAGTTCGTCCGCCGCAAAAATGCCCAAAAAACGGGTGGGCTATAGCCTTGGGGGGAGGGGCTGGCCAACTTCGTCCGCCGGACTCGGAATGGGGCGAGACTTTGCGATCACCCTCCATGTGCTAAAAATAGGCCGCGGGCACAGCCGTGCCCAAAAATAAGCGCCTGAAGGTCCCGTCCCCAAGTTCGTCCGCCGCAAAAATGCCCAAAAAACGGGTGGCCTATAGCCTTGGGGGGAGGGGCTGGCCAACTTCGTCCGCCTGACTCGGAATGGGGCGAGACTTTGCGAGTTCCCTCCGAGTGCCAAAAATAGGCCACGGGCACAGCCTCGTCTAGAAATAAGCGCCCGAAGGTCCCGTCCCCAAGTTCGTCCGCCGCAAATATGCCCAAAAAACGGGTGGGCTATAGCCTTGGGGGGAGGGCCTGGCCCACTTCGTCCGCCGGACTCGGAATGGGGCGAGACTTTGCGAGCGCACTCTGTGTACCAAAAATAGGCGGCGGGCACAGCCGCACTCAAAAACAAGCACCTGAAGTCCCGTCCCCAGGTTCGTCCGCCGCAAAAATGACAAAAAACGGGTGGGCTATAGCCTTGGGGGGAGGGGATGGCCAACTTCGTCCGCCGGACTCTGAATGGGGCGAGACCTTGCGATCACCCTCCGTGTGCTAAAAATAGGCCACGGGCACAGCCGCGCCCAAAAATAAGCCCCCGAAAGTCCCGTCCCCAAGTTCGTCCGCCGCAAAAATGCCCAAAAAAGGGTGGGCTATAGCCTTGCGGGAGGGCTGGCCAACTCGTCCGCCGGACTCGGAATGGGGCGAGACTTACAGCGCCTCCGTGTGACAAAAATAAGCCGCAGGCACAGCCGCGTCCAAAAATATGCCCCCGAAAGTCCCATCCCCAAGTTCGTCCGCCGCAAAAATGAACAAAAAAGGGTGGGCTATAGCCTTGCGGGGAGGGGCTGGCCAACTTCGTCCGCCGGACTCGGAATGGGGCGAGACTTTGCGAGCGCCCTCCATGTGCCAAAAATAAGCCGTGGACATAGCCGTGCCCAAAAATAAGCCCCCGAAGGTCCCGTCCCCAAGTTCGTCCGCCGCAAAAATGGCCAAAAAACGGGTGGGATATAGCCTTGGGGGGAGGGGCTGGCCAACTTCATCCGCCGGACTCAGAATGGGACGAGACTCTGCGAACGTCCTCCGTGTGCCAAAAATAGGCCGCGAGCACAATCGCGCCCAAAAACAAGCGCCCGAACGTCCCGTCCCCAAGTTCGTCCGCCGCAAAAATGCCCAAAAAACGGGTGGGCTATAGCCTTGGGGGGAGGGGATGGCCAACTTCGTCCGCCGGACTCTGAATGGGGCGAGACCTTGTGATCGCCCTCCGTGTGCTAAAAATAGGCCGCGGGCACAGCCGTTGCCAAAAATAAGCGCCCGAAGGTCCCGTCCCCAAGTTCATCCGCCGCAAAAATGCCCAAAAAACGGGTGGGCTATAGCCTTGGGGGGAGGGGCTGGCCAACTTCGTCCGCCGGACTCGGAATGGGGCGAGACTTTGCGAGTGCCCTCCGAGTGCCAAAAATAGGCCGGCACAGCCTCGTCCACAAATAAGCGCCCAAGGTCCCATCCCCAAGTTCGTCCGCCGCAATTATGCCCAAAAAACGGGTGGGGTATAGCCTTGGGGGGAGGGGCTGGCCAACTTCGTCCGCCGAACTCGGAATGGGGCGAGACTTTGCGAGCACCCTCCGTGTGCCAAAAATAGGCCACGACCACAGCCGCACCCAAAAACAAGCTCCCGAAGGTCCCGTCCCCAAGTTCGTCCGCCGCAAAAATGCCCAAAAAACGGGTGGGCTCTAGCCTTGGGGGGCGGGGGTGGCCCACTTCGTCCGCCGGACTCGGAATGGGGATAGACTTTACGAGCGCCCTCCGTGTGCCAAGAATAGGCCACGGACACAGCCTCACTAAAAACAAGCGCCCAAGGTCTCGTCCCCAAGTTCGTCCGCCGCAAAATGCCCAAAAACGGGTGGGCTATAGCCTTGGGGGAGGGCGGGCCGACTTCGTCCACCGGACTCGGAATTGGGTGAGACTTTGCGAGCGCCCTCCGAGTGCCAAAAATAGGTGGCGGGCACAGCCTCGTCCAGAAATAAATGCCCGAAGGTCCCGTCCCCAAGTTCGTCCGCCGAAAAAATGCCCAAAAAACGGGTGGGCTATAGCCTTGGGGGGAGGGCCTGGCCAACTTCGTCCGCAGGACTCGGAATATGGCGAGACTTTACGAGCACCCTCCGTGTGCCAAAAATAGGCCACGGGCACAGCCGCGACCAAAAAAAAGCGCCCGAAGGTCTCGCCCCCAAGTTCGTCCGCCGCAAAAATACCTAAAAACGGGTGGGCTATAGCCTTGGGGGAGGCGGCCAACTTCTTCCGCCGGACTCGGAATGGGGCTAGATTTTGCGAGCACCCTCAGTGTGCCAAAAATAGGCCGCGGGCACAGCCGCGCCCAAAAATAAGCACCCGAAGGTCCCGTCCACAAGTTCGTCCGCCGCAAAAATGCTAAAAACGGGTGGGCTATAGCCTGGGGGAGGGGCTGGCCAACTCGTCCGCCGGACTCGGAATGGGGCGAGACTTTGCTAGCACCCTCCGTGTGCCAAAAATAGGCCGCGGGCACAGCCGCGCCCAAAAATAAGCCCCCGAAGGTCCCGTCCCAAAGTTTTCCGCCGCAAAAATGCCCAAAAAACGGGTGGGCTATAGCCTTGGTGGGAGGGGCTGGCCAACTTCATCCGCCGGACTCGGAATGGGGCAAGATTTTGCGAGCACCCTCAGTGTGCCAAAAATAGGCCGCGGGCACAGCCGCGCCCAAAAATAAGCCCCCGAAGGTCCCGTCCCCAAGTTCGTCCGCCGCAAAAATGCCAAAAAAACGGGTGGGCTATAGCCTTGGGGGGAGGGGCTGGCCCACTTCGTCCGCCGGACTCGGAATGGGGCGAGACTTTGCGAGCGCCCTCCGTGTGCCAAAAATAGGCCGCGGGCACAGCCGTACCCAAAAATAAGCCCCCGAAGGTCCCGTCCCAAAGTTTTCCGCCGCAAAAATGCCCAAAAAACGGGTGGGCTATAGCCTTGGTGGGAGGGGCTGGCCAACTTCATCCGCCGGACTCGGAATGGGGCAAGATTTTGCGAGCACCCTCAGTGTGCCAAAAATAGGACGCGGGCACAGCCGCACCCAAAAATAATCCCCCGAAGGTCCCGTCCCCAAGTTCGTCCGCCGCAAAAATGACAAAAAAACGGGTGGGCTATAGCCTTGGGGGGAGGGGCTGGCCAACTTCGTCCGCCGGACTCGGAATGGGACGAGACTTTGCGAGCGCCCTCCGTGTGCTAAAAATAGGCCGCGGACACAGCCGCGCCCAAAAATAAGCCCCCGAAGGTCCCGTCCCCAAGTTCGTCCGCTGCAAAAATGCCCAAAAAACGGGTGGGCTATAGCCTTGGGGGGAGGGGCTGGCCCACTTCGTCCGCCGGACTCGGAATGGGGATAGACTTTACGAGCGCCCTCCGTGTGCCAAGAATAGGCCGCGGACACAGCCTCACCAAAAAACAAGCGCCCGAAGGTCTCGTCCCCAAGTTCGTCCGCCGCAAAAATGCCCAAAAAACGGGTGGGCTATAGCCTTGGGGGAGGGGCGGGCCGACTGTCCACCGGACTCGGAATTGGGTGAGACTTTGCGAGCGCCTCCGAGTGCCAAAATAGGTGGCGGGCACAGCCTCGTCCCAGAAATAAATGCCCGAAGGTCCCGGCCCCCAAGTTCGTCCAAAAATGCCAAAAAACGGGTGGGCTATAGCCTTGGGGGGAGGGCCTGGCCAACTTCGTCCGCAGGACTCGGAATATGGCGAGACTTTACGAGCACCCTCCGTGTGCCAAAAATAGGCCACGGACACAGCCGCGTCCAAAAACAAGCGCCCGAAGGTCTCGTCCCCAAGTTCGTCCGCCGCAAAAATACCCAAAAAACGGGTGGGCTATAGCCTTGGGGGGAGGGGCGGGCCGACTTCGTCCGCCGGACTCGGAATGGGGCGAGACTTTGCGAGCACCCTCTGAGTGCCAAAAATAGGCCACGGACACAGCCGCGTCCAAAAACAAGCGCCCGAAGGTCTCGTCCCCAAGTTCGTCCGCCGCAAAAATGCCCAAAAAACGGGTGGGCTATAGCCTTGGGGGGAGGGCCTGGCCAACTTCGTCCGCAGGACTCGGAATATGGCGAGACTTTACGAGCACCCTCCATGTGCTAAAAATAGGCCGCGGGCACAGCCGTGCCCAAAAATAAGCGCCTGAAGGTCCCGTCCCCAAGTTCGTCCGCCGCAAAAATGCCCAAAAAACGGGTGGCCTATAGCCTTGGGGGGAGGGGCTGGCCAACTTCGTCCGCCTGACTCGGAATGGGGCGAGACTTTGCGAGTTCCCTCCGAGTGCCAAAAATAGGCCACGGGCACAGCCTCGTCTAGAAATAAGCGCCCGAAGGTCCCGTCCCCAAGTTCGTCCGCCGCAAATATGCCCAAAAAACGGGTGGGCTATAGCCTTGGGGGGAGGGCCTGGCCCACTTCGTCCGCCGGACTCGGAATGGGGCGAGACTTTGCGAGCGCACTCTGTGTACCAAAAATAGGCGGCGGGCACAGCCGCACTCAAAAACAAGCACCTGAAGTCCCGTCCCCAGGTTCGTCCGCCGCAAAAATGACAAAAAACGGGTGGGCTATAGCCTTGGGGGGAGGGGATGGCCAACTTCGTCCGCCGGACTCTGAATGGGGCGAGACCTGCGATCACCCTCCGTGTGCTGTAGGCCACGGGCACAGCCGCGCCTAAAATAAGCCCCGAAAGTCCTGGCCCCAAGTTCGTCCGCCGCAAAATGCCCAAAAAGGGTGGGCTATAGCCTTGCGGGGAGGGCTGGCCAACCTGTCCGCTCGGACTCTGAATGGGGGCGAGACTTTGCGAGCGCTCCGTGACAAAATAAGCCGCAGGCACAGCCGCGTCCAAAAATATGCCCCGAAAGTCCCATCCCCAAGTTCGTCCGCCGCAAAATGAACAAAAAGGGTGGGCTATAGCCTTGCGGGAGGGGCTGGCCAACCGTCCGCCGGACTCGGAATGGGGCGAGACTTTGCGAGCGCCTCCATGTGCCAAAAATAAGCCGTGACATAGCCGTGCCCAAAAATAAGCCCCCGAAGGTCCCGTCCCAAGTTCGTCCGCAAAATGGCCAAAAACGGGTGGGATATAGCCTTGGGGGAGGGGCTGGCCAACTTCATCCGGGACTCAGAATGGGACGAGACTCTGCGAACGTCCTCCGTGTGCCAGGCCGCGAGCACAATCGCGCCCAAAAACAAGCGCCCGAACGTCCCGTCCCCAAGTTCGTCCGCCGCAAAAATGCCCAAAAAACGGGTGGGCTATAGCCTTGGGGGGGGGGGATGGCCAACTTCGTCCGCCGGACTCGGAATGGGGCGAGACCTTGTGATCGCCTCCGTGTGCTAAAATAGGCCGCGGCACAGCCGCAAAATAAGCGCCCGAAGGTCCCGTCCCCAAGTTCATCCGCCGCAAAAATGCCCAAAAAACGGGTGGGCTATAGCCTTGGGGGGAGGGGCTGGCCAACTTCGTCCGCCGGACTCGGAATGGGGCGAGACTTTGCGAGTGCCCTCCGAGTGCCAAAAATAGGCCGTGGGCACAGCCTCGTCCACAAATAAGCGCCCGAAGGTCCCATCCCCAAGTTCGTCCGCCGCAAAAATGCCCAAAAAACGGGTGGGCTATAGCCTTGGGGGGAGGGGCTGGCCAACTTCGTCCGCCGAACTCGGAATGGGGCGAGACTTTGCGAGCACCCTCCGTGTGCCAAAAATAGGCCACGACCACAGCCGCACCCAAAAACAAGCTCCCGAAGGTCCCGTCCCCAAGTTCGTCCGCCGCAAAAATGCCCAAAAAACGGGTGGGCTATAGCCTTGGGGGGAGGGGCTGGCCCACTTCGTCCGCCGGACTCGGAATGGGGATAGACTTTACGAGCGCCCTCCGTGTGCCAAGAATAGGCCGCGGACACAGCCTCACCAAAAAACAAGCGCCCGAAGGTCTCGTCCCCAAGTTCGTCCGCCGCAAAAATGCCCAAAAAACGGGTGGGCTATAGCCTTGGGGGGAGGGGCGGGCCGACTTCGTCCACCGGACTCGGAATTGGGTGAGACTTTGCGAGCGCCCTCCGAGTGCCAAAAATAGGTGGCGGGCACAGCCTCGTCCAGAAATAAATGCCCGAAGGTCCCGTCCCCAAGTTCGTCCGCCGAAAAAATGCCCAAAAAACGGGTGGGCTATAGCCTTGGGGGGAGGGCCTGGCCAACTTCGTCCGCAGGACTCGGAATATGGCGAGACTTTACGAGCACCCTCCGTGTGCCAAAAATAGGCCACGGACACAGCCGCGTCCAAAAACAAGCGCCCGAAGGTCTCGTCCCCAAGTTCGTCCGCCGCAAAAATACCCAAAAAACGGGTGGGCTATAGCCTTGGGGGGAGGGGCGGGCCGACTTCGTCCGCCGGACTCGGAATGGGGCGAGACTTTGCGAGCACCCTCTGAGTGCCAAAAATAGGCCGCGGACACAGCCTCATCTGGAAATAAATGCCCGAAGGTCCCGTCCCCAAGTTCGTCCGCCGCAAAAATGCCCAAAAAACGGGTGGGCTATAGCCTTGGGGGGAGGGCCTGGCCAACTTCGTCAGCCGGACTCGGAATGGGGCGAGACTTTAACAACGCCCTCCGTGTGCCAAAAAAGGGTCAGGGCACAGCCGTGCCCAAAATAAACCCCGAAGGTCCCTGTCCCCAAGATCGTCCGCCGCAAAATGCCGAAAAACGGGTGGGCTTTAGCCTTTGGGGAGGGGCGGGCCTCTGGACTCGGAATGGGGCGAGACTTTGCGAGCGCCCTCCGTGAGCCAAAAATAGGCTGTGGGCACAGCCGTACCCAAAAATAAGCCCCCGAAGGTCCCGTCCCAAAGTTTTCCGCCGAGAAAATGCCCAAAAAACGGGTGGGCTATAGCCTTGGTGGGAGGGGCTGGCCAACTTCATCCGCCGGACTCGGAATGGGGCAAGATTTTGCGAGCACCCTCAGTGTGCCAAAAATAGGCCGCGGGCACAGCCGCGCCCAAAAATAAGCACCCGAAGGTCCCGTCCACAAGTTCGTCCGCCGCAAAAATGCCAAAAAAACGGGTGGGCTATAGCCTTGGGGGGAGGGGCTGGCCAACTTCGTCCGCCGGACTCGGAATGGGGCGAGACTTTGCTAGCACCCTCCGTGTGCCAAAAATAGGCCGCGGGCACAGCCGCGCCCAAAAATAAGCCCCCGAAGGTCCCGTCCCAAAGTTTTCCGCCGCAAAAATGCCCAAAAAACGGGTGGGCTATAGCCTTGGTGGGAGGGGCTGGCCAACTTCATCCGCTCGGACTCGGAATGGGGCAAGATTTTGCGAGCACCCTCAGTGTGCCAAAAATAGCCGCGGCACAGCCGCGCCCCCAAAAATAAGCCCCCCGAAGGTCCCGTCCCCCAAGTTCGTCCGCCACGTGAAAATGCCAAAAACGGGTGGTATATAGCCTTGGTTGGAGGGGCTGGCCCACTTCGTCCGCCGGACTCGGAATGGGGCGAGACTTTGCGAGCGCCTCCGTGGTGCCAAAATAGGCCGGGCACAGCCGTGCACCCAAAAATAAGCCCCCGAAGGTCCCCCAAAGTTTTCCCGCCGCAAAATGCCCAAAAACGGGTGGGCTATAGCCTTGGTGGAGGGGCTGGCCAACTTCATCCGCCGGACTCGGAATGGGGCAAGATTTTGCGAGCACCCTCAGTGTGCCAAAATAGGACGCGGCACAGCCGCACTCCAAAATAATCCCCGAAGGTCCCCCCCAAGTTCGTCCGCCGCAAAATGACAAAAACGGGTGGGCTATAGCCTTGGGGAGGGCTGGCCAACCGTCCGCTCGGACTCGGAATGGGACGAGACTTGCGGCGCCTCCGTGTGTTAAAAATAGGCTTGCTTGGACACAGCCGCGCCCAAAAATAAGCCCCCGACGGTGCCTTCCCAAGTTCGTCCGCTGCAAAAATGCCCAAAAAAGCGGTGGGCTATAGCCTTGGGGGAGGGGCTGGCCTACTCCACCGGACTCGGAATGGGGGAGACTTTGCGCGCCTCCGTGTGCCAAAAATAGGCCATGGGCACAGCCGCGCCCAAAAATAATCCCCGAAGGTCCCCGTCCCCAAGTTCGTCCGCTCGCAAAATGCCTAAAACGGGTGGGCTATAGCCTTGGGGGGAGGGGCTGGCCAACTTAATCCGCCGGACTCGGAATGGGGCGAGACTTTGCGAGCGCCCTCCGTGTGCCAAAAATAGGCCGCGGGCACAGCCGTACCCAAAAATAAGCCCCCGAAGGTCCCGTCCCAAAGTTCGTCCGCCGCAAAAATGCCCAAAAAACGGGTGGGCGATAGCCTTTGGGGGAGGGGCGGGCCAACTTCGTCTGCCGGACTAGGAATGGGGCGAGACTTTGCGAGCGCCCTCCGTGTGCCAAAAATAGGCCGCTGGCACAGCCACGCCCAAAAATAAACCCCGAACGTCCCGTCCCAGGTTCGTCCGCCGCAAAAATGCCCAAAAAATTGGTGGGATATCCTTGGGGGGAGGGGCTGGCCAACTTCGCCCGCCGGACTCGGAATGGGGCGAGACATTGCGAGCGCCCTCCGTGTGCCAAAAATAGGCCGCGGACACAGCCGCGCCCAAAAATAAGCCCCCGAAGGTCCCGTCCCCAAGTTCGTCCGCCGCAAAAATGCCCAAAAAATGGGTGGGCTATAGCCTTGGGGGGAGGTGCTGGCCAACTTCGTCCGCCGGACTCGGAATGGGTCGAGACTTTGCGAGCGCAGAGGATGGCCAACTTCGTCCGCCGGACTCCGAATGGCGCGAGACTTTGCGAGCGGCCTCCGCGTCCCAAAAATAGGCCGCGGGGACAGCCGCGCCCTAAAAGAACCACCCGAGGGCCGGGGCGCCAAGTTCGTCCAGTGGAAAAAGTCCACAAAAACGGGTGGGCTATAGCCTTGGGGGGTGGGGCTGGCCCACTTCGTCCGCCGGACTCGGAATGGCGCGAGACTTTGCGAGCGGCCTCCGTGTGCTGTGGCCGTCACGGGCACAGCCGCAGCTCAAAATAACCGCCCGAGGGCCGGGGCGCCAAGTTCGTACAGCGGAAAAAGGCCACAAAAACGGGTGGGCCTTGGGGGGTGGGGCTGGCCAACTTCGTCCGCCGGACTCGGAACTTTGCGAGCGGCCTCTGTGGGCCAAAAATAGGCCGCGGGCACAGCCGCGGCCAAAAATAACCGCCCGAAGGCCGGGGCCCCAAGTTCGTCCAGCGGAAAAAGGCCACAAAAACGGGTGGGCTATAGCCTTGGCGGGTGGGGCTGGCCAACATCGTCCGCCGGACTCGGGCCAGCGAGACTTTGCGTGCGGCCTCGGTGTGCCAAAAATCGGCCGCGGGCACCGCCGCACCCAAAAATACCCGCCCGATGGCGGGGCGCCAAGTTCGTCCAGTGGAAAAAGGCCACAAAAACGGGTGGGCTATAGCCTTGGGGGGTGGGGCTGGCCAACTTCGTTCGCCGGACTCGGAATGGCGTGAGACTTTGCGGAGCGGCCTCCGCGTGCCAAAATAGGCCGCGGGACAGCCGCTATTTAAACTAACCGCCCGAAGGTCAAGGCGCAAGTCCGGCCCAGTGGAAAAAGGCCACAAAAACGGGTGGGCTATAGCCTTGGGGGGTGGGGCTGTCCCACTTCGTCCGCCGGACTCGGAATGGCGCGAGACATTGCGAGCGGCCTCCGTGTGCCGAAAATAGGCCACGGGCACAGCCGCGCCCAAAAATAACCGCCCGAAGGCCGGGGCGCCAATTTCGTCCAGCGGAAAAAGGCCACAAAAACGAGTGGGCTATAGCCTTGGGGGGTGGGGATGGCCAACTTCGTCCGCCGGACTCGGAATGGCGCGAGACTTTGCGAGCGGCCTCCGTGTGCCAAAAATAGACCGCGGGCACAGCTGCGTCCAAATATAACCGCCCGAAGGCCGAAGCGCCAAGTTCGCCCAGCGGAAAAAGGCCACAAAAACGGGTGGGCTATAGCCTTGGGGGGTGGGGCTGGCCAACTTCGTCCGCTGGACTCGGAATGGCGCGAGACTTTGCGAGCGGCCTCCGTGTGCCAAAAATAGGCCGCAGGCACAGCCGCGCCCAAAAATAACCGCCCGAAGACCGGGGCGCCAAGTTCGTCCAGCGGAAAATGGCCACAAAAACGGGTGGGCCTTGGGGGGTGGGGCTGGCCAACTTCGTCCGCCGGACTCGGAACTTTGCGAGCGGCCTCCGTGTGCCAAAAATAGGCCGCGGGCACAACCACGCCCAAAAATAACCGTCCGAAGGCCGGGGCGCCAAATTCGTCCAGCGGAAAAAGGCCACAAAAACGGGTGGGCTATAGCCTTGGGGGGTGGGGCTGGCCAACTTCGTCCGCTGGACTCGGAATGGCGCGAGACTTTGCGAGCGGCCTCCGTGTGCCAAAAATAGGCCGCAGGCACAGCCGCAAAAATAACCGCCCGAAGCCCGGGGCGCCAAGTTCGGCCCGCGGAAAATGGCCACAAAAACGGGTGGGCCTTGGGGGGTGGGGCTGGCCAACTTCGTCCGCCGGACTCGGAACTTTGCGAGCGGCCTCCGTGTGCCAAAAATAGGCCGCGGGCACAACCACGCCCAAAAATAACCGTCCGAAGGCCGGGGCGCCAAATTCGTCCAGCGGAAAAGGCCACAAAACGAGTGGGCTATAGCCTGGGGTGGGGCTTGGTCCACTTCGTCCGCCGGACTCGGAATGGCGCTTGAGACTTTATGCAGCGGCTCCGTGTGCAAAGTGGCGCCGCACAGCCGTGCCAAAAATAACCCCGATGGCCGGGCGCCAAGTTTGTCCAGCGGAAAATGGCCACAAAAACGTGGTGGGCCTGGGGTGGGGCTGGCCAACCGTCCGCGGACTCGGAACTGCGCGGCTCCGTGTGCCAAAAATAGGCCGGGGCACAACCACGCCCAAAAATAACCGTCCGAAGGCCGGGCGCCAAATTCCAGCGGAAAAAGGCCACAAAACGGGTGGGCTATAGCCTTGGGGGTGGGCTGAGTCCGCCGGACTCGCCCGGTTCGAATGGCGCGAGACTTTGCGGCGGCCCTCCGTGTGCCAAAAATTGGCCGCGGCACAGCTGCCCAAATAATCCGCCCGATGGCCGGGCGCAAGTTTGTCCAGCGGAAAAAGGCCACAAAAAACGGGTGGGCTATAGCCTTCGGGGAGTGGCGTGGCCCACTTCGTCCGCCTCGGACTCGGAATGGCGCGCCAGAATTTACGCAGCGGCCTCCGTGTGCTGGGGTGGGTCAAAAAAATAGGCTATGGCACAACTGCGCCAAAAATAACCGCCCAAGGCCGGGCCCCAAGTTCGGTCCAGCGAAAGGCCACAAAAACGTGGTGGCTTATAGCCCATTGGCGGTGGCTGGCTAACTTGGTCTCTGGACTCGGAATAGCGCGAGACTTTGCGTGCAGTGGCCTGTAGCTGTGGCAGTTAAGCGGGCGCAGTCAGCGACTAAAAATAACCGCCCGAAGGCCGGGGGCCCCAAGTTCAGCCCAGCGGAAAAGGCCACAAAACGTGCTAGAATAGCCTGTGGGTCAAGCAATGGGTTGGCCAGCTTCGCCCATTGACTGACTCGATTTTATGGCGCGAGACTTTGCAGCGCCTCAGCTGTGCCGAAAATTACGCGGGCACAGCTGGCCCAGGTAAATAATGCTCAAGGTCGGGCGCCAAGTTCGGCCCAGCGGAAAAAAGGCCACAAAAACGGGTGGGCTATAGCCTTGGGGGTGGTGGTTGGCCCACTTCGTCCGCCTCGGACTCCTAATGGCGCAGACTTTGCGAGCGGCCTCCGTGTGCAGCTGTGGCAAAATTGGTCCGCGCGGCACAGCCGCCTGCAAGGTAACAACCGCCTGGATGGCCGGGCGCCAAGTTTGTCCAGCGGAAAGGCCACAAAAACGGGTGGGCTATAGAAACCAGGTGGCGCTGGCCTGACTTAGTCCACTGACTCTGAATGGCGCGAGAATTTACGCAGCGGCCTCCGTGTGCTGCAAAATAGGCTGGGGCGGGCACAATCACGCCTGCAAAATAACTAGCCCAAGGCCGGGCCCCAAGTTCGCTCCAGCGGAAAAGGCCACAAAACGGGTGGCTATAGCCTTGGCGGGTGGCTGGCCAACTTCGTCCGCCGGACCTCGAATAGCCACAGACTTGCGTGCGCTCCCCGTGGTGCCGGGCACAGCCACGCGAAGCGCAGCCGCACTAAAATAACGGCCTAAGGCTGGCCGGGCCCTGCCCGTCCAGCGAAAAGGCCACAAAACGGGTGGGCAACAGCCTTGGGGGTGGGGTTGGCCAACCTCGTCCGGCCGGACTCGGAATGGCGCGAGACTTAGCAGCGCCTCCAGTTGCCAAAATAGGCTGGGCACAGCCGCACGCAAAAAAATAACCTCCGAAGGCGCAGCAAGTTCATCCAAAATGTAAAAAGGCCACAAAAACGGTGGGCTATAACCTTGGGGTGGGGCTGGCCAGGTTAGTCCGCCGGACTCGGAATGGCGCGAGACATTGCGAGCGTCTCCGTATACCAAATAAAGCCGCACAGCCGCGCTCCAAAAATAATCACCTGGTTGCGCGCCAAGTTCGTCCTTGGAGGAAAAGGCCACAAAAAGGGTGGGTTATAGCCTTGGGGGTGGGGCTGGGTCCGTCCGGTACTCGAACTTTACGAGCGCCTCCGTGGTGATAAGATTAGCCGCGGCACAACCACGCCTGTAAAAATAACCGGCCCCGAAGGCCGGGCGCCAAGTTTGTCCAGCGGAAAGGCCACAAAACGGGTGGCTATAGCCTGGCGGGTGGGGCTGGACAACTTCGTCCGCTGGACTCGGAATAGTGCGAGACTCCCAGGCGCCTCCGGGTGGTGCTGTGTGGGCCAGGCCGCTGAGTCTGGCACAGCCAGATCCTAAAATAACCGCCCGAAGGCCGGGCCCCAAGTTCGGCCCATGCGTGAAAAGGCTACAAAACGGGTGGGGCTATAGCCTGTGGGGTGGGGCTGGCTAATCCTGTCCGCCTCGACTCGAATGGCGCGAGACTCGCGAGCGCCCTCCGTGGTGTCCAAATAGGCGACGGCCAGTGAGCACACAGTCAGTATAAACTCTAAGGCCGGGCGCAAGTCTATCCAGCGAAAAGGCCACAAAACGGTGGGCTATAACCTTGGGGGTGGGTTGGCCAACTCGTCCGGGCTCGACTCGGAAATGGCGCGAGACTTTGCGAGCCTCCGTGTGCTGTACCAAAATTGGCTGGCGGGCACAGCCGGGTCTAAAATAATCGCCCGAAGGCCGGGGCGCCCAAGTTCGTCTACAGCGGAAAAAGGCCACAAAACGGTGTGGCTATAGCCTTGGGGGTGGGGCTGGCCCACTTCGTCCGCCTCGGACTCGGAATGGCGCGAGACTTTGTGAGCGGCCTCAGTGCCGTGGCCAAGAATGGCCAGGCACAGCAGTGCAAAAATAACCGCCCGAATGCCGGGGCCCCAAGTTCGGTGCCCGTCCCAGCTGTGAAAGGCCACAAAACCGGTGGGCTATAGCCTTGGGGGTGGGCTGGCTAACTTCGTCCGCTCGGACTGGAAACGGAATGGCGAGATTTTCCCGAGCGGCCTTCGTGGTGCCAGTAGGCCGCGCAAAGGCACAGCCGCGCGCAAAAATAACCCCCGAAGGCCGGGCGCCAAGTTCATCCAGCGGAAAAGCGCCACAAAAACGGGTGGGCTATAACCTGGGGGTAGGCTGGCCAACTTCTGTCCGCCGGACATGGAATGGCGCGAGACTTTACGTAGCGGCCTCCAGTATAAAATTGGTGCACACAGGTGGGCCTGCAACATCGGCCTGAAGGCCAAGGCCCAACGTCCAGTGGAAAAGGCCACAAAAACGTGGCAGGCTATAGCCTTCGGGGTGGGGCTGGCCTACCGTCCGCCGACCTCGGAATTCACAATAACTTCATGAGCGCCTCCGTGTGCCAAAATGTGTGGCCAGGCGGCGGGCACAACCGCGCCCAAAATAACCAAGGCCGGGACCCATGTTCTGGCCCAGCTTCAGGCTGAAAAAGGCCACAAAACGGGTGGGGGCTATAGCCTTGGGGGTGGGCTGGCTCCACTTCTGTCCGCTCGGACTCGGAATGGCGCAAGACTTTGCGCAGCGGCCTTTTGTGTGCTCAAAAATAGGTCAAAGCGGCACAGCCGCGCGCCCAAAAATAACTGCCCGACGGCCGGGCGCCAAGTTCGGCTCCAACGAAAAGGCCACAAAACGGCCGCTTCAAGGCTAATGCCTCGGGGGTGGGCTGGCCCACCCGTCCGCCAGACTCGGAATGTCGTGCGAGACTTTGTTAGCGGCCTCTGTGTGCCAAAAATAGGCCGTCACGGCACAGCCACGCCAAAAATAGCGCCCAAGGTCCGGCGCCAAGTTCGTTCCAGCGGAAAAGGCCATAAAACGGTGGGCTATAGCCTTGGGGTGGGGCTGGCCAACTTCGTCCGGGCCGGACTGGAATGGCGAGACTTCACGAGCGCCTCGTGGTGCGCAGTGTGTGCCAAAAATAGGCCGGGGCACAGCCGCGTTAAAAACAAATCACCGCCCGAAGGCCTGGGCGGAAAGTCTGCCCAGCCGGAAAGGCCACAAAACGGGTGGGCTATAGCCTTTGGGGGTGGGCTGGCTAACTTCGTCCGCCGACTCGAACAGCGCGAGACTTTGCGTGGCGGCCTCCTGTGCTGCCAAAATAGGCCGCGGGCACAGCCGCTCGAAAAAATAACCGCTCGAAGGCCGGGGCGCCAAGTTCGCCCAGCGGAAAAAAGGCCACAAAAACGGGTGGGCTATAGCTTGGGGTGGGGCTGGCTATCACTTCGGCCGCCCTGGGCCGACTCGGAATGGCGGAGACTTTATGGCAGCGGCCATCGTGTGCCAACCGCCATGTCAAAGCCGCTAAAATTAACCACCCAATGCCGGGCGTTGGTTCGCCCAGCGAAAAAGGCCAACAAACCGGTGGGTTATAGCCTTGGGGGTCACACACTTCGTCCGCTCGACTCGGAATGGCGCGAACTTTGCGAGCAGCCTCGGTGCTGTGTGGTGGTCAGGCACACAGCCGCTAAAAATAACAGCCAAGGCCGGGCGCCAAGTTCGGCCCAGCGGAAAAAGGCCACAAAACGGGTGGGCTATAGCCTTGGGGTTGGTAGGCCAACTTCGTCCTCGCCGGACTCGGAATGACGAGACTGCGAACGCCTCCGTGCTGCAAAATAAGCCACGGGCACAGCCGCACCCAAAAATAACCGCCGCCAAGGTCAGGGCGCCAAGTTCGCCCAGCTGAAAAGGAACAAAAACGGTGTGGGCAAGCCTTGGGGTGGGCTGGCCAACTTCGTCCGCCGGATTCGGAATGGCGCGAGACTTCGCGAGCGCCTAACGCTGTCAACTGTAAAAGCATAGCCGCTGGTACAGCCGCTGCTTGAAAATAACCCCCAAGGCCGGGGCACCAAGTTCGCCCAGCGGAAAACGTAAATAAAACGGGTGGGCTAGCCTTTGGGGGCTGGCCAACTTCGTCCGCCGGACTCGGAATGGCGCGTAGACTTTGCGAGCGGCCCACGCAGTTGGGCCAGGCCGCGTCACAGCCGCGCTTAAAAATAATCCCCCCCGAAGGCCGGGCACCAAGCCTGGCCCAGCGGAAAAAGGCCACAAAACGTGGTGGGCTATAGGCCTTGGGGGGGCTGGCCAACTTCGTCCGCCGGATTCGAATGGCGCGAGACTTTACTGATCGCCTCCATGTGAAAAATAGCGCGTGGGCACGGCCGCGCCCCAAAATAACCACCCAAGGTCGGCGCCAATTCACCCAGCGAAAAGGCCATAAAAACGGTGTAATATAGCCTTGGGGGTGGGGTTGGCCAACTTCGTCCGGACTGAATGGCACGAGACTTTGGAGCAGCCTATGCCTGGGGGCCAGGCCGCGGTGTCAGCCGCACAAAATAACCGCACTGAAGGCCGGGCGCCAAGTTCGCCCAGCGAAAAAGCGCCACAAAACGGGTGGGCTATAGCCTTGGGGTGTGGATATTTCATCATTCACTGGACTTGAATGGCGAGACTTGCAAACGGCCCCGCGGTGCTGCAATAGGCCGGGCTGACACAAAGCCGAGCTCAAAATAACCGCCCAAGGCCGGGGCGCCAAGCTAGTCCAGCGGAAAAGGCCACAAAACGGGAGGGCTATAGCCTTGGGGGTGGGGCTGGCCAACTTGGCCTGCCGGATTCGAAAGGAGCGAGACATTGCGAGCGGCCTGCAGGCTGTAATAACCGCCTGTAAGGCCGGGCGCCAAGTTCGTCCAGCGGAAAAGGCCACAAAACAGGTGTGGGCTATAGCCTTGGGGGTGGGGCTGGCCAAGTTAGTCCGCCTCGGACTCCGGAATGCATGTACACATTGCGCAGCGGCCTCCGTACTAAAATAGCCGCGGCCACAGTCCGCTGGGCCCAAAATAACCGCCCGGCAGGTCAGCGCGCGCCAAGTTCGTCCCGAGGAAAGGCCACAAAACGGGTGGGCTATAGCCTGGGGGGTGGGGCACAATCTCATCAGCCGGACTCGGAATGGCGCGAGACTGGGAGCGCCACCGCGGTGCTCAAAATAGTCCGTGGGCACAGACACGCCAAAGCAACACCCGGCCCGAAGGCCAGGCGCTGCCCGTCCTGAAGTGGAAGAAAGGCCACAAAAAGGCGGGAAGCAGTAGCCTTGGGGGTGGGGGGTTGGCCAACTTCGTCCGCCGGACTCGGAATGACGCGAGACTTTGATAGCGGCCTGTGTGCCAAAATAGGTCAGGCACAGTCATACTAAAATAGCCGCTCGGGCTGGCCTGGGGCGCCAAGTTCACCCAGCTGAAAAGGCCACAAAACGAATGGGCTATACTGGGGTGGGGCCAATCTCTGTCCGCCGGACTGAACAGCGCGAGACTTCACGTATGGCCTCCGTGGTAGTGCCAAAATAGGCCGCGGGCTGACGCACTCCAAATAACCGCCCGAAGGTCAAGGCGCCAAGTTCGTCCAGCGGGAAAAGGCCACAAAACGAGTGGCTATAGCCTTGGGGGTGGGGCTGCCTACTCGTCCGCCTCGACCTGGGAATGGCGCGTGACTCGCGAGCGCCATCGTGTTGGGCCAGGCTGCGGCCAAAGTCAGCTACTGTAATTAACTACCCGAATGCCGGGCGCCAAGCTGGTTCAATGTAAAGCGCCAACAAACCGGCTATAGCCTGGGGGTTAAAGGCCAACTGGTCCGCTGACTCGGAATGGCGCGAAACCCTATGGTAGCCTGTAAAGCAAAGTGAAGCCAGAGACACAGCTTCGCCGCTAAAATAATATTCGGGCGTCGGCGCCAAGTTCGTCCAGCGAAAAAGGCCACAGTGGTGGGCTATAGCCTCGGGGTCAGTAGGCTAACTTCGTCCGCTCGGATTCGGAATGAAAGCAGATTTCAGTAACGGCCCTGCGGTGCCAAAATAGGCCACGGCACAGCCGCACCCAAAAATAACCGCCCAAGGCCGGGCGCCAAGTTCGGCCCAGCGAAAGGGAACAAAACGGGTGGGCAAGCCCTTCTTGGGGTGGGTTGGCCAACTTCGGTCCGCCGGACTCGGAATGGCGCGAGACTCTTGCGAGCGGCCTATGTGCCAAAATAGGCTGCTGGTACAGCCACCCAAATAACTCCTCAAGGCCGGGCAATGTCTGGCCCAGCGAGTGCAACAAAAATGGTGGGCTGGGCTCTTGGGGTGTGGGCTGGCCAACTGGCCCGCCTCGGACTCGAATGGCTGAGACTTCATGAAATGCCCACGTGGTGCCAGTAAAATAGGCGTGTCACACAAGCGCTTCAAAATAACCTCGAAGGCCGGGGCACCAAGTCTGGGCTCCAGCGGAAAAGGCCACAAAACGGGTGGGCTATAGCCTTAAAGGGGCTGGCTAATCTCGTCCTGGCCGGATTCGAATGCATGAGACTTACGTATCGGCTCCATGTGCGAAAATAGCACGTGGCACGTCACGCTCAAAAATAACCAATTCGAAGGCCGGGCGCCAACTCGTCCAGCGGAAAAGGCCACAAAAACGGGTGGGCCATAGCCTTGGGGTGGGTTGCCAACTTCGTCCGTCGACTCGAATGGCACGAGACCTTGGGAGCAGCCTCCATGTGCTCAGCCAGGCCGCGGTACAAAGCACAAAAATAACGACTCAAGGTCACAAGTTCGCCCAGCGAAAAGGCCACAAAAACGGTGGGCTATAGCCTTGGGGTGTGGTTGGCCGACTTCGTCCGCTGGACTTTGAATGGCAGACTTGCAAACGGCCTCCGGTGCTGCAAAATAGGCCGTCGCGGACACAGCCGAGCCCAAAAATAACCGCTCAAGGCCGGCGCCAAGTTAGTCCAGCGAGTGCGCCACAAAACGGAGGCCACATAGCCTTGTGGGGTGGGCCAACTGGGCTCATTGGATTCGGAAAGGAGCGAGACATTGCGAGCGGCCTCCTGCGGTGCCAAAAATAACTACCACAAGCCAAGGCTGTTCGCCCAGCGGAAAGGCCACAAAAACAGGTGGGCTATAGCCTAGGGGGTGGCTACAAGAAGGTCCGCCCGGACTCTAATGGCGCACACATTGCGAAAGGCCTGCAGTGGCTCAAAAACAGGCTGCGGCCACAGCCGCGCCCAAAATAACCGCCTGGCACGCGCGCCAAGCTCCGTCTCCCGAGGAAAAAGGCCACAAAAACGGGAAGGTGGCTATAGCCTTGGGGGTGGGGCTGGCCATCTCATCAGCCGGACTCGGAATGGCGCGAGACTTTGGGAGCGCCACTGCAGGCGGCAAATAGTCCGTGGGAAGTACAGACACGCCAAAGAATAACTGCCCAAGGCCAGGGCGCTAAGCCCGTCTCCGCGGAAAGGCTACAAAAAGGGGTGGGCTATAGCCTTGGGGTGGGGCTGGCCAACTTCGTCCGGCCGGACTCGGAATGGCGCGACTTCGAGCAAGGCCTCTCGCAGGCTGCAAAATAAAGTCAGGGGCACAGCCGCTAAAATAGCCGCCCCCAAGGCCGTGGGCGCCAAGTTCGGTCCAGCCGGAAAAGGCCACAAACGGTGGCTATAGCCTTGGGGGTGGGGCTGGCCAACCCTGTCCGCTGACTCGGAACAGCGAGACTTTGCTGCGGCCTCCGGTGCGTGGTGCTGTGGCTAGGCCGCGGGCACAGCCGTACCCAAAAATAACCGCCCAAGGCCGGGCGCCAAGTTCGTCCAGCGGAAAAGGCCACAAAACGGGTGGGCTATAGCCTTGGGGGTGGAGCTGGCCACCCTGTCCACCGGACTTGAATGGCGCGAGACTTTGCGAGCGGCCTCCGTGGTGCCAAATAGGCCGCGGGCAAGCCGCTAAAAATTAACCACCCGACGCCGGGCGCCAAGTTCGCCCAGCGTAAAAAGGCCAAAACTGCATATAGCCTGGGGTTGGGGCTGGCCAACCCTCATTCCGCTCGGACTCGGAAATTCACATGGAATCTCATGGCAGCCTCTCCGTGCGCCAAAAAGTAAAGCCGTAGACACAGTTACACAAAAATAACAGCCCAAGGCCGGGCGCTGTCTGCCCAGCGAAAAAAGGCTACAAAACGGTGGGGCTATAGCCTTTGGGGTGGGGCAGGTTACTGGCCCGGCTCGACTCGGAATGGCGCGAAGTTTTCGCGAACGGCCTCCGTGTGCCAAAAATAGCGCCACGGGCACAGCCGCACTCCAAAATAACCGCCCAAGGTCAGCGCCAGTTCGGCCCAGCTGAAAAAGGGAACAAAAACGAGTGGGCAATCCTTGGGGGTGGGGCTGGACAACTTCACCGGACTCGGAATGGCGCGAGACTTTGCGAGCGGCTCACGTGTGCCAAAAAATAGGCCGCGGTACAGCCGCCCAAAAATAACCCCCGAAGGCCGGGCACCAAGTTAGTCAATCGGAAAAAGGCAACAAAAACGGTGGGCTAGCTCAGTGGGGTCACAATCCCCGTCCTACCGACTTTAATGGCGCGAGACATTGTACGCCCACGCAGAAAAAATAGGCCGCCAGGTCGCTAAGTCACGCGCCTAAAACAACCCTCATGGTCGGGCACCAAGTTCGTCCAGCGGAAAAGGCCACAAAACGGGTGGCCATAGCCTTGGGGAGGGGCTGGCTAATCTCGTCCGCCGGATTCGAATGGCGCGAGACTTTACGTACTCGGCCTCATGTGCCAGGTGGCCAGTCGCTGGCATGGCCGCGCCTGCAACAACCACCAAGGCCGGGCGCCACTCCGTCCAGCGGAAAAAGGCCACAAAACGGGTGGGCTACAGCCCCTGGGGTGGGGCTGGCCAACTGGCCCGCCGGACTCGAATGCAGCGAGACTTCCTTTGGGAGCAGCCCCGTGTGCTCAAAATAGGCCGCGGGTACAGCCGCACCAAAAATAACGAAGGCGGGCGCCAAGTTCGGCCCAGCGGAAAAAGGCTACAAAACGGGTGGGCTATAGCCTTGTGGTGTGGCTGGCCGACGCCCGCCTCGGACTCGACGGCGCGAGACTTTGCAAACGGCCCCTGTGTGCTGGGGCTGGCCGCGTGACACAGCCGAAGCCTGCAACAACCGCCCAAGGTCAAGCAAAGCAAGTTCGCCCAGTGGAAAAAGGCCACAAAACGGGAAAGGTAGCCTTGTGGTGGGGCTGGCCAACTTTTGCCTCCGGATTCGGGAATGGAGCGAGACATTGCGCAGCGGCCTCCGTGCCAAAAAATAACCGCTCGAAGGCCGGGCGCCAAGTTCACCCACGGAAAAGGCCACAAAAACAGGTGGGCTATAGCCTTGGGGGTGGCTGGCTGTTAGTCCGCTCGGACTCAGAATGGCGCGAGACATTGCGCAGCGCTCCTGTAAAATAAAATAGGCCGCGCCGCACCCGTCCAAAAATAACCGCCCGGCGCCGCGGCGCCAAGTTCGCCCCGAGGAAAAAGGCCACAAAAACGGTGGGCTATGCCTTGGGGGTGGGGCTGGCGAACTTCATCAGCCGGACTCGGAATGGCGCGAGACTTTACAGCGGCCTCGTGAGTTAAAAATAGGTCACAGTGGCCACATGGCAAAGAATAACCGCCGGCTGGAAGCAAGTTCGGCCCCCGCGAAAAAGCGCCACAGGAAAGGTGGGCTATAGCTTGGGGGTGGGCTTCACAACTTCTGGTCCGCCGGACTTGAATGGTGGCGAGATTTTGGGAGCGGCCACCGTGTACCCAAAATAGACGGTTGGCACAGCCGCGCCAAAAATAACCGCCCGAAGGCCGGGGCCAAGTCTCGCCCAGCGCGAAAAGGCTACAAAACGGGCGTAAGATAGCCTTGGGGGTGGGTTGGCCAACTGGCCTCACGGACTCGGAATGGCGCTGGCATTTCGAGCGCTCAGGTGCCAGTAATAGGCGCGGTACAGCCGCGTTTGTAATAATTCACTCCGAAGGCCGGGCGCCAAGAAGTCTGGCCCAGCGGAAAAAAGGCCACAAAAAGAGTGGGCTATAGCCTCTGGGGTGGGGCTGGCTGGGCTTAAACTGGCCGACTCGAATGGCGCGAGACATTGCAGCGCCTCCCGTGTACTAAAAATAGACCGTGCCACAGCCAAGGCCCAAAATAACCGCCCGGAGGCTGCGGCGCCAAGTTCGTCCTGAGGAAAAAGGCCACAAAACGGTGGGCTATAGCCTTGGGGGTGGGGCTGGCCAACCTCATCTGCCGGACTCGGAATGGCGCGAGAGACTTTGGGAGTGCCAACAGTCAAAGAGTCCGCAAGGGCACAGACACGCTAAAGAATAATCACCAAGGCCAGGGCGCCAAGTTCGTCTCCAAGGGAAAAAGGCCAGTGCAGTGGGCTAGCCTTGGGGCGGCTGGCCCACCCTCGTCCGGGCTGACCTGAATCGCGAGACTTTTGCCACGGCTCCTGTGTGCCAAAATAGGCCGTGTGGGCACAGCCGCGCCTAAAAATAGTCAGCTCGAAGGCCGGGCGCCAAGTTCGCCCAGCGGGAAAGGCCACAAAACGGTGGGCTATAGCCTGGGGTGGGCCACAACTTCGTCCGCCGGACTCGGAACAGCGCGTGACTTCGTGCGCAGTGGCCTCCGTGGTGCTGAAAATAGGCCATGGCACAAATAAGACTAAAAATAACTCTACTCAAGGCCGGGGCGCCAAGCTCCGCCCAGCTGGTGGCTACAAAATCGCAGGAAGCATAGCTCAAAGATGGCCACTGTCCACCGGACTGAATGGCGAGATTTTCATGGTAGCGCCCCAAAATAGCCGGGCAGCCGCCTCTAAAATTAACCACCAATGCCGGGCGCCAAAGTTCGCCCAGCGCAAAGGCTAAAAACCGCTATAGCCTGGGGTCGGCTACAACTTCGCCTCGCCGATTCGAATGGCGCGAATTTTTGCGAGCAGCCTGTAGCTGTAGGCAGGCTTAGACAGTCAGGCCAGCCTAAATAATAATAGCCCAAGGCCGGGACGCCAAGTCACCCAGCGAAAAAGGCCACAAAACGGGTGGCTACAGCCTTTGGGCGTGGGTGGCCAACCAGTCCGCTCGGACTCGGAATGGCAGCGTAGATTTTGCGAACGTCTCCGTGGTGCTGTACAGGCCACGGCACAGCTGCCATTCCAAAATAACCGCCCGGGCAGCTGGGCGCAAGTTCGTCCAGCTGGAAAAAGGAACAAAAATGGGTGGGTGCTTCCCTGGGGTGGGCTAGCCAACTTCGTCCGCTCGGACTCGTAGAATGGAAGACGTAGACTTTGCGATCGCCCATGTGGTGTGCTGTAATAGGCCGCGGGTACAGCCGTCGCCTGAAATAACCCCCGCGCCGGGGCACTGTTCGCCCAGCGGAAAGGCAACAAAACGGCGTGGTTAGCCTTTAAAGGGCTGCCAACTCTGTCCGCCTCGGACTCGAATGGCGCTTGTGACTTCATGGTAGCGCCCACGTGGTGTGCCAAAATAGGTCGCCATGTCACACAGCCGCGCCCAAAATAACCCCGAAGGCCGGGCACCAAGTTCAACCATGGAAAAGGCCACAAAAACGTGGTGGCTATAGCCTTGGGGTGGGCTGGCTAACTCTCGTCCGGACTTAATGGCGAGACTTTACGTATCGGCCCATGTGCCAGTGGACAGGCCGCGTGGCACGGCCGCGCCCCAGCACAACCACCCGAAGGCCGGGCGCCAATTCGTCCAGCGAGTGCTGGCTACAAAAACGGTGGGCTATAGCCTGGGGGTGGGGCCAACTTCGGCCCGCCGGACTCGAATGGCGCCAGATTTTGGGAGGTCGCGTGCTCAAATAAATATGGTACAGTCACAAAAATAACGACCCGGTCAAACAAGTCGCCCAGCTGAAAAAAGGCCACAAAAACGGGTGGCTATAGCCTTGGTGGTGTGGTTGGCCGACTTCTGTCCGGCCGGACTCCGAATGGCGCGAGACTTTGCAACTGGCCTCCACAGCTGCACAGGCCGCGGACACAGCCGAGCCTAAAATAACCGGCCCAAGGCCGGGCGCCAAGTTCGCCCAGTGGAAAGGCCAAAAACGGGTGGGCTATAGCCTGGGTGGGGCTGGCCAACTCGCCTGGCCGGATTCGGAATGAGCGAGATATCGCGAAAGCGCCCTCCGTGAAAGCAGGGCCAACCGCTCAAGGCCGTAACAAGTTCACCCAGCGGAAAAGGCCACAAAAACAGGCTATAGCCTTGGGTGGGCGACAACTGGCCCGCTGGACTCGGAATGGCGAGACATTGCGAGCGGCCTGCAATTAAAATAGTCTGTGGCCACAGCCGCCAGCCCAAAAATAATCAATGCCTGGAGTAGCTGCACATGTTCTGGCCCTGCTGTGAAAAAGGCCACAGTGGTGTGGCAGCCTGGGGGTGGCTGGCTGGCCTTCTGGCCCGCCTGACTTTCTGGAATGGCGCGAGACGGGGAGCGCCACCGGTGCCCAAAATAGGACGCTGGAAGAAGAAGGCAACTGAACGAAGTATTAC